>SSNS01000258.1:0-17385 GCA_006937985.1 Aphyosemion australe
TTAGAAAAAGCGTGGGTGTTAAAACACCCACATCCCCCACGGGTGTGACGCCCATGGTGTGACGTCATCGGTAGGCACAGATCCCCTGTCCTCTTTTTCAAAAATGGAAATATGGTCACCCTACAATAATACACACACTATAGCTGGCTGTTATCAGACTGATGGAGAAAATATGAGACTAGGAGATGTGTGACTTACATACTAGCATCTTTAAAAGCTATTTAAATAAATTACACGGACTTACATTTTTTTAATTAATTTAATTTATTTTATATTGTTTTTATTTTTTATTCATCTTCATGTTTTCTTCAAAAAATCAGAGTAATCTTAAGCTTTTAATTTGCCAATCTTTTCACAATAAATTATTATTATTATTATTATTGTTGTTGTTGTTGTATTAGTATTAGCTCTTAGGTGTAATTTTTTAAGGTGTAAAACTGTCATCATAGTATAATAATAATAATAATAATAATAATATATTTTTAAAAAGTCAATATTACATTTTTTTTTTTTTTTTTTTTTTGCTTTTTACCAAAACATTAAGATATAATTATAAACATATTTTAAGAGGACTGACACTAAAGCTGTGTTGTTTTAATGTAATTCTTCTCTTAAACACTAGGAGGAGCTAAAAACATCATTAAACAAACTGAACATGAAGCTGGATCACTTCAAACAGGTCACTCACACCTGCCTACGTGCTTCCAACTACAACCAGGTGCATCTAAAAAAAACATAATGATTTCCTTGTGCTCTCACCAGTCTGGATGTGTTTTTAATGTTTCCTCCTTTTTGTTCGAGGCTGAGGCCAAACTCACTGATGAGTCGATGAGGAGAGAATTCGAGAGCCTTCACCAGTTTCTGAGACAGGAGGAAACAGCCAGGCTGCTATCCCTGAGGAAGGAAAAGGAGGAGAAGATGAGGAGGGCTGAAGAAAAGATAAACAGAATGAATCAGCTGATTGAATCTCTGGAGGAGAAGATCCGCCTGATTGATGGAGAGCTGGATTCCGGAGGCGAAGGAGAGGAATTTCTAAAGGTGAAATCAAAAAATGGATTGTTAGGGGGAATAGAAACAGGTATTTATTTATCTGTGAAATCTATTTACAGCACTACCAGGACTCAATGAACAGGTACGTGTGAGGATGACTTTTATACTGATATGTAAAAAGGTAACAAATCATCTGACTTATTGTCTACATTTATTTACTGCAGCTCTAAAGTAGGTCACATGGAGCCTGAGAAGAGACCTTTAATCGATGTGGCGAAACACTTGGGGAACCTTCAGTATGCCGTGTGGGAGAAGATTCAACACATCGCCCCCTACAGTTCGTGTCTTCCCACAAATGCATGAATTTCCAATCGTTTCCTCTTTTCAGAGCTGCTGATGTCCTCTGTGTCCTCCAGCTCCAGTGACTCTGGATCCCAGAACAGGTGACCCATCTATGAAGGCCCATCCTGGGCTTGACAGAGTTGAGATCAGGCCTGGATGCTCTCAGGAGCATCACATGGGTGGTGTGGTTCCAGCCGTCCCTGGATGTTTCCAGAAAGACTCTTACATTTTGGCGAGAGAGGGTTTCAGCACAGGAGAACACAGCTGGGGCATCGAGGTATTTAGATAACACGTGATCTTACATTTTCACAGTTCTCCTTTAAATAATAACTTGGTTTTTTATTAAAGGTTGGTGACATGGACAACTGGACAGTCGGTGTAGCTGCTCCGTCAGCGTTAAGAAAGGAAGGCTTTGGGGCTCATTCAGAAGCAGGACTTTGGTGTATCAGCCTGCAGGACGGAGAATACCGAACCCTAACAACTCCTCCTCAGACCCTCAGCCTGGATGACTCACAGCATCTCCACAGGGTCCTTGTGAGGCTGGATTACGACGGAGGGGTGCTGGAATTCAAAAATGACGATTCCGATGCACTTCTGTTCACTTTTAGACATTGTTTTGCTGAAAAGGTGTACCCATACTTCAAGAGTACCTCCCTGGGGGGTAGTCTTAGGCTGCTGGAACAAAGAGTGAACATCAGAGTGGATTCAGACTGTGTTCCTGTTGAAAATAAAGTTTGGGAGGACGAAGCGATGAAAGTGAAACCTCCCGCAGAGGAAGAGATTGAAAAGATCAACAGAAAAACGGACACTGGTTGTTTGACTGAAGATGAAAAGGAGGCAGAAGTTTGTTCTGTGGGTGAAGAGAACCCAAGAAAACCCAGTGAAAAAGAAAATACATCAATCAATGTGAGAAAAGTCAACAGGAAGACTAGATTTAATGTGACCTACCATGTTTCACTGAACAGAGCCCTGAACGTCAACAACAATCCACGAAACCACGAACACACGAACGTTGATGATAGGAAACGTCATCCTTGTGACAAATAAGAAAAATGGGAAGCCACTCTCAATAAACAACATGTTAGGTTTTTCCAAACATAAAGAATTTAATTAATTTTCTAGAATTTAAAAACAAACAAAATCCAAAGTTTGAAACTGCCTCTGAATGTTGAAAGCCAAAAGTTTATAGTTTATCTATTCAGTCTCTTAGTAGGCAACACCGCCGAAGTACAACACTTTTTATCTGAACGTATGGAATTTAGTGGCACTCACCTTTAAACGAGCATAAAAACACTCAACAAGATCCTTTACTCGAGTAAATGTTTTTACTTTCCACCTGATGTGTCTTTACAAGATGAGTTGCCATAAAACCTGGAACAAAGTGGTCGAGTCAGATTCAAATGTCGCTCAAAGCCACGTTCCTACTTCTGGAACATTTTCCAGGAACCATGCTAGTTCCTGGAAAAAGTTCTTTACCACCATATATGTCCACAGCAGGAATCTGGGCCACAATTTACCCCAGGAAAAATCCCCGGTGGATGGGTAGGAACCTTCTGGAACCTTCAGGGTGACTGGAGAAGCTCTCAGCACTTCTGATCATTTTTTTATTCAGTCATAGCCAATGTCCATCCATCATTGGCCTAAGATACCCTGTAGCTCAGCTTTTAGTGGAAACACAACAAACCAGGGCTGAAAGAAAAGCAGACAAGCCAGGAGAAAAAGGATTTGGATCACTGAATGGAAAAAATGACATAAAGGATTTGTACTAAATCATCCAGAGCTTTTGGATTTTGTGCTTACTAACAAAGATTAGCATAGCAAGAGGTTAGCATAAGTAATTAGCTCAGTTTTGCTAACTGTCTTTTTAGATTTTGTATTTAGAATATTCTAGGACTCCTAGCGTTACTAGAACATTTCTAGTAAAGCTAGGAGTTCTACAATATTTCTAGTAGAAATGTGAAAATGAATCGTTTTTGCTCTTGTAGTAAAATCAGCAATATTTACCTTTTTATAGTGATGTGATGTTCACAAACGAATCGAATCTTTTGAATGGTTCTTCAAAGTGAACGATGAGAACTGAGTCCTTGTTGAGAACCGTGCATTTTGTCTTACAGTAACGCAATCCTCTTCTTAAGTACAAAGGCAGAATGCATCATTGCTGCACACTGGCAGGACTTGGTGCTCAAACACACAGCATGCAGCTTTCACAAGATTTTGAACTGCAGGTTGGTCTAGCCACGCTTCACTGTAGCCTCACCAGGTCTACCATTGGCCTGGGTATGTGTAGGATGGGCCAATCGCAGAGCTCTTTGTAGAGAGACGTTGGGTGGGCTTAGCGCCATTACGGCAGACCTTTAATTTTTATGGTGACGGCTGAGCTACTAAAACAACAAACCAAAACGGCTTTAGCATCATCGTTGGATGATTTAGACATGAGCAGATAGAGGTACTTCTACTTCTTTGAGGGTGTATGGCTGCCCCATTCTGGTTTTGTCTGAGCGTAGAGTTAGCCTATGTCATCCTTCCACATCCTGCTTTTGCAGCACATTCTTTTTATATTTCATCTACACCAACTTCTGGACTATTGTCTGCGCTTGGATCCTCTTTTAATTTTTTTTTAGATTTTTTTTATTTATACAATTAAAAATGATTTCTGATACAAAAATCCTTTTACAAATGCCAAATGGAAAATATTTCAATATTAATTTTACTAAAAAGGATGTTTTTTTTTTTCAACAGTCTGTAATCTCCAGGCATCCTCTTATCTCAAAGAGACACTTTACTCTCCATAATGTCTTTATACAGCTCTTCAGTCACAGCCTGGTAACGTCCAGCATGGCTGTTCAGATAATAGATCCTTTGATTTGAGTCCTGTGGCTGGTACGCCTCCCTCTGCAGACGTGTCTTTTGGATTTTAAATGTACCTGAGAAGAAAAGCAAGAAGATAAGTTTGCATGTGACTTTGCTGAAACATAATTGAGTCCTTGCTTTGATACCACACCTGTAGTGTCAACAGATGGCATGAGCCGGAGGAAGACAGGCCGGGCGTAGGAAGGAAGGGATTTCTGCACGCCGATCAAGAAAGCATCAAGGTCCAAACCGCCTCCTGTGTGAGCTATTGCTGCCATGCCAGCTTTCCCCTCCACACCTGAATAACCACAGACCAACGACTGAGACGAGGATGTGCTTTGTTTACCCCCCCCTTCTAACTCATTTCCTGTGTACCTGGTACAGACACCCCATAGACGGCTACATCGGTGTGTCCCAGTAAACCACTGAGGATCCCCTCCACCTCTGTGGTGGAAACGTTCTCCCCTCGCCAACGAAACGTGTCGCCGCTGCGGTCCCTGAAGTACATGTAGCCATATTCATCCATCACCAGCACATCACCTGTCAGCCGTAAACAAACAGAAAAAATCATCAAAGGAAGGTCAGTTTATGTTGAGAAGTGAAGGAGTTTTATCCATTATCAGTGAGTGTTTAGGATGACTCCATCCTAAACTACAATAGAAACAAATTTTACTTCAGTTTCTATGTACTGACTGAGTTGTAGCCATTTTTGTTATTAGCTATGGTGGCCATCTTGAATCTGGTTGGCTTTTAATGTTAGTCAGACGTAGCTACTAAACCAAAGAAGAGTTTAATTTTTCACTAAAATCATCCATCTGCTGGTTTAAAATAAAACCAGAGTTCAATAAAACAACACTAAAGATCCCAAGCGTTGTTGGGATCACTTTAAACCACTATGATGCCAAATTTGATCTCAAGAGCCATGGCCTATGTTTGGCTAGTGCATTCTTAGGGTTCTACAACCCCCCAAGGCCCTTCACAACACAATCAGCCATCCACACATTCACACGCTGGTGGCTATAATGTAGCCACAGCTGATGGAGGCGAGGCTTGCCACACGCTGGCACCACTGGTCCCTCTGACCACCACCAGCAGGTAAGCAGATTAAGTCTTGCCCAAGGACAGCATCCTTCTCTGGTGGGAGCTGGGATTGAACCTGCAACCTGCTCTACCTCCTGAGCTACTGCTGCCCACTTTTATGCAGCCATAAAAGTGACTGACATGTTTGTGTTTTCAAACCCACCGGGTTCAGGTAATAATCTTGACTTGTGTTGACGCCAAATTTAACCAGCTGTAGTTGTAAATTTGACTAATTTCTGAAACTATCTTTAAAATCTGTCCAATGATTCATGAGATTTTTTGCATAAAGACTCCAGTGGTAAATGGTTTAAATGAAGGTAAAGTTTAATATAAGAATTTCATGCGATCACTTCAAAGCTGCAGAATGTTTTGGGCATCGCTCTCATCTACCAACCCACGAACATTTTGCTCATTATCTTTAAAAGTGAGTTTTAGCCATTTTGTGGAAATCATTTTAATTCTAGGTGAGTCCAAAAGTAAAATGTGAAACAAATGCACTTAATCTCAGAACGATAAACCCATTATATTAAGTATTATCTAGTATTTGTTGTTGTACTGCTTGCAGGGAGCTAGAGCCGGCCTGATCATGAACCAGAGCAAAAATACCAGTAACAATATTTTCATAATACATGTTAGGAATCGGTTGTACAGTGTTCCTGCACTGACTCTCTTTGTTTCAACACATCCTAAAATCCAGACATGACATCATCACTATTCCGGCTGATAAAGAGACAGAACAAAACCTGCCTGAGACATAAGCGGAGTCTCCAAGCTGGAAAACGTTGTGAGCTATTTTCTGACTAGTTGAGTCCTGATCAGCGTAGCCGTCGAACCTCCTGAGTGGATCACAGTCGTTGATGCGCCCCACTAACATTCCTGGCTCCCCTGCAGAGACAAAGAGATTTCTTTTTTTGTGTCTGCAGTACATTTTTATGCTGTTGTAGCTTTTGGTGTCTGTGTTTGTGATGTTACCAGGCTGGCAGGGAATGCAGAGTCCCTGAGAATTCCTGAGCAGCTCTTTGTGATCCTCCTTCACCCTGATCAGTCTGATGGGGTAAAAGTTGGGCAGGATGCGGCTGCTGAAGCCACACGCTCCCACCTGAAAGACATTATTTAACCATCATATTATCCTTTAATTTTCTAGTGTTTCTACTCCTTGTGCACAAAGAAATGCTGAAACAAAACCTCCTATAGAAATATTATATAATATTTTTTAATTCCCAAGTTCTTTATATTCATTTCATCCTTAGCGTCAGCCCTCACAAAATATCATAAAATATTTGTGTGTTTCTGAGATTTAACCTCTTTATTGCCAGGTTTAAAAAATGAAAAAAATTAAATCATTTTTTGTGTGTTATGTTCAGAGGACCTGTTTTGGGGGTGAATTGTAGCTACCTTGGAGTGTCACAAATGGGCATAAAAATATTTCACTTTGTAGTTTTTGTATAATGTCATATTTTCTAAAAAAAAAAAAAAAAGTCACGATTTTAGTCTTTGGGCACAAAAAAATGCTGAAGCAAAACTTCCCCATACGTCCCAATTTTTTTACATGAATTTCATCCTTGACTTTAGTCCTCATAAAATACAATAAAATATTTGTGTGTTTTTGAGATTTAACCCCTTTTATTGCCAGGTTTATGATCAAAACCAGAAATGTAAACAAATTAATAATCTTTTTGTGTGTTATGTCCAGAGGATTTGTTTTGGGGGTGAATTTTCAACACCTTGGAGTGTCACAAATGGGCATAAAAAATATTTTTCTTTTTTTATTGCCCCGCTATATATGGGAAAAATACGCAGTCTGGTGGAAAACAGTAAAAACTGAACATTGAATGTGTGACTGGGAACCCAGACAGAGTAATAAACAAAATTTGCAAATATTTTGGCTTATTAGAAAAAAATGATTTACATGGGAGTCAATGGCACAAAAAAATTACAAAGGAGCAGGAATGCTATAAAATAATTTTAGCATTGGAGTAAGGGTTAATAATTTCTGCTAAGCAATAATGTCTGACAGTAGGCACATCGATTCACCTTTCCATCTATGTTGATGAGGCTGCAGTTGCATTCAGTCGCTCCGTAAAATTCACCAACTCTCTGGATTCTGAATCTCCGAACAAACTCTTCCCAGACAGAGGGCCGGAGACCATTTCCAATGGCGGTTCTGACCCGGTGATGAGCCTCGGCTGGACGGACCGGCTGGGCCAACAGGTAACGGCAGATCTCACCAATATACTGGATCACCTTCCCACACAAATAGGTACAAATATGAACCAACTGCTAGGAAGTGAAAGCCATTTGGTTTGAAGCAGAAACGTGCATAGGCATACTAACAGTGCAGTTGTGTTTGACACAGTCATCCCAGAAGCGACTGGCTGAGAACTTTCTCCGGATCACGATGGTCAAACCAAAGAGCAAACACTGTCCGACACCCATGATGGTGCCTGAAAACACCCACATCAACACACACAGCTGAGAAAAACTCATCAACAGATCAGACAGGAGCGTGAGATGGAACTGGGTTGATGTAAATCAGCAGTATTTGTGACAGTATGATGAAATAATTACAACGCTTGGTTCAAGCAGTACCTGCAGAGTGGTAGAGGGGAAGGCAGTTGTAGAGGATGTCATCATGGCACAAGTCAAAGGAGTGGAACCCAAAGGCAGCGATGCGAAAATACCTGCAGAGGAACATCAGATAAACAAACGGATGGAAATCATTTCAGCGTGTCACCATTTTTATTGGTTTATGAGGTAATCCACACACTTAGGAGCTGGTTTTGCCAATTTATACAAACGACAACAAATTATGATAATTAATTCTGGAGTTTTCAGAATGAGAGCATCTGATGATGCGGTTGGCCACTCCTGATAATAAAAGTGAAAAATAGAATAGAATAGAATAGATTTATTGATTTTATTGATCCCCATTTTATATTAAAAAAGTTAAGTGGAAAACAGTAAAAAGGGAAAAATGTCAAACAGCATTCATTAATAAATGCACTCACCGGCTGTGCACCACAATGGCTGCCTTTGGCATGCCGGTTGTTCCAGAAGTATAAATGTAGAAAAGTCTGTCTGCAGAGAAAAAGAGAAGAAAATTGCAGATGAGTTTTAAACTCCTGTTGCTGTCAGTGTCTGTTGCATACCTGACATGGTTGTACTGGTGTGGCATGCACCCAGACTCCCTCATCATCGTTTGACACGTTACTTTCTCTCCTGACAGGCTGAGCAAGCAGAAACTTGAAGAGTAACGACAAGAATGTGTAGTAAAGGCCAACAGAGAATTATCTAATCTAATTTATGAACGCTCAGATACACCTGACGACTCAGATGTGGCTTTTAGACACACTTAATTAAATAAAAATTAAATTTATCGTGCGTTAATTGTTGGATGTGATTGTTTCTTTTCAACCACGGTGTTTCACCTGTGGAGCTAAATCTGAAGATGAAGGAAGGCACGTTTTTACTCTGGCAGGCAAAGACTTGCTGCACAAACGACTGTGTTGCAACCAGAATTTTATGTCATGTAACTGAAGTGCTGCAAGGAAAGACTTTTATACCCGGTCGACCTGCACAGCTGAGCGTTACCGTTAACTTTCTTCTTCAGCGTGTATGGTGGTGGGTGTGTAGGAGAACGCTGCAGCAGGACATCCAGACTCTGAACTTGGAGGCTGCAGAGTTTCTCCTTGTTCTCATCTTCTCCGCTGCAGAATAAAACCATCTTTGGCTGTAATGATCCGATGACCTCTGACACAGCTGAAAGTCAATCAAAATGGGATAATGTGGGTTTTTTTTTAGCAAATGAACCAAACTCCATGCATTAAAAATCAGCTGCTGTCTGCAAATATCTCCATGCCACCTTCAGCCATTTCTGCTCCAAACACCACGGCCCGCGCTCTGGACACGCCCACACAGTGCAGCAGGGAGTGTTGTCGCAGGTTAAAGTTGATGAACGCCGCTTCCACGCCGATCATAGCCAGACCCAGCCACAGAGCCACCACTACTGGCCAGCTTTCCATGTACAAAGCCACGACATCACCCTCAACCCAGCCCTGCTCCAGCCCCCAGTGAGCCACGGCGTGGCAACGCTCCTGCAGCTCCTTAAAACTCCAAATCTAGATGAAATAGACATAAAAAAATAATTAGGATGATTTATATCAATGCAGATGGGAAAGCATTTGTTTTTGCATTCATTAATGATGGATTCACCTCTCCAGTTGCCTCATAAATCAGAGCAGGTTTGTTTGGGTGCTGCAGCACCGTCTGGGCAAATAAGCGAGGGATGGTGTTGTTATTCCTCTGATTACGATACATGGAAAGCTTCACACGCACAATCACTACCAGACACCTGTTAGACAGAAACAAGAGAGGCAGGAATGACGGGCGGATGACAGCAGGAATGAAGCTGGCATTAAAAAAAGTTCCTTTCATACTTTAAGTCTCTCTTGATGGTGTGAAGAGCAACATGAAGGTTCTTCCAGGAGCCCATCCAGGCCACACAGAGACCCAATCCCACCAACAGGCTGCAGAACCAGGGAAGGAAGTAAAGACCCACCGGGGCCAAAACAAGTAAACTCACCAGTTTCCTCATCTGTGGGAACACAAACAGCAACCTCAGAGACAACATGGACCAAAGCAGCCTCGGAGATTTTATTCTAAAGAGATAAATTTACCTGTTCTGGGATTGTGGAAAAGCTCCACAAAGGAAAGTAGCACAAACAGCCTGAGTGGACCCAAGCTGCAGAGGCAGATGTTTACAGAGCAGCTGTCAGACATGAAATGCCTGATAAGCAGCACGGAGCAGCGCAGGTTACAACTCACAGCGACTGCGTCACAGAGCAGCGAGTAATTTGTTACCCGGAAGGCAAACCGTGAGCTCTGGTTCTGAAAACTCATCATAATGTGGTAAAATCTGATTTTATTTACACACACACATGCACACACACACACACACACACACATACACATACACATATTCTCATGATTCTTATTTGATTCTGTGAATCTGCTTTGCTGTTGTTACACCAAAATGTCCCCACTGAGGGACAATCAAGGAATTTTCTCTTCTTCTATTTTATTCAGAGGTGGATCTAGGTTTTTCTGAGTGTGGGGCCATCAAAGGGCCACAATATTCATAGAGGGGGCCAAGATCTCATGCCCATTTGGCTCATTAATGCAACCAGTGTTTGGACTTGGAATTGCATCCACCCATGATCTGCTCATTGCCCAAAGGACAGATGAGTGACAGGACAGGCGCACTCCAAGGAGCCAATCAGATTTCACCAGGGGCCAATGCCCCTGTGGCCCCGCCCCCAGAACTGCCGATATTTCAAATCTTGTCCATAAAAATATGGACAAAATATATAAATAAATAACTCTCAAAAGTACCTCAAACAACAAAAATAATATTCATAAAAGAGTCAAAAATAAAAATTCACACCAGATTAAATTATGAAATTATTGTGTGTTTCAGTTCAATCCAGTTTATTTAATAATAATCCAAAAACTACAAAAAAAAACAGAATCAACTTAATCACAAGATTCAGGCAATTATGAATGTTCACAAGGTTTCAGTTTTACCATTAACTGGAGACCCTGAACGCACCAGCATCCCATAATAATCGAGCCGTCCTTGATTGGGTGTGATGAGGCTCCTCTCATCCGATTGGCTATCATTGCCGCTCCGTTCTCTCCTAAGTCTTTTTACCAGTCTGCAGGCGGCAGCTCGCAAGCGATACCGACTGGGTTTTTTTTCCCCACTCTGACCCTTTCTTTCCGTGGGACACGAGTTTCAGCGTTTATGCGTCCATGAGACTGTAAGTCTATTTCTTTCAATGGACAGGCTCAGTTCACAAACATGTTAATTACTGTCGAGATGATAATGTTCCAATAGTTGCTTGGTATCTAGTTCAGTGTTTATATTGTAAGTTGATGTAATGTTCACCAGTACTAACGTTATACTAATTACCCTGGGTTTTCCTGTTAATTTAGCCTTTTATTGCTTACGTAAGTTGCACTGGTGATGCGTTAAAGGACTGTTGGAAACCAGAAATTCCACTCACCTAACTTACGTCTTGTGGTGCATTCAATGACCGTAGGAAATGTCAGTATTAGGCGAGAATGTAAATATAAGTAACTTTTTTCATTGGATTGTGTTGGATATGTCTATATTTGATTATGTTAAGCAGAATATTGTTAACGTTAATCACTGTGCATTTTTGTCTAGAAACCATAAACAAGAGTAATAAAGATTGGCAAGAAGAGGAATGGTGTCTGTCATACATGTTCTGGCTGAACAACCTGAGGGGATTGTAGATTAAATCAGCTGCCTTAATATTAGTCCTTTCTTCAGGAGGTCATAAACCTGATGATAATTATCCCTCCTAAATATATGGTCCTTCGAGCCGGATCTAGGTTCCCTCAGCTCCTTAATGGCTCGCCCTCGTCGTGATATTCGTCAACCTCACTACCTCGATGACTTCCTGGTTACTCTGCCGAGACGCCAGCTCCCTTCTAGTCCACTCTATGACCACTCCAGACAGGGAGTTACTCTTCCACCTCCTCCTCCGCCAGTCCTCACTCCAGAGACACCAGTGTGTCACAATGTCAGCTCAGAATCAGTCATATCAGCGCTGCAGGAAATGAAGAAGGACAATGATCAACTCAGACGGGAGATGCATACCATCCTCAGCAACCTTTCATTGAGATCACCTCCCCAGCCTCACTGTCCAGCAGAAAGACATTCTGTGCAACCCGATCATATGGCTGGATCATATTTGCCTTACTACCCTCCAGATAGTACATCCACCCCTAATCCATATTACAACCAACAGGCGGATAATACATCATACTTGACATGGCCCGAAGAAATTCCTATCCCCCCATCAGATGAACCATTCCCTCCACCGCCGCCGCCAGTTGTATATCCTTACCCTGATGAAACAGGATTCGTTGACACTCCATGCTATGCAGCGCCATACACCCCCCCATCGGATGTGCCTTCAACAGAAACTGTATACAGAGGACCAAAGCCTCACATCCCTCTCTTTGCTGAAGATGATCCTCGGCAGTTTGCACGTCTTAAAATAGCACTGGACAACATCTTGCCTAAAGACGCAACAGAGCGATTCAAGTATCAGATACTTGTAGACCATCTCAAGCTAGAGGATGCTCTGCTTATAGCAGACTCGTATAGCAATAGTCCAATCCCTTATACAAAGACTATGGCTTCTCTAACTGAGCTGTATGGGCAGCCTCATAAGTTAGCACTGCAGCGCATCAATGAGGTCCTAGCTGAACCACCAGTCAGGAGTGGTGATAGCCGTGGATTCCGTCTTTTCGCACTTAAAGTCAGAGCCCTCGTTGGAATGCTAGAACAGCTAGGGAATGATGGACGGACTGAGCTGGAATGTGGGTCTCATACCTCACGCCTTTTGTCAAAGCTGCCACACGAACTCAGAGCACAGTTCAAACGATTCATAAATCCCATTCGCACTCCCATACCAACTTTGGTACACTTCTCTAATTGGCTGGAATATGAAGTTCGAGTTCAGGATGATGACTCCCCACTCTCACAGCCAAGGTTGTATCGAGATGAGCATCAGAGAGTCAAGCCCAAGCCAACGAAACCAAGTGCACGTGCTACTACAGTTCTTCTTGGTTCAGACCCCACCACTAAACCACAGGACGTATTAACTTCATTTCGACCTCAGACCAAACAGGAGAAACCCAAGAAATACTGTCCTTACTGTGATAATGTCCAACACTATTTCAATCAGTGTCAGGAGTTCAAGAAGTTTACCACAGAACAAAGGAGAGCTTGGATTAAAACTGAGAGACGTTGCTGGAGATGTGGTAGGAACCACCAAGCAGCTCAGTGCTACCTCAAGGCCAAGTGCCAACAGTGCAATCAGACCCATCTTGAAATATTACACGAGGTCAATTCAACCACCACGACCAAATCAGAACGACCACCCCCTGAGACGGTACAACCAGTTACTTATTATCTAGATCCTGCCATGAGAAGTAACTGTGTTTTGCTGAAAATGGTAAAAGTCTTCCTCTATAATGGCAACCAGAAGCTTGAGACTTATGCCATCCTTGATGATGGCTCTGAGCGCACCATCATTTTACACAGTGCTGCTCAAGAGCTCCACCTTCATGGACAGAAGGAGGACCTGGGACTCAGGACTATTCGCCAGGACATCAAGACAGTGTCAGGACGGTCAGTGTCTTTTTCTATTTCCTCCACGAATAATCCTCAGAAACGATTCCGTGTTCATGAAGCCTTCACTGCAGCCGAGCTTAGCCTGTCTAAACATTCTCATCCCGCCGAGGCCCTACAAAGGACTTATCGACATCTACGGGGTCTCCCACTTCATTCATTCCACCAAGCCCAGCCAATGCTTCTCATTGGTTCGGATTGTCCTCACCTCCTCACTCCTGTCGAGCCTGTGCATTTGGGACCACAAGGAGGCCCAGCAGCTCTCAAGACTCGTCTCGGCTGGACCCTTCAAGGTCCTGCCAAAGTCCTGCTGCATCAGTCTTCCACCCCTCACTGTCTCCTCATCAACACTTCCTCTTCTGCTGACCTTCTAAATCATGTATCCAAGTTATGGCAGATGGATATCCTCCCTTATCGCAATGAGAAACTCATCACAAGGTCAAAGCAGGATAATGCAGCCATCAACATGTTGGAGGATAAAACAGTCAGAGTTAACATCGATGACACTCCCAGGTACGCCACTCCCCTATTATGGAAAGAAGGACTCCCTCCGCTCAACTCTCCAAAGGAGGCAGTCATGAGCAACCTGCGTAGTACAGAGAGTCGCCTTGCCAAGGACCCCAGCAAATCAGCTTCCTACAACAGTGAGATCAAGAAACTAATAGAAGCGGGGTACATCCGAAAACTCACCTCGCATCAGGAGCAAAGTATGAACTCCTGGTACATCCCACATCACATGGTCCACCACAACGGAAAGGACCGCATCGTATTCAACTGCTCATTCATCTTCCAAGGCACGAGTCTGAATGAGCATCTGCTAGCAGGACCTACCTTGGGAGCTTCACTCCTTGGTGTCCTGCTCCGTTTCAGAGAGCATCCCATCGCAGTGAGTAGTGACATAAAAGGGATGTTTCATCAAGTTCGCCTTCTGCCTGAGGATCAGCCTTTCCTCCGTTTCCTATGGAGGGATATGGATCGCAGTAGACCTCCGGACATCTACCAGTGGCAGGTACTCCCCTTCGGCACCGCTTGTAGTCCCTGCTGTGCAATCTTTGCTCTTCAAAAACACGTCATTGATCACAGCACCCTTTCAGAGGACACTCGACACTCAATAGAGAACTGTTTCTATGTGGACAACCTACTTCAGAGCTTCCCATCCAAGTCAGAAGCTAAACAGCTTGTCACTAAGCTACAAGACTTACTCCATTCCGGTGGATTTGAACTGCGGCAGTGGGCCACCAACGTCCCAGACATTATCAGTCATCTGCCTTTGGAGTTAACCTCTGAAAGTCGAGATCTGTGGTTGTCTACGGACGGAGCAGACCCACCTGAACGAGCTCTGGGATTGCATTGGCACTGCAGATCAGATACCATCACTTACTGTCTTCGTCACACAGAGCAACCTCAACCCACAATGCGTAATATCTATCGGGTATTAGCTAGACAGTATGACCCTCTGGGATTGCTTATTCCCTACACTACTCGAGCTAAGATCCTGGTGCAGCAACTCTGGGGGAAGAAACGCGACTGGGATGACCCTCAGCTTCCAGAGGACCTTCTTCAAAGGTGGCTAGATTGGGAAAGGGAGCTCTATAGTCTACCTGATATCTCCCTTCCACGTTGTTATGTCCATCCAGACACAGACCTCTCAGCTGCAACTTACAGTATACACATCTTTTCTGATGCGTCAGAGAGGGCATATGGGTCAGTAGCCTATCTCCGCACTGATAACAATAAAGGTGAGGTCCAAGTAGCTTTCCTTGCTGCTAGGTCCCGTGTTGCCCCAGTTCGCCAACAGTCCATTCCAAGACTGGAACTTTGTGCTGCGCACACTGGAGCCCAGCTCGGCTCAGTTCTACAACGGGAGCTCACTGTACCCATCTCATCTATAACATACTGGACTGACTCTACGACCGTACTGACCTGGCTGCATTCTCCATCATGCCGCTACAAAGTGTTTGTTGGTGGTAGAGTAGCTGATATACAAGAGCTGACTGAACATCATAGCTGGCGTTATGTTCACTCCAAGGATAACCCAGCCGATGACATAACACGTGGACTAACCCTTCAACAGATCATCAGCCAGGACCGCTGGAGCCACGGACCAGAGTTCCTAAAACATTCTGAGGTAACATGGCCTTCCTGTCCAGTCATCTCTTCGGCTGAAGACTCGACTGAACTCCGTAAAGTCCAGTCCTGTGGTCTGGTCACTATTCCCCTTAAACCACTTCTGCCTGACCCAAGCCAGTTTAACACATTCAAACAGCTACTGGAGGCATCAGTCCAACCTATTCACGGGGCGGCTGCCGGCCCCAATCCCACAGCTGAAGATTTCAGGAAAACAGAACTGTCCCTTCTCAGACAAGTTCAAATAGACTGTTTCCCAGAGGAATTTTCCGTCCTTTCATCGCAAAGTCCGATCTCTTCCAATAGCAGGCTCCTCACCTTGGCCCCGGAATATGATGCAGAGACTCAGCTGATACGTGTTGGAGGTAGATTGAGACGGTGTGATTCACTCGAGCAAGACATCTTACACCCTATTGTGCTTGATCCTCATCACCCGATCACAAAGCTCATCATTGCTGACTATGACATCAAACTAGCTCACCCAGGACCCGAAAGAGTGTTTGCTGAGCTGCGAAGAAGATTCTGGATCCTGCGAGGCAGGGAAGCCGTTCGCAAGCATCAGCACCACTGTCCTGAATGTCGCAAGTGGCGCAGTAAACCAGTTATTCCGAAAATGGCTGACCTCCCACCTTCTAGTCTAAGGTTACATCAACCAGCATTCTACTCAACAGGAATGGACTGTTTTGGACCTTATTTGATCAAAATCGGGAGGCGTAATGAGAAGCGCTGGGGCATAATATTCAAGTGCCTGACAACGCATGGTGTGTACTTGGATCTGCTGACCAGTATGGATACCGACTCCTTCCTGATGAGCCTCCGCCGCTTTATTGTCCGGCGAGGGAAGCCCCATGAGCTATTATCAAGGGACAAACTTCAAAGGTGGCTGCTCAGAACTGCAAGACGCCTTCAACTCACTTGCCCCTGAGCTACAGTTACAACTCGCCAGTCAACAAATCCACTTCAGATTTAACCCACCCAGTGCACCCCATTTTGGGGGTTCATGGGAGCGTGAAATTCGCTCCATCAAGTCAGCTCTACACACCATCTTGGGGGCTCAATCCGTTACAGAAGAGGTCCTGAGGACCATACTGATTGAGGTGGAGAGCATCATCAACTCAAAGCCTCTTGGCTACACTTCAGCAGATGTCGCAGATCCAGATCCAATCACCCCTAATATGCTGCTGATGGGGCGGCTGGACCCTGCCATGCCTCAAGTCGTCTACTCTCAGACAGAGCTTCTCAGTCGCCGCAGATGGAAACACTGTCAAGCTTTGGCTGATCAGTTCTGGATCCATTTCATCAGGGATTACTTACCTTCACTCCAGGTCCGTTCAAAGTGGCAGCAGGACCGTGAGGACCTATCAGTTGGGGATATTGTTCTCATCATTGATCAGCAACTCCCACGTGCTCTGTGGTTGGTTGGCACCGTCTCAACTGTATTCCCCGGATCTGATGGCAGGATAAGGACAGCCCAGGTACGAGTCAAAGAGAAAGCGTACACAAGGCCCGTCGCTAAACTCATCAGACTCCCTGCACTACCGCAAGACATTCCTAACTGACTTTACAACTTTGTTCCCCAAAGTTGGGGGCGGCTGTTCACAAGGTTTCAGTTTTACCATTAACTGGAGACCCTGAACGCACCAGCATCCCATAATAATCGAGCCGTCCTTGATTGGGTGTGATGAGGCTCCTCTCATCCGATTGGCTATCATTGCCGCTCCGTTCTCTCCTCAGTCTTTTTACCAGTCTGCAGGCGGCAGCTCGCAAGC
>SSNS01000258.1:17411-45456 GCA_006937985.1 Aphyosemion australe
ACAGAAAATAAAACGTTTATAATATTACTACCTAATTTAAAAAGCCATGCAACTTATCTTCACTAAAGGGATACTATGCAGTTTTGCTTGTTTTTAGCACCCCCTAGTGTCCGTTAGTGAAACCAAAAGTGAAACTCATCTCCCCGCTGTGTGTTCGTCTTTTTAACACCTTAATCTAACTGCTGAAATGTCTCCTCAGCCTTCATTGGTGTCTACAGGAGCGGTTCATCACTAAATCAAACAAATCAGCTGTGTTCATGATCTAAAACATGCAGGAAACATGCTGGAAGCAGACTGCAGCACCAGGCATGTCAGCTCCATTTTATTAAGCCCAGCAGGTGGCGGACCGCCACTCTGAAGTTGCAAGTGTGGTATTCTGGCCACAGAGGGCGGTGGGGGTCTGAGTGACATTTCATTAACCCTGTAAAGGGTAATTTTAGCACAAACTGGCTCAGGAAAATGATTTAAAAATATGAAAAAGTTGCATTAAGTATAGGTGGCAAAAATGACTCAAATGATGCGTTTTTCTGTTAGTTCTAGATAAAAATGAGAAATCGTATCATAATTTTGAATAAATAATTTATAAGTGCCTGTTGCACTGATGTGTAAGTGCTTCTGGTTCAAGTGTGAAGTTACTGAATCAACTTTGAAATGCTTTTAGAGATTTTAAATGTTATTTTTCTATATTTATTACATTAAAACCAAGTGATAAATGATATCTTGACCTGCTTTGTGAACGTTCTTCCACAGAACCATGACTGGTCTGCACAGAGTTACTCATCCGGATTATTGATCAATGCACAAAAACTCATGAAAATAGAGATTTTCAGATTAAGCTTTAATTAACTCACTGGTGAATATTTGGAACAGTAACAAATACAAGTAAAAAAAATAAGCATTTCTAACCATAATTCAATATTTTTACATTCTTGAAAAGCTACTTTATGTATTTAGCTTTATTTTTACATAAAAGCACTTTTTTTGCAGTGAAATAATACAAATGATAAAAACATAAAGGTTCAGTCACATGTACGAACTAAAAAATACAGAAATCTTGACTTGATCCGTTCCTCATAAATCAGGTTCTGTATTTTAGAGTTTTTGTACATGAGTGAATACACATTTATACAACAGAAAAGTGCATTTAAATAAATTCACATATGTACAAATCCCATTACTTGAACATTTCTGGGCTGCAGTCTTACAGTATTTCTAAAAAATGGCGAAAAATGAGAGAAAAACAGATATTTGTGGGATAAGCATCACTGGATGGAAAGAAGCTGCAGCCCTATCAGCAGGGCGGGTCTGCTTTAGGTAATTACCCAAACTGCTATTATGTCCCATGTTTGTCCACATGGTTCAGAAAAGTAAAAATAAAAAGAGCACAGCTCCGATGGTGATTTCAAAAATAGCCATAAGTGATTCAAAACCTAAAAATCACTTATTTTGTTGTTTTCTTTGGGTTTTTTGGACCAATCGTAAAAAAACAAAGATTTTAAATACAGTACATCCTGCAAAAATAATAAAACAAACCTACTCTCATTTTTACATGTAACATTTATATATATAAAAAATACAGTGCAAAATATTTGCTCATGATCATGCCGACGTCTAAAGTCTGCAATTTAAAATAAATACAGCAATAAAAATCTCACTTTTAATCCCTCTGAAGGTAAAACAGCTTATAAAAGAACTGATGTGTCCTGGATCAGCTGGTTTAATTTAGTTTATTACTTAATGAGTCCTTTCTAGTGACAGGAAGTGCTGGACAGGAGTGTCGGCGAGGAGGATCGCCCCAAATAAAAGGTAAATATCAAAAGTTCTGGTCAACACTGATGTGTTATAATGTGAAAAGTCTGCTGTTAAATTATTGTGCTTCTGTTCCATCTCCCTATCAGTACCATAAACTTTAAATATACATTTAAATATATAAAACAACTGATTCTGAAGTTTAAAAATGTAAGGAAATAAAAAATTTTTAATTAGGTTACCTGTTAGAATTACCTAGATTTGTATTTTTATCTTATGACCAGCAGGGGGCGCTTCTTGCTGTAAAAAAGAGTGCTGAAACCAAACCTAAGGAACATTTATCTTTTTCAAGTTTCATTTGAAATGTATATGAATATTTTTGTTTTAAACAACAAAAGTTTGTTTGTTGTTTGTAATTTAATCTGTATTTAAAATTATTTCCATTTTCATTTTGGTCTTGACGTTAAATTAGATCCCCAATCCTTAAGTTAAAATCTATTACACAAATGAATATTTGACTGTAGTAATTTCACCTGGTTGTAGAGTCAGTGCTTCATTTTCTGACTAGTGAATAAAAACCACAGACATTTATTTTGAAGGGGCAGGTTGGAGAGTTAAAAAAAGGGACATTTCGCCGTAAACATCTAAAAGGTGTGATAATCTGTCCTTGAGGCAGTGATGAAGGTCAAGTTCTTCAGATTTGGGATTCTCCAGTGTGCTGTCCACTCCGGGAACCCTGAAAGAAAACACATCATAAGAAAGGTGAAAAACATGATACGAAAGGCCATATTGCTTATTTTATTCAAACTTTTTATTTGTTTTCGTTCAGTTCATTAAAATTAACGTGCATCAACGCGTGCTCAGCTCCTTTTGAAGAGTTCACACAGCTTCAGATAGCTGACTGCAAAATAATAAATATTTTATAGCCATTTTGTCTTTAAAAAATTTAAATCAGTCTGAATTAAAGTAACAATAGATAAACTTTAAGCTAGAGCTTTAACATTGATCTCAGTGATTGTTGAGTTAGAAACTTGACCAGTTTCATATCTGACACCACTCTGCAGCCCTCTGCTGACCAAAAACTGCACTAGATAGTTTTGTGGAGCGGGTAGGTGCCCTATAGGGGGAGCCCTTTTACCTGCTTTACAACTGTTAGCTGTAATGCTAGCAGTTAGCATTTTCAGTTAGCCAAACATCAATAAAAAGCACAAGAAGAAAAAGAAGAAGTTAACTTTTGCTGTTGGCATCATGGCGGAGCCTGGAAGTAGATTAATGTCTTTGGAGGAGAAGCAAAGAGCTAAAACTGGAGTGAACATCGGTGTGGCCTACGCTAGTTTGAGGGAGCTAAAGGAGGCTACAAAATCACGGACTGATGGTCACCTGGCTTTGTTGCTACTGGACTTGTAAGTAATAATATTTTTTGTCCAACAGTGTGGATCTTTTACTTCGTGGTTTATTTTAGTATCATTTGGCTCATGTTAGCGTTAGCTCGTTGTTAGCACTAGCTACAGCAGGCTGCAGCAGGGTTGTTTACGACAGTTGTAATTCCACTTTTAACCAGTAGGGCGGAGGAGCAGGAAACTGCTCTGTGTTACTTTAAAGGAAATGAATCAGAATCTTATGGCAAATTTTCAGATGTTTGAAAGGAATTTTTACTCCTTCATTTTTTTCTGACAAACACAGATTCTGATTTATAGCAACAGATAACCTTTTTTTTTTCAAACCCTGTAGAAAAGTGACTCATGCTCTGGTTTACAAGTCTGAACATAACATAGTGCAGGCTTTCATTTAAAAAGAATGATGTAATCCATTTTTTAGAAGTCATTTCCTTAATATTAACCCTCATCTAAACCTTTATTCTACTGCAAAGCAAAATACAACAGTGTTCAGTTTAAAACCAGTAAACTAATATTTTGTTTTTATCTCAAAGCCCCAGTATACTGCGGATGTCTGTTACATTCATTCATTTTCTTAAATGAGCCTTCACTGCTTCTGTGGAAAGATAATAAACAGTTTTTTATCTCACCTGTTGTTTGAACAACTTGGAGAAACAGAGTTTAGTTCTGACCACAAACTAACCGTTACAAAGTGGATTTATGTCCTAAAATAGCTATGATCTCAGAAAAGTGCAGCAGTTGATGCAAAAGGCTTTTTAAATATTATTTCAAACCTTGGTAATTTCAATCTACAGGATTAATTTTGCTAAATATGATTCATTACAGGACTTCTTGTAATTTCTGCTAGAGTTAACTATAGATTTCTATTTTAAAAAACACATTTAAGGTTTGAAACTTTATCATCA
This sequence comes from Aphyosemion australe, assembly GCA_006937985.1. NCBI lineage: Eukaryota > Metazoa > Chordata > Actinopteri > Cyprinodontiformes > Nothobranchiidae > Aphyosemion > Aphyosemion australe. Next base: position 21,463 of record SSNS01000258.1, read on the forward strand.
TGTGCACAGTAAACAATGAAATTCTTACTTTTCGGCCCACACTTTATGCCAAAGTAGGAAATAGATCATAATAAGATACAAAGAAGCACGTAATAAAACCAAATATACGCTGTAGAGAGAGTTCATTTAAAAGTAAAGCCATACGACACAAATCAGGTATTTATGTTTCATGTGTGAATCTGAAGCAGAGAACACACTCACCTGTGACTGGCTGCTGGACGGATTCGTGCTGCTGAAGTCTGAGTATCTCTTCTTCTGTGGTGTGCAGATGCAGGACAGGAACTGCACATACTCATCTCTCACCTGCAGAGGGCAGCACAATATAATTTATTTCTTCTGACGTCTTTTTACACCTATTTGCACACGTGTTAGTGGTTAATTCAGCGCCAGGCTTCGTTCTCACCAACAGCCACTAAATCCCACCTGTTTAGACAGCAGGCAGTGCATGACGAAGACCAGGACACCCTGCAGGCTGTTAAGGATGGTGAAAATGTATTCCACCACCATCATGCCCTTATCAAACAAGAAGGCCCCGAACACCCACATCAGACCCAGGATGCACATCTGGGCCACGGCGGTCACAGTGAAAGCTCTGAGAGAGGCAGATGTAAAGGAAACAGGGAGAGAACGGTGACTCAGACTTTACTTGTGCGGGAAACCCCTCAAGAGATACAGGAATTTTTAAAAAAGACCCAAAACAGCAACAAACAAACCATTTTTCATGATTTTATTCTTGCTGAAGGCTTTAAAAGAAAAGCTTAAAGGAGGTTGTGACAGAACAGCCTCAGCTTTGTGCTCATTGCATGAATCCATGGGTACGTCTACTTTGTAAATCAGGTTATTTGAATCATTACGTGGTTTTAGATTCACCAATAATTCACTCATCTAAAGAAAAGATCTAAAACACTTTTTTCAACTCAACCAAGCCAAAAAAGTCTTTACTGATTACTGATTAATAGGTTTTTTCTCAAGAAAACATTCTCTAAATGCCTTCAACGGTTTCATTTAAGCGTGTCACAGGAAATTCACCCACATGGGTCGCCGATTCGTGCGTCTGTGCAGACTGACCTAATTTTGTGCAGCTTGGAGAGGTCCGGGTTGAGTGTGGCGAACTTCTGCGCGAGTTTCCAGACAGTGATGACGAAGAAGAAGACGTTGAGGATGATGATGAAGCACACCGGGCCGAAAAAGCTCCAGATGAGGCCGTCCTTCAGGGACAGCCAGCAGCTGCGAATGAGCAACGAAAGACAAACGTTTACTTAAAGGCTGAAAACACCCAGTTTGTGTAATCCACTGATGTCATCAACAAGATTCTTTGTCTCTTTGCTTCTTTCTGTTCAAAAACAAAAATATATGTTTCTTTATGTTTCCTTACTGCTGCTTAGTGCCGTATCCCTTTGGTCTGATGATGGCTGACAGCAAAACGATGGCCAGAGGGATCCCATAACCAAAAAGGTACAGGTAGAGGGGCCGGATGTTGGCGTTGAACACCAGGACGACCATGCGGTACAGCTGCACGCCTTCTAAAAGCATCCAGGTCATCACGCCCAGGAAGAAGAAGTGGAGCAACCCAGCAACAAACCTGCAGCCTCCCTGTGAGGTCACACAGAGAGATAACAGCTTTGGGTTAGGGTTAGTTTGGCCATGTTGTGGAGTTGCTAATGCTAATGGTCTTTAAATGTAAAGATATACATTGTTATGTTAAACGTAAATGTATATTACTAGTAGGTTTAGTGAAACCAGTTGACGTAACTTGGTTAAGTAAATTCAACATTTCATTTCTTAGAGTGTACACTGGTACAATCCTGGTCCTCAAGGGCCACCATCCTGCATATTTTAGAGGTTTCCGTGCACCACCACACCTGATTTTAATCAGGTAATTAAAGGTGTTGAACACTCGTTTAATCAAAACATTTGCAGTGGTCTCTAGTAGGAATGAATGCCTTGTAAGTTGTACTTTGGGGAAGAAAAACACCGGTGCACCATTTTCAGGAACTAGAAGGCTGTGTCCAAATCCAGGGATTGCATGCTCATGAGTACCCGTCCTCATTGGTCTCAGGAGAACGTGTTCTTCCGTGACCGGTTAGACCGGACGTTAACAGCTGTGAATGTGGACGGTCTAGCCGTAAATAATAGTCCCGCCCCTACTTCTGCGGATGTCTCCCTGTCACCTAGCAACTGCTACAGCACTAAGAAGAAGCTGCAGAAATGGAGCTCGCACATGTTTTAAACTTTTTCCTTGGTGATTTTATGATTTACCAATTTTATGAACTGTAATTAAGAACAAGATTACAAAAACACATTACAGACCTAATGAAAATGGGAAACGCCTAAAAACACAACCACTTCAGGTTTTTACTTTTTGTTCAGTCCGATTTTAATAAACTAGTCGTCCTGCTGCGTCTCCCGTTTCTACAGAAATCAATCCCGCAGTTAATCACGGGATTTATAGAGGTGAGGAGACCACGGAGACTACACCGCACCCGTTCTCAAAATCGGGGAAAAGAAGAACACATTTCAAGATGGCATTCTGAGCATTCTTGGAATTTGGACGGTCTTCGACACGGCGCTGTGACGTCACTGGTCTTAAAATCCGACCTCATGAGCACGCAACCCCTGGATTTGGACACAGCCGAAGTGAGCCACATCACAGCTGAGACAGGATTTGGAGTCTCATTTCCTGATGTTTGGACATCTCTCCTCTGATTGGCTAACAGCAACACGACTCTACCACTGATTCTGTTTGTTCTGCAATGTTGATGTTTTATCTCCACAAATAACACAAGCCTGGAGGAGTTCTGCCTTGTGGTGGAGTTTCTAATGCTAACAGTTAGCTTCTACTAGCCGAGACGTTCTCTGCTGTTTCCTGGACGCTAAACCAACAACAGCCTTCCCCGTCGTGAGTCAAGATGGAGTCCATGGCTTTTCAAATCCAGGATTTTCTAATCCTAGCGTTTCACCATCTATTTTCTATCAGAAGCTAATGCAGGAGATAGGTGTAGGAGACTATTTTCATGTTCAGCCTGCATGAAAAACTCAGAGTGACCGATTATAATCAGAAATAAGATTTTAAAAATGTTTTTTCAGTGTTCCAAAGCTTGATGACCTGTTGAACAGGTGATTCAGCCATTGAATCAGGTGTGTTGGAGCAGGGAAACAACCAAAACATGCTGGACTGGGGCCTTCAAGGACCAGGATTGGACACCACTGGTCTAATGAGTCACCACAGTGATGTCAAAAATGTGAAATTTGACCTCTGTGTTTCCTAACCCCGTAGCTTGTTTTACCAAACATAACTCAGCACCTTAAAAATGACTGCAAATAGATTAGAGAATGAAACAGAAGTGATCGTGTCTTAGTTACTAATGCTAAAGGCCATTGTTATGTAACACTTCCTTAAATTAAGTTGTTGCACACTTACAAAGATGCTAGGGTGTGAAATAGACACCAGCATTTGCTGATAGTTGCTAGAGATCGTTTGTGACTTTTAGATTGCTGTGTTAGCGCAAAGGTGCAAATAAAATTCAACAGTTTGATAAATAAAAGATTTAATGAGGTACTAGACCTTATTCATGAGATGTTTACAAATAAATAAAGGCTCAAAAGTGGAAGTTAAGTTTCTCCATATCTTGGAGAGATGAGTTGAGCAGCTTTAAAACGCTGATCATCTTTGGGTTTGTTTTTTTTGGCTTGCCGTACCTCAGGTTCGGTTTGAGAAATGCCAACCAAGAAGACGAGGTCCGCCATGAAGAGGCAGATGCAGAGATGCAGGTGGATGGTGGTGCGAGTCCCCTGAATGGATCGGCAGAACGTAAACGTCAGGATGCTCAGAGCCAGACACGCCAGGGAAAGGCTGAGTCCGATCTTGGTCAGCAGTTCTAGTCCGTAGTCGGGCTAGAAGAGAAGATACGTGAATTATTAATGATGTTTTCTTTAGATAGATGAAAAGGGAGCAAGTACATCCTTTAGGAAATACATGGTGACTTATTCTTGGTATCTTGGTCAGTAGCTAGCCGGGGGAATTCTAGTAGCTAAAAATAGCTACATGCTACAAAAGTCAATGGAGTTCTTGAATCCAATCCAAATATATTGTTACAAGCTGCAATACCAAAGCAATCTGCTTAAAAGCTCCATAAAACTCTCCCAGTAAGGATCTAAAAATAGGTCATTTACCATAAAGTAGATGAGTAATCAGCCAAGAAGTCAGCTAATTCTGAGCCTAAGTGGTACATTATATTTAGGTTTCTCTCTAAGTGTGTGTGTCTCTTACCTCGATGGGGTAGAGGGCCATCAGCACAGCAAAGCTGCTCAGATGTCCACACGAGCACACAGTGTGTGTGGCATTGGAGCGTTGCTGGGAGCAACCATCTGTGGACCAGGCCCCGCTCTCTTTCCAGTACGCACATATGTAGCTCACCTCACGGGACTCCTCCATGTCCTAAACACAGACCAAGACAGCTCTTCAATGAACGACTCCATCTTTTATTTATATCTTCAGAGAACCTTAAACACAGCTCTAAAGGCTGCTGGTAGACTGTAGAAGTTCAGTGGAAGGAAGTCTGGAATTAGGCTGAACAGATCAGGAGATACGTTCTGTTCTTGAGGCTTTATTTGGATTTAATTGCCTAAACGGCGGAGAAGAAGTTGGCGGTCCTACCTGTAGATGTTTGAAGGTGATGTTGACCGAGCTGCTCAGGTTCTGAGTGGCCGGGTTGGAAACCACAACGGACACGATTTTGGAGAAAACCTGGAAAGACCCATCTTCTTTTTCATCTTCTTTTTCAATCTCCTCAAAAGATCTGTTCATGGATCCCTCGAGGTTCTTGTAGCTCAACAATGCCGCCATCACAAAACCTGTTAAGCAAAAAACTCAGAGTAAGGTCATGTTTTTGCATGAGGAGCATTTTTATTTATTTATTTTTTTAAAGCAGACTTTACCAGGGTATGGCCCCGTCCCCGCCGCTGTTGTCCAGTCGGTGTTCAAACTGGCAAATTCATTGGTGAGGTGGAGTGGTCCAGTTGGTCGGGTTTCTCCTCTTTTAACAGCGATTTGTGCATCTGTTCACGTGACACAAAGTCAGTTCTGTTCATAAAAGGACCTAATCTGACTTTATGGGTTAAATCTCGATACCCGTCTCAGCGGTCCCCATCGTGGTGCCGTTGCCTTTGAGCTGAGGTCCGATCAGTAAAATGGAGTTCTCCACGGTACCGAGCAGCCCGCTCACATCTGTACTGGTTACCACAGGTCCAGGAGACAGAATCGAATCGGTCGCAGTCAAAAGTTTCTGTTCAGGATGCAAAACACATTAGGGGGATTGAATAATTTAGCATTAATCCCTCTTAAATTCAGCTTTCTTTCATTTGTTTTGACCCATTTATTTTTTATAAAACGTGAAAGTTTGCTGCTCAAAAAGTACCAATTAAAGGGACACTTGCCAGTTTTGGCTTGTTTTTAGCACCCCCTAGTGTTCTGTTAGTGAAAGCAAAAGTGAAACTTATCTCCTCGCTGTGCGTTCGTCTTTTTAACACCTTACTCTAACAGCTGAAATGTCTCCTCAGCCTTCATTAGTGTCTACAGGAGCGGTTCATCACTAAATCAAACAAATCAGCTGTGTTCATGATCTAAAACATGCAGGAAACATGCTGGAAGCAGACTGCAGCACCAGGCATGTCAGCTCCACTTTACTAAGTCCAGCTGGGAGCAGCACTCTGAAGTTGCAAGTGCGGTATTCTGGCCACAGAGGGCGGTGTGGGTCTGAGTGACATTTCTGTAAGTCTGTAAAGGGTCATTTTAGCACCTTCTGGCTTAAGAAAATAACTTAAAAATATGAAAAAGTTGCATAGGATGGCAGAATTGATATTTCCTTAAACTTGAATTGTTTTTTTGAAAATTACAGATGGTTTAATCTGATAAAAGCAAGTCCAGTTCATTTAAAAAATGTGTGCCTGAAATGCAAAATATGCAAAATACCAAATCATGAATATCTGCGGTGGGAACTCTTGGTTACATGTTTGTGGTTTTATTTGTGTTTCACGTCTTTGTCGAACCTCTAGCAGTGCCTCTCCATTGGCCTTCCCTTCGCCAGGAACCGTTGAGCCGGACATCGCCAAACAGCTGTTTTTCATCAAGGACAATATGTCTGCCAGGCCTCCAAGAGTCTGGGAGACACAGATGGAGAGAATAAAGAGCCCATTCTTCTTCTCATTGACTAGACTTTATGAACACAAAACCCTAAAGGGCTGCAGGCTGCTCTGGTGAACAGAGAGAATTAGCTACAGAGTTCTCACAGGAAATTAGACCAGGAATCATCAAGCTACTCGGGTGGATGTTTTACTTTTGTATCATCTTAATCCTTTTAACAGCTGCAGTTTGTCTGAATTTCACCTCCAAACTCACCTGTGAAGGCTTGCTGACAGTGAAGTGGTCACAGTTGAGCTCTAGAAGGGAAAAAACAGACCAAACATTTGTTATCTTCACACCAGCCGACTCTGATTCAGCCATTTAAAACAGATAAGAGACGAGGCCGCCGCAAAGCTGAGAACGGAAACTCAGGATTAGATTAGTCAGATAGAAACGCTCAAACAACTGCTGACAAAAGGCCAAAACATTTCAATAAATCACTTTTTGTTTGTTTTTGCTTTAAGAAGCAGTTAAGAAAAAAAATCATAGCATGCATGTTTCTAAAGGTTTTACCCATAAACTTACTTGAGCATGGCGTTCTTTTGTTGTCGTAATTGGTGTATCCTTTTTGACATTTGCACCAATAGCTCCCATTGAGGTTCTTACAAATCCCCATATCACCACAGATCGGTTCTTGTTTTTTCTCAGCTTCGTTGCATTCATTTATATCTGCAGAACAACAAAACGGACACAAAAATAATCAGAGTTTTGCTGGAAATGGTCAAGTCGGTCAGTGATGGAACAAATATTTAACCAGTAACGCACTTGTGAGAGACTTCTATGATCGTGAAAAGACGAGTGAGTCAGTGGACTTTATTGGCCTCTGTGGATAACTCCTCCCACATTTCATCTCCCATTTGTCGTTGAAAAAAACAAAACTGACAAAAAGTCCACATTCAGACCCAGTAGTTGTCCTCAGTGGACTGCTCTGACAGAATCTTCTCCAGACAGATTGAGGACATGAATATCTTTTGATGCACGTTCCATGTGCCGATGTGTTTTGCCTTCCTTCTGCCATCTTTAGTTGCTGTTATTTTAATTAAAGTCATACTATGCAACTTTTTCATATTTTAAAATCATATTCTTGAGCCAGTATGTGCTAAAATGACCCTTTACAGGGTTAATGACATGTCACTCAGACCCCCACCGCCCTCTGTGGCCAGAATACCGCACTTGCAACTTCAGAGTGGCGGGCTGCTCCCTGTTGGACTTAAAAAGTACGTTTATTTTGAGTACTAACTAAAGGTTTTGTCAGAGCTGTTTTCCTGTCAACTAACGAGTAACTCCTGGCTTCACCTCTACAACTAGTTCATATTTTCTCCTTCCTGTTCTTGAGAAAGGTTGTTATGAATTGCACCGCTGCCCTCAGGAAGCTTTGCTGCTGCCTTACTTGGTCCGGTCTGATGTACTAATAGGTTTAGGAGATGTTTTCTGGACAACAGAGATTACTGAGCCCGTTTATTTCCATAAATCTTCTCTACTGGTGTTATTGTTACATCGTGTTTCAGCATTTATCAAAACCGATCTCTGTTGAATAAACTGCATGACGTTATGTCTGCGTGCAACTTGGGCTCCGAGTGTTTGTACTTGTTGTGAGTGATTGCACACTGCAAAATCAACAAAAAATCTGTTAAGATTAGGAGCAGATATCATGTGGCAGAGGAGATCTTCATCGTCGGTCTTCACCGGCGCAGTCACTTCCTGCCAATAACGTAGTTTCTTTATTTCTCCAAACGTCTGTTGAGCAAATCAAACACTGACAAAAACTGCACTGGGTGTAAAATAATCATTTGTTTTTCCTGTCATACACCGGTGATGAAAGGAGGAGCCAAACGCAGGCACATAAACGGGCAGACAGCATTATGGATGTTTATTCATACACAACAAAGTGCTGCTAAAGCAGGAAATCCTAGAACAAAAAGCCAAAGGATGAGAAACAGACACACAAACACAACGAGGAGACAGCAGCAAGAGTTTTACAAAGGACGAAAGCACCAGAGGTTATTTATCCTGATGGAAGAAAATAAACACTTTTTAGGTGATAGAAAACTGGACCAGATATGAAGAGAAAGTGCAATTTCACCAAGAAAATACAGAAACACTAAGAAAGCAACCGCTCAAAGAATGAAGGATCGCCTAAAACATAAAAGTAAAGCAAAAATAACAGCTGAGCAGGAATATGCTTCTCTAAATAGGGGAGAGGAACAATTATATACTAAAGTTTGCCAAAGTATACAAAGTGCTGAACAGCAGACTGATAATGATTTTCAGAAAACCCTAAATTCTTTTGAAATGCTGGTTAAATATTACACAATTCTGGAGGGACTTTGATCATTGTGGCCAGCATTATTCTTCATGATTACCCAACTAAATGTTGGCCACAAGGCAGCAACCAACTTTAAATAATCATAAAGTTTTATTTTTGAAGCAGAGGCTCGTGTTCACCTGCTACTTTCTAAATAATAAAAATCCTCAATAAGAAATGCAAAAAACATTTGTTGAGCAAAAACGATCTGATCAAAGTTCAAACTCTGCTAACCTCCTAACTTTTATGTCCTTACGACACAAAAGTCGTAAAAGTCTTCTTTTCTTTTGGCTTTTCCCTTCTCCACAGCCAATCATCTGTCTCCATTTAGTCCTCTCTTCTGCATCCTTTACCCTCACACCAACTAACACCGTGTCCTCTTCTATCACAGCCATAAATCTCCTTTTTGGTCTTCTGTTCGTCCTCCTGCCTGGTAGCTCCAACCTCAGCATCCTTCTCATCGTTTCTCCTCTAGAAATGTCTAAACCGTCTCAGTCTGGCCTCTCTGACTTCATCTCCAAAACATCTAACATGAGCTGTCATCTGCAAACATCGTAGTCCATGGAGACTCCTGCCTAACATCATCTGCCAGCCTGTCCATCACCGAAGAGAACAAAAAGGGGGCCTAGAGCTGATCCTTGATGCACACCTCACTGCTGTCTCACAACCCTTCATACATGTTCACTTTATCATACTTCTCTGACCTCCTGGTGCACCAACAGCTCCTCTCACCCTGTCATACGCTTTCTCCACATCTAACTTCTGTGTCTTCATTAGAATCCTTGAACCTAAAATAAATCTCCTAAAATTGATGCTTGGATCACTTCTGTAGAGTGAATTAAACTGAATTTAAAGTATAAACACTCACCTTCACACTGAGGATTGGTGTTGTTGTTACTTCTGTTGACGTAGCCAGAGTTGCACGTGCAGTTGTAGCTCCCAATCGTATTTTTACAGTTAGCCATGTGACCACAGATGGTTTTATTATTGAAACATTCGTTGATATCTGAGAGGAAGAAGTGAGGAAAGTGTCAACAACCGACTACAGAAACACATAATTCATCACACACACACATGCACACACACACACACTTACCAAGGCACTGTCCCTGATCAAACATGAATTTATGAATCCCTTTTGAATTTTCAAACCCATCCTTGCACTGACAGTAGTAGCTGTCGTTCGTTTTGATGCACTGTGAGTGTCTTCCACACACGTCTTCCACACACTCTTCTGTGGTTTAAAAAAACACATAAGGTACAGTAAAATAATAAGTATTATTATTGCCATAGATCCTTATTACTTACTTTATTTCAAAGTTGTTAAAATTTTGGCTTGTGGATGTTTTTGGTTTCTGTTCTAGTAAACAGAAATAATTTGAAATAATAAATTGATGAAAATTTACCTCCACACTTTCCATTTTCTTCTCCTGATTCACAAAAACGACACACGGACTTCATCAGCAAACACGCAAACCCTGTGGAGTAAAACAGACACAATGTTTTAAATGATCCAATTAATATTCTAAAATAACCATCCCAACATGATATTTATTTGTGGCTTATTTAACCCCTAATGTGGACAATTTCTGCCTTTTTAATGTTCACATGAATATTAAAACTGAATAAACTGGGTTTATTTAATGATTTTGTAGATTTTGTGTTTCTGCAGCTATTAAAACTCAGGTCATAAACATCTTCCTAGTCAAAATCTGGTTTCTGCAGAGTCTAAGTAAAATGATTTTGACCCCAGGACAAATTCTGAGTAATAAAACTTTAAATAATACAAAAACAACACTGTCACAGATTCTCAGCCAGGCTCAGACTACAAGATTTTAATGTTTTAAGCCCAATATTTGTTTTCCAAACAAAACGCTGGACATTCCAGCCAAGTTGCCTGGATCGGAGCTAAATTGTGGACATGGCCGAGTTTCTAAACAAATATCTGCTGAGCGAGATCATTTGGAGTCTGCAGGAGGAGCTGATGAGTGAAACATCAAGAGGATAAGAGGGAGCTGGAGACAACAGAGAAACCTGCACTGCAAAAAATGATTTTTAATATTAGTCTAAAAAGAAAATAAATGATTCTCTAGAAAATGTATAAGAGTTTAGAATTCAGCAATGGTACAGAAACAAAGCTATGATAAAAATAGTAACACGTTAGCTAGTTCTTTATGAGCTATTGTCACAGAGCAGATGGTGAGGAGAGAGATCACACACACACGGCTTATTCTAAACTCATGAAAACTCAATGATTCATATTTTATAACTAGTTCTCACACATAAAAATGTAATTATGAATCCTAAAGCAAGTTTTGGCATACAGATCCCACTAAACCAGTGGACTTCAAACCGGGGCCCCTGGACCCCCAGGGGTCAGCGAGCCATAAAGTGGGGGTCTATGAAACACACATGTGGGACCTGAAAACACTATGCACCTCCTGGAGTAGAGCTAATTAAACAATGGACACATTTTAAGTCTATCCACTTCATATAATGATGCAAGAGCCAAACCAGCGGAAATTAGAAGTCTGAATTTATCGGGAATGATGATGGAAGACCTGAATGTGTCTTCAAGCAGCAAACAAAGCAATAAAGCAGCCATGTTTAAGAGGCATCTCATCTCATCACAGCCTGAGTTCAGAGATAAAAGAAAAGATTTGTTCTAGCGATAGGGTGAGGTTTACCCGCCCCAGAAATAAAATGCATGGTGAACCTGGCTTCAACACATAAGGGGGTCCTTGGAAACATTCCACCCCCTCTAAGGGGTTCCTGTCCACCAGAAGTTTGAGAACCCTGAGCTAAACACATGAACTTTAAACACACCGGAAGAGTTGTCACAACATAGTTTGTAACTCGTAGGTCAAGAGGGGAGAGAAAGTGAATCATCCTCTGTCTCAGTTCCCATAAAGCCCAGCGGCATAGAGGCGCGTTACTAACGTTTAGATTTATTAAAAACAGTTCATTCTGGTGTTTTCACACACAGTCCAGCCTGTTTGTTTTCTCCTATATTTCCCCTTGCAGCAATGACACACCATCAGCACGACGAAAATAAATCAAGCCTGAAATCAGGCTAACGTCAGTCACATTTCTATGACTAAGGAGTCAGAGAAGCTGCAGAAAACAGCTCTCTGTACACATGGTGTTTAACGTTCCCACATCCAGCCACTGTGTTTCCCTCCTTTGACCACAATGAGCCTTCTGTTGTTGTGATGAGGCTGGAGTCTCACATTAAGGCCCAGGGCACACCAGACGTGGTCCGACAGTAGCTCTAAGTGTGTGAAAAACTGGGACTGAGGCCGTTTTATGATGGGGATGAAAACAGAGCTGAAGAGTAGCTCAGAGACGTCATTCACTAGAAAGCTTCAAAACGTTCTAAACTCATTTGCATTTCTTTTCTAACTGTGTGTTGTAACGTTATATCAGCAACCGTGCTTTTCTCTCAGTCGACTGTTACTCTTAAAGGGACAGTTCAGACTTTTATAATGGGTTATGGACCATTTCAGATTAACTTTATTGATCCCTCAGGAAGGTTCCTCTGGGAAATTCAGATACCAGCAGTGGCTCGTTCACAGAAAAGGAAAGAAACTGTTTCAACAAGAGAAAAAATGTGTAAAGGAAGTCTAATAAAATAAACAACAATATAAGAGGAAAAAGAATAGATGAAAAAGGGGGAATAATGGAAATATATCAGCCATGTTTACACCAGATCATGATAATCTGGTGTAATTCTAAACAACCTCAGTTTGCAGAAAGAGAAATTAGTTTGATGCACATTGACATGCTAACAGCTAGTTAAGATTACTGCCATTTTAAAATGCTCTAACCACAAAAAATGTCACGATAGTTCACTCACACACACACTCGTTCATCTTTGTTCAGTAGGGTCATGGGGAGCTGGTGGATATCTCCAGCAGCTTTCAGACGAGATGTGGGGGATACCTCGGAGAATGCTAACTCTGAGCAGAAAGGACAAAGTCTGGATTTGAACCTGTGACCTTCTTGATGCGAGGCAATAGTGCTGCTAACTGCTCCACCATGCAGATTCAGAAGTAAATACACCACTCTGCAGCCCTCTGCTGACCAAAAACCCTTACTAGATAGTTTTGTGGAGCAGGTAGGTGCCCTGTAGGGGGAGCTGTTTACCTGCTTTTCGACTGTTAGCTGTAATGTTAGCGGTTAGCATTTTCAGTTTGTTGATTGTCAATAAAAAGCACAAGAAGAAGAAAAAAAGAAGTTTGCTTCTTCTGTTGACGTCATGGTGGAGCCTGGAAGCAAAAGTAAGAGTAATGTCTTTGGAGGCAAAGCAAAGAGCTAAAACTGGAGTGAACATTGGCGCGGCCTACGCTAGTTTGAAGGAGCTAAAGGATTCTACAAAATCACAGACTGATGGTGACCTGGCTTTGTTGCTGTTGGACAATAATATTTTTGTCCAACAGTGTGGATCTTTTTACTTTGTGGTTTATTTTATTATTAGTTGGATCATGTTAGTGTTAGCTCGTAGTTAGCGCTAGCTACAGCAGGGTTGTTTATGACAGTTGTAATTCCACTTTCAACCAGTTGGGCGGAGGAGCAGGAAACTGCTCTGTGCTAATTTAATCCGAGATTCTAGGGCAGAAATTGACCTACAAGTGTTTTCTATTTGGGATATACCAGTTTCTTTTAGCTGTAGCTTTTACATAATTTTATTTTAACAAACTAGTCTGTTTTTGGAGAAAAAGTGCACCATCTTGTACATATGACAAGTGTTTGCACGTTCACAAACGTTTTCCCAAACTCGGAATGTTGACTCTTGTGTTGTCTCACCTGGAAATAACCACAAAAATGGGCCTGACTATGTTCTGGGTGTTGTGTCTGTCTGAACATCTGTGGACAGATGTTATCAACATAATAGACTCTGGTCGGTGAAAGAAGGAGGGATTTCGTATTCCTGGTGTGTTATATGAAACTGAAAGCTGGATGAGTCACCCCCAGCAGTGTAGTAATGTTTTATCTGTCAGGAATCAACCCTTCATTCAACAACTTTTGTCAGTCTGGAGATCATCCGATGTTTGGGAAACTCCACTTTGGCCCAAATAACAGGAATTCCTGCTGAACCTCATCACTAAAAAGCTACAGGAATACATTTATACTGATGCTAACTGCTGCTAGAGTGACTGAGATCAGGGTTCAGATATTAGTACGAAGACTTTTTTTCTCTTTTACATGATGCACCTTTCCTGTGTGGCTACCGGTTGGGTCGGTGAGGTTTGATGTTTTAAACATGTCTGTTTTTAATTTAAAGAAATACTAATAAACCCCCATCTGTGGTCAGTCTCCACTTTTTGTAACATCCTTGTTGACTATTGTCACAAACTGGCAACAAACCAGTTCTGACCCTAAAGCATCCAGATGGAGCATCAGGATTAGTACCTTCATTAGAAACCTGCCAGTCCTGTACATGTCTGCTGCCCTCTAGTGGAGGATCGACAGGTGGCAAGGGTCAATTTTATTTATTTATTGCTGTTATAATTACATCATAAAATAAAACAGATTAGTTTAATTATTTCAAATGGGCTTTAAAGAGTTAAAAAACACTTTTTATGAAATTCTGTAAACTTTTTGACAGAATTACAGTCATGTAAAAATAATCTGCCCTCTAACGGACCCACTAACACCTGAGCACACGTTAAAGCTGATCAATTAAAGGTGTTTCTATTAACAGAGAATTCAGAATAAATATTAGGGTTTCATGCAGCCAGCAACAAAAATACACAAAGAAAAATCTGGAATTCTGCAGGCTACTTAATAACATTGTTATTCACTCATAATTTGAGTTCTTTTTGTTTTGTTTTTTAACCTATGAAGGGAGGAAATGATTCATGTGATAAATACTGTAAGTTTTAAAAGGTTACTGGGCTGTTTTTTCTCAAAAAAAAGTGATGTTTGTTCTTTCCAGTGATAAAACGAGTGAACTTATCAGAAAACAACAACTAAACAAGGTTTAATGAACAATTTCATCAGCAAAAAACTCTCATAAATAACGGTTTCTTAGGATAAGGTGTGAAAGTTGTCTCTTGTTCATCTGCTGTGTAGTTCATTCAGATCCTTAATTAGTTTAACCATGACAGCCTGATTTAACTGGACTGGGCAGGAACTAAGTCAATGAACCAGATGGCTGCAGAAGCCACAGAGTGTCAGTGTCTAAAATCACAATGAAATAAACAAACTCACATTTTAAAACATCTAAAAACTGTCTTCTACTCTAATCTAGATTTGATAGTTTCAAAATGTCTGGTTTCCTCAAATCTAAAAAAAAAAATGTAGAAGTAGATGACATTTCAAAATATCCTCGTTATCTGGTTTCTTTTTTGGTTGTTAAGTCGTTCTCAACCCGCTTTCTCTTTTGCCCACACACACACACACACACACACACACACACACACACACACACACACACACACTCAGTGAGATAGACTTACCCAGTAGGAATAGTTCCTTCCTAAAGCCCATTTCAGAAGCAGTTTGATCCCACACTGGAACAGTTTCAGTATCTTTTAACAAAAATCCGAGGTCCTCTCTCTAAAAGATGGTTTCAGATGACGTCCAAAGTTGACAGAAATCCAGAAAACGCTTTTCTTCAGAAACTGGAGTGAACCCTCACCAGCTTTCTCCTTCTTACAGATTGAGTCTCTCAGCCTGATCACGCCTGATTCCCCTCCCTCCCCGTCTCTCTCTCTGCTCTTGTTCCTGTCTCTCTTCCCTCCTGTCTCTCTTCCCTCCTGTCTCTCTCCCCTCCCCTCGCTCTAATCTCTGTGGACGTTGCTCTTTCTTGCTCTTTTCAGTCACTTCAGGCTTCTCCTCATGACCACGTTTGCCAGACTGGAGCCGTATCGCGTTGCTTTCACCTCACAACCCCCCCTTTGCTCTTTCTCTTTCACATTTCCCTCTTGGCTCCGGTGGCCCCTATTTCAGGAGCTATTAACAACTCTCTCAAGAGAGGTGGACAAAAAATGGAGGGGGCGTTGAGGGATAAGAGGGGCAGAGAAACTCAGGAGTTGATGACTAATTCTCAGTATAAACAGCTGCTGCTGCACTTTAGTTTTAATCACAATCTCCTCCAGCTCCTACTACACCCCCCACCCCTTCCTGCTGTTCTTTCAGCCCTTCACCCATTTTCCAAGCAGAAAGATTCTGCATGTTCTCAACCCCCCAGAGAGAAAGAAGACTAGAGACGGATGTAGGGGGTGACCTCCACAAAGAGAAGAGGACATGATTCATACAGAAATGTGACATTTCAGAGCTGACTGATGAACTCTGAGCATCCAGAATAAAAAACTTTTCTTTTTCTGGGAAGATCTTCCTTTTTACAACAAGACAAAACCAAACTACCTTCTCCACATTTAAGAGTCGGGGTAATAAATCAGCCCAGATTGAATCTCAGCCTGTCTCCTATTAAAAGCAGCTGTAACAGTCTGACGTAAACATTCATCAGAGTAGATCTCAACCTGCTGAGCGGCTGAAAACCAACATCTACCTCCTCTACTTCTATGGAGCTCCGTGAAAACAAACAGAACTCCTCATGGGGCCACTTTTTACTACAATTGGTGCTCTGGGTCCAGTTAGTTTGACCCGTTTGTTTATTTTTGTGTTCTAATTTTAATGGATTTCTTTACACTTTTCATAATTTTATGGACAACTTTTAACATAAAATTAAAATTTCTTGTCAAAATGTCACTCTGAGTTTTTCATGCAGGCTGAACAGGCTTCTCCTCACATCACAGCTCAGTCTCTCTCCTTTGGTCTCTGCTCTGTGAGGCGTGCAGCAGGCTCACAACTGTATGCTTGTGGTCCATCATCATCATAAATATAATTATAAACATTTAAAGGTTCCTCCGCATTAGAATCCAAATTTTTCTCAGGATTAAGCTAACAGGACTCCCTTTGCTGACATCGTTTGGTTTGGCAGAAAAAAAAATTTTTCTCACAAAAATGACTCTAAAAGCCTAAATAATGTATGTATGTGTAAATCTTTATTTAGAACGAGTTTCTATTGGTTCATGGGAGTCTTTAACTTGCAATTTGCTCTTTAATAAGAGTTTGTGCAATCTCAAAACGGGCAACAAGTTAAGTTTACAGAAACTGAGCAACTAGGATGCAGCAATACCACTTTTGTCCAAACCAATACGATACCGATACTTGGATCTGAGTACTCGCCGATACCGATTACTGATACCGATACTTCTACCACACAAAAAAAAGCAATTGGAATACAGGTTTTATTTTCTTCTCTGCTTTCAACAGGAAAAGACGTTGAGTTAGATAAAAATTAAAATATATTAATAGAGATCACAGAACAAAAAATATTAGGTGAAAAATAAACATTTTCTGTGAAATCATTGCACAGTTTTCTACAAACAAAATGAACTAATTGGCACTGTCTCCAGCTTTCATGAACATAATAACATTTATGAACAGTGTCCACATTTAAATCAAACAAAAATCTATGGTCAGCGTGCGATAGTGTGGTCTCTGAGCTTTTCTGGGAAACATGAGCGGCAGGTTCTTTTTGATGAAAATAAGCATCTCTACTTTTTCAGGTGTGAGCCTGTTTCTGCTTTCATTCACAATGTTTGAAACAGCTCCCCTATTGGTCAATATAGAAAACTACAACAGAAATGACAAGTCACAGTGAAGCCACTTTCAGGCAACTGGTATCGGTTAACTTTTACCGATACCGATACCAGTATCGTATCGGTGCATCCCTAAGCGCAACCATTTACTGTTGGCTGAAGGTCAGTTACCACACACTCTCAAGCAATAACAGAGCACATAAGATCTTGCAATGTTGCACAAGATTTCCTGTAACGTTTTTCTTTCAGGTTTAACCAAAACAGCTTCGACTGCATCAGTTCACTGAATGAGATGAACCTGGTGTTAATGACAGGAGGTGGGCGATATGTCTTTATCTAACATCAGCAATATTTAGACTGTCTCCAATGAAGAACTTTTAAATATCTTATCAAATATCTGAATTTAATTAAGACAGTTTTAACATTTTTAGATTTCCTTCTAGTGGCTACATTTCTACAGTTATACAACAGAACCAGCTCAGCTGAACTAAGATATTATTACCAGTTTAACACAATGATTTCTAAGGATCCTGAAAATTACCTTAAAATATAAAGTTTTCACTGCTCTTCGAATCACCACCTTACCATGGTGGAGGATTTTGTGTGCCCTAATGGTCCCAGGAGCTGTGTTGTCATGGGCATTTTGCCCCTGGGATGGTCTCCCATGACAAATTGGTCCTGGAGTAGTTCAAAAGATCTTTTATGAGTATACCTGGCAAGGAGGGTTGCTGGGGTTCCACTTTGGAGCCAGCCTAGGGTAGGGGCCGTGTGCGGGTGCCTGGTGGGCGGGCTTTTGCACATGGGCCATGGCCGGGTCCAGCCTGAACCGGTTCCATGGACCCATCCACCTGTGGACACCACCTTGCAGGAGGAACACGAAGAGGGCGGTGATTTTGAACTTCCTGGGGATTTTACCAGAATTTTGCTGCATGCAGGTCTCCATTTCACCGGGCCGGCCCAAAAGGACCACGAGTCCCTGAACTGGGGCATGTACTCAGAAACAGCAAAGTAGAGTCGCTGGAAGGGACTTATGCTAAACTAATGCTGATTGGTTGTAAGTCAGAGGTGACGTAACATCCGTGGGCATCGCCAAACAAGAACGGATTTGTAAAATATTAAAAGATGCCGATGGAGCAGAATGGAAGATAAAAGTCAAAAAGCAGCACTGAGGCTGCTTTAAATCGCTGTTCCTAAACTCCCAACGCTGAAAAAAATGGCGGAACTCCCTCCACAACGCCGGAACGTTGGAAGCTTTGTTGTTGCTTACAAAGTGGCGTAGAAAACGACATTTCTCCTGATCATTGAACGTCTCTTTTGTACATCACACAGCTGCTCTCCTCGCCTCCCAAATACATTAAATATGGCGTACTTTGACAGAATAAAACTTTTAAAGTTATACATGTCCGACGATGCCTTTTGTCGCTGATCAGTGATGTCACTCGCTGCTGAAACGATCTTGATATGCTGAGCTGATTTTATGGAGACACGACGACTCAAATGACCGAAGCTTGGTATTTTCCCCGCCGTCTTCCCACCTCCCAGAAACTTCCTGGAACTCCTGTAGTGGAAACATGGATGTGGTGGATCGGGAGGGAGATCAGAGAGGAGGCTTTGGTTCAGGACCATCACCTTTCTGGTGGAGACTTCCATCACAAGGTGGAAGGAAACAGCCAACGACACAAAACGAGAAGTGAAAGGTGGAGGAACCAAAAAGACAAAATGCAAAACAGAAAAAGTAGTTTCATGCGTGTCATATCCCTGTTGTCATGGTTACCCGTCTGCATACAAAACAACCTGTCTCAGAAGCTGAACATCGTGTTTCTAAGTGTGCTTTTTAACTGTGAAGTGTACATAGGCTCCGAGTTTCTGTTTCACGCAGCGGTTTCAGCTAGTCGCCTTCCATCTCGTCACAGAAAGAGGAGCCTGCTGATGTGGTCTCTTTTCTCTTTCTCTCTTTTCTTAGGTTGTGCTTGGCTTCCGTTGCGTTTGGCCTTCCAAAACATCATCGTGACTCTCTGTCATCGTTTTTCATCGTATTAGCTCAGACAGAGCGCCAGATAAATGAACAGACACACGGAGACACACAAATCACACACAAGGAGGCAGGAAGTGGATGAGTTAATGTGGCCTCAGCATCTTCAGTAAACAAAAGTCTAAATAAAAGCAGACGCGCGTGTGTGTGTGTGTGTGTGCGTGTGTGTGTGTGTGTGTGTGTGTGTGTGTGTGTGTGTAGGTAGGCAGGTTTCAGTGTCCCATTGTGGTTTTTGCATCTGTGTGTAAGTGGCAGGTTGAGAAATCGGTTCGCTTATTTCAGCTCTCAAATGGAAAAACCCAGTCAGTGTGTGTGTGTGTGTGTGTGTGTGTGTGTGCGTGCGTGCGTGCATGTGCGTGTGTGTGTGTGTGTGTGTGTGTGTGCTGTCAGTGAGGATTAATCCCACATGTATTTAACTGATGTCTTCACATTGTGACCATCAGTCATCTAAAGGAGGAATCTGTGGGAAAAATGCGATTTGTCAGAAGATGATTGTCGTTTATTCAAGCAGCAATTTTGAGGAATCTGTGTGGTTTTCCCTCGTGGTTCTTTCTAGTTGTGATTTGGTCGTGAGTGAGTGACACTCATTTGAATTAAAAAGCAGAAACTGAGAAGGTTAGCTTGTGACCTCTCCGTTCTGGAGCAACATGTGGAAATACGAAACAGCTTCACCATGAGCTAATCCAGACTCTACATGTGCGCGCCGGCAGCACCGCGTCTAACGTGTGTTCAGCAGAGCCGCCATGCAAATGAAGCCAGTGGGGATAAACAAGGTTAATTTGGTCAAGATTTGAAAACTAAAACAAAATAAAAATAAAACTCAAATACAAAGGATATAACTGAAAACTTCACATTTCATATCCTGCATTTATTGATCATATTATCAGCATCATGTTAGCTAGGATTTTACTGTTCATTTAAAGGGGCATATTACGCAAAACTCACCTTTTGCATCCTTTTCTGCAGCCTCTATAAACACTCCAAATGTGGAAAAAAATGTCAATCTGTTTTTTGTTTGGTTTTAGGAATTCTGTACTTAAAGGGTGAGTCACAGCATGGTTGGAGTCTAACTTCACCCACACTTCCTGTTAGACAAATGTGCCTAAAGGAGGCGTCGCCTGGAAGACCAAGAGCTCTCTCAGTTTCTCAGTCAGAAAAACAAGTTGTTAACAAGTGTGTGCACACTCACAGGTGCACAGGAGCACACACACAGCAGACTCACGGCTCAGGAGAACGAGCAAACACAGAATCTCAGTAGAACGGGGGGCGTAACATTTCATATCGGCGGATAAGTTGGAGTCCATTGCAGTGCAGCCACGTAGTACGGTACAGACAACATCACCCTGCACCTCTATAGCCATCAGCTTTAACTGATTGTAAATGAATGTGTAGCAGAGTTTTAACCTAAAGATGGAGAAAAATTTGCTGTTTGTGATGTCACAAACAGGGAAATTATAATAGAACCTCTCACATGCATACTCCGAGTCCCTCCCCATAGCGGAGCTTCTCAGCATATAGCAGCCTGAGTGGGGGATGGGTGGGCGTGGCCAGCTCCATCTTGTTTTCTTAAAGTGACAGAGCCCTGAAACTGTCAAGAATAAAACTGCTCAAATTGCTTCATGTGAGAGGGATTTTGAGCAAAGAACCACATAATCATGTTCTGTAATGACCATCGAACTATTATAACTTAAAGAGAAAGTCATAATATGTCCCCTTTAAGTTAGCAAGGGTTGAATTAACACGAGGAATATAACTTTGGTGCCTAAATATCCAGGATTAAGTATAGATTTTGTTTTTTTTGTCTTGCTGTCATTAACACTGCGCTGCAATTTGCTCTCTTTTACTCCCTATTTTATTTTGTAGTAACAATTCCTGTCTGTCCTCTCGCACACCTGGTCCTGGATCTGTGATCATCCCACCAGATTCTCATCCATTCCTTTCTGACCTGGTTTTCCTTTATGTCTTGGCATAACCAGGCATGGAGCGACAAGGTGTGGAATGAGGAGGCGTGGTGTAAAGTGGCATGACAAGGCATGAGGGCATGAGTAGGTGAGGAAAGGCACGATGAGCAAGGGAAGAGACAATTCCTGGGATAAATGAGCTCAGCACCAAAAAGAGCCAGATCTTTCATCTCCTAGAGAGCTTTCAACCAGTAGTTGGTGGACGTTTAAACAGAAACTGTTTCAGGCATGAGGATCCTTTTCTATTTGCTTTCAGCAGCAAGAATCAATGCAGATTACATAATTAGGCCTCATGATATTTCAGTGTTGATTCAATTATATTTTCCTGTCAATATGAGTAGTGTGTAACTACATTAGCTGTCTCTGTGACTTCAGCACTACTTTAATCAGATGGTCACAGTTGTACCTGTGGGCCAAGTTAAGGCAACAAAAGGCTTCAGGTCATTTTTATGGTCACAGAGACTCGTTTGTGTGTAAATTTTACAAGAATTAGAAATCAAGCTTTGTGTTTCAAGTTCAACCTCACATCCAACTGTTTTACGAGCGTAATCTGCAAGGTTTAATCTTGTTCCTTTGGCTCAGATGTTTATCTTAGGTTAGAACATGTAGGAGGAACATTTGGACTGCTCTGCTTTTTTTATCAAAAGCAAAAAGTTTACTCCTGTGGGCCTGCAGCGTGTGCTAATGCTTCTTGATTCCACTGAGTCTGGTCTTGTTAGTTTGCAATCCCAGGATGCCACAGAGACGCATCAGGGGTGATTCAGACAAACAGCAGCGATATGCATTCATTTGAATACTAACTGGTTTATTCTGTAGACGAGGAACTTTAGATCTCAAAGGCATTTAGAGGATTGCTGAAAAAAAGCAGGGATTGGAAGTGAAAATATCCCTGACTCCCAAACCTGTCTAAGACAAATTCCTTATTTCTGCTAGAATAAATCACCAGATTAGCCCTTCGATGCATTCATCATAAACTCCAGCTTGGATTTCCAGAAAGCCGTCAGCTGCTTTTTATTCATGTGACCAAACATTCAAGAGAAGTGAAACTTGATTGAGGGATGACTTGTTGCATCACCGCTAACTCGAGCTGTATTTGGTTTTTACCTCTGAGGTCTAAAACCTGGTCTCACGTGTTTAGCTCTTGGTTTTCTGACAACATGCACGCATTTCCTTCAAAAGCCACAAGATAGTAAGAAAAGATTTTCTCAGACAGAATAAATTTATAGATTTGGATCATTTTTTCCAGTATTCCAGCCCACTTGTGGATTTAAGGAGTATCTGGATGCATTTCCAGAAAGACACTTAACCTCTTTTATCTTTCAAGCAATCCCCCAGCTGCTCACAAATTTTTGAGGAGGAATTCAGCGTTCATTCTTTGTGCCGTTTGATGATTAAAGCAGGTTTCATTCCTCGTGTGCAACTGTAAAAGAAGCTGCTGCTGCTGCTGCTGCTGCTGCGTCACGCCAGTGCAGTCTCTCATGGAATGAAAATACACTGACAGATGTATAATTCACTGTGCCCAGAGCTGCTGCTGGTGCTGACACACACACACACACACACACACACACACACTTTCCATATGGAAACAGAGCGAGCGGATCAGAATCAGTTGCTGTTGGCATCCTGAAACAAACTCCCAGCGTGTGATTTTATGTTCCACCAGTCGAGGAAAGCGGCTGGTGTAAAAAAGAGAGGAAACTAAACCTCCACTCGCTCATAATCCTCTTCTTTTGCACTTTTTATTTACATTTTAAACCCTTTTTCACACTTTACCATATCTTTTTAGTTTTAAATATTCTAATTTATGCCTATAACTCAGTCAATCGGGTATTTATAGCAAACAAAAACTTTTTTTTGTCTTTCTCTACTTTCAACACAGTAAATGACCTAAATTTCACTTTCAGTTCTTCGGCTAGCATATTAAACGTCAGATTATAGAGAATTATTTAATTATTTAAAGGCACACTTGGTAATTTTGGCTTGTTTTTAGCACCCCCTAGTGTCCGTTAGTGAAAGCAGACGTGAAACTTATCTCCTCGCTGTGCGTTCGTCTTTTTAACACCTTAATCTAACTCCTCAGCCTTCATTAGTGTCTACAGGAGCGGTTCATCAGTAAATCTCACAAATCAGCTGTGTTCATGATCTAAAACATGCAGGAAACATGCTGGAAGCAGACTGCAGCACCAGGCATGTCAGCTCCACTTTACTAAGTCCAACAGGGACCGGACTGCTACTCTGAAGTTGCAAGTGCGAGATTCTGGCCACAGAGGGCGGTGGGGGTCTGAGTGACATTTCATTAACCCTGTAAAGGGTCATTTTAGCACAGACTGGCTCAAGAAAATGATTTAAAAATATGAAAAAGTTGCATAGTATGACTCAGGAAACTTCTGATGAGCTTAACCGGTTTACAAATGAAGTGTTTTATTTGTTCCGTGAGCTGATGAGCGCGTGGATCCGTCTGAGCTCCTCCGTCTCTCCTCTGCTTTTATACGCTGTATTTTTAACCAGAGGAGTGGCTCAAGCCTGATGCACTTTCTCTTTGATACACTGAGCCGTACAGATGCACACAGCTGTGGTTGAGCTTCTTTTTATCTAGCGCCGGAAAGTCTCAGCGAACAAAGTGTACACTAAGAGTGACGAAGGTAGTGTTTTCTGTGGTTTGTGAGTAAGAAGTAAAGCGTGAAATGAGGAAGTCGCAGGAAATCCTGCTTCATGCAGAAATCTTCAAGTACGTTTAATAATTTTATCTACAGTTACAGACTGTTTTATCTGAGATGCTGTGGACAGAACGATGCCACACAGTTGCTTTTTCTCTATCTGTCAGAGTCAGCAGCTCTTTATACACACAAGAAATTGTGCAACTCTTAAAAAAAGCTTGCATGCAGGATTTACTTCTCTGCTTT
>SSNS01000258.1:64116-106627 GCA_006937985.1 Aphyosemion australe
TTGGAGGCTAAATATATTTTTAAAAATGCACTTTTCCACCAGAGAATCTTTTTCTTGCTCTTTCAAGTGTTTGTTTATATACTTCCTTGTTGTTTTTCTTGAATATTTTAAGAGGTTTTTAAGCAGAGATGTACATTTGATGAATAAACGTCTCCATAGTTACACTAACATACGTATTACTATATGTGCAATTACTTCAGATAAACACAGGTCACTGATTAGAGTTAAACAGTTGCTGAACTTAGTGTCATATTTAAGGTGAATAAAGGAATGTTTTGTTTTCTATAGACGTACTTAAAAATGTATTGATGTGGGAGATTTTCTTTTATATATATATATATGAATGTATGTAAGGACCAAATATTTATCATTGATGAACTGAATTTTTTGTTAACATACTCCAACTGCATGAAAAAAAATTAAAGAAACAAAAAATCTGGTATTTAATTTTTATTTTAATTTTCACACTCATGAAGAATCAGAATTGTGTTTTATTACCAGGAATTTCCTTCAGTGGAATGGTGCAAACATACAAGTAAAGCAATTGAAAAATAGCAATTTAAAAAAAAGATTATGAATAATAAAGTGACTATTGCAATGAAAACATGTCTGGATTCCAGATGTTTTGTTGCACCTGGTATTTGAATTCACATAAAATATCTAAACTTAATTTGATTTCCATAAAATGTGTGATTTTATTCAAGTTATAGTCACATGTAAATCTGTTTACAGCAACTTCCGGTTTTGAAGACGTCTAGTTTTGATGTAAACAAAAGCAAATAGTGAAATGCTGCCCCCTACTGGACCAAATGGGAACTCGTTTTCAGTAGTTTTCTACTTTTTATTAAGATTATCCAATAATTTTGTCACACTAAGAATTTTATTGGCTAATTGTTTTTTATCGATGTTAATATTTTATTATTTATAATCGATTATTTTTGTTTAAATTGCTGAATTCCATAATGATCAATCAAAACTCAGCAAGTTTCATTATTAAGATGTAAAAGGTAAAACAATTATTTTTAGTGTTTTCAAATTTTCTGGAATTTAATTTTTTTTCCATTCTTAACTTACTCAAACTGATAAAACTATATCAACCCTTTAGCAACAATCAACAGATCCACCAGACTGGAAAGAGGCTAAGAATTTCGACTCCTTTTATGTCAAGTGCATTTGAAGATTTCCACAATAAAAGCTCTCTTATTTCTTATCTTAAAACTCATAAGTCTTTACATCATTTCTATTTTTGCTTTTGAATTTTATATTTTGACTCTTAATTTTTATTTTGATATTTACACCTAAAATTAGTCAAGCATAAACTTAAAATTAAAAGCATGATTAAGTGAACCTTTAATTTGTTTATCATTATTATTGTCATATGTAGATAATATGTTGTGATGTTCTGCTATTTTCTAATGAAAAAACAGCTGCAGTCAATATTCTGACTTTTCTATAAATATGCATGCAGACACATTTTGGGGAGGAGGTGTTATGAGATCATCAATTTATCCTACAGCAGAATATAACTGCCATTTTGAAAGTAAGTAAAGATTATGATCATGGATACACAAACAACTGCAATTTAATTAATTGTTTTTAATAACTGAGTAGAAATAGATTGCTTCGCTTAATCCCCGATGTCGGCCCTCCTTTGTTCTACTGCTCCTTGTGTCCTGCTAATGGGTTTGATGTCATTAGGGTTGAACGCTTGTAGATTTGCAGAACTGCAGACCGTCTACTGCAGAACTGCGAAAACAGAACACGTTTTGTTCTGCTTTCCGGAAAACGAGCCCTGATTCCAACCAGCTGTTTCCCGCCTCGCACAGATCAGCTGCACACACACACACTCGTAGTAGGCGGAGGTAGGAAGCCACACACACACACACACACACTGGAGGGAACCCCATCAGCTGTGGAAAGCAACACAGCCTGAATTTTTTACTTTTATTTTTCTTTCGCTCCTCCTCGGATTGGATTTATGCTTTTTGCCCTGCGCTACTGATCGGAACATCAAGATCACTGCGAGATCAACCAAAACTATTAGTTTTAGACGAAAAAGTGAAAGGAGAAGAAAATAGAAAGCTCGGACTGCTGAAGGTGGCTTTGAAAGCATGGAATATTTCATGATGCCGACAGAGAAGATCCCGTCCTTACAGCAGTTCAAGAAGACGGAGAAGGACGTTATTGGAGGTCTTTGCAGGTGTGTAACATCATAAACGATGCGTGTTTATAGTGTTATGATCCCGCTCGCATAAATAATATTCCATGCGGCTGTCGCGCGCGCGTGTTTGTGTGTGTGGTTCAGTCTGACTTCAGGTAACATGCTAGCTGCTAGCTTCGCTGCTGTGTTGCCAGCTGTAGCCCGGTTGTGGGAATCAGCTGCTTGTAGCGCTTTTAGCACCTAAAACATGCGGAATCCGTTGCTTTTTGAGTTTTACATTCAGATGTTTAAATGTTTACTTCACCTTAAAGAGCACGTTTCAAACTATGCGGTTTATAATATGTAAATTAGCGAGGTGAAATCGATACCGTCTAGATGGAAATCAAGCACGTGGTAGTGAAGATGGTCGTCGCCACGCGAACCACGTTTAAAATGATATATTTGTAAACACAATTCCAATTTTAGGCCCAAAATGAACACAAATCAACGGTTTATTCGAATATGCATAGTTTTTGTTGTGTTAAGTAGTTTTTCGGCTGTGGTATTTTTGCGTACTGCTCCTGCTGCTCTTCGCAACAGTCGTTGTGTCATGTGCTAAAATTAGCTTAGCTTGGGTCTACTGCGCACTTGTTTTGTGACTGTGTAACCCGTGATTGGGCTCTTCTAAACACAAGTGATCTCGCTTTTTAAATGTTAGGACCTCGTCTTACGAGTGTTAGGGCGAACATGCGCCTGTTTATGGAGGTCACATGTCAATAACAAAGCATTAGCTCGATGCTAACGGTGGAAAGCATTGTTCTCCTCGGTGCCTTCCGGGGGGGCTGCTGCAGCTGTCCTGACCAGGCGCCGCGCCCCCTAGCGGTCATTATTAGAGGAATCCAGCTGCTCCTGGCAGCGACAACACACAACAGCTGGTCTCTCCTCCGCATTAGGAAATCACGACACCTCTCTCAAGTGTTTAGAAGACATATCTCAGATTTTTCAGCGTTTCTATCATCTGGAAATAAGGGAGGCGGCGTGCGACGCTCCATTCATAATGTCTTAGATGACATCATCAGTCTTATTTGAGATAACAGCATAAACAAAAATGCGTTTTAGTCACAGAAAAATAAAAAGTAATTATTGGTGTAAAATATGCTGAAAGTTCTCTAGCTTTTTGGATCAAGTTCTTTTTGACTGAATGTAATAAAATCCACATAAACGAGCGTTCTCACAATTAATCATTTTAGGGGATGAATGATTTTGTCCTAAAAGATTAACTTAAACCCTAAATGGTAAATGATCCCCTGTGACAGCATGGAAATACAGTACTGAAATGATAAATTGCACACCTGAAAATTCAAATCTGGTTTCTCACATCCTCCGTACAGAGTTTATTTTAATCAGCTGTGCTTTACGTCTGGCCTCCTGACTTTGTAAACTTCCCACAGCTGGTTCTTCAGCTTTGTTAATGGTTCAGACACACACACCCCTACCAGCCCCCTTCTGAGTAAATATGGCTGAAGGTTTTACCCTCATAATCTCTGACACTGGGGATTAGACGTGCATGGGGGAGCACGGGGTTCATCCAAACTCACGGACCTCCGTGGAGCTGGAATTAAGGAATGTAAAGAAGTTATGTTTGACTCATTTTGGTTGAACTTGGATTTGTTAACCAACGGGAACCAGTTTAGGATAAAAGTTTCCTGGCAGCAGGGATGAGCTTTGACTCCTGACGCAGAAATCAAAAAGAAAAATATCCACATCTTAAAAATGTCTTTCAGTCTGGCGAACATCCCCCTCAGCCCAGAGACTGCCCAGGATCAGGAGAGACGGATCCGCCGTGAAATCGCCAACAGCAACGAGAGGCGCCGTATGCAGAGCATCAACGCTGGGTTTCAGTCCCTCAAAACACTCCTGCCACACACAGATGGAGAAAAACTCAGCAAGGTGAGTTTTTCTGTCACCTTTCTGCAACAGTGTTGTGACCTACGATAAAGTTTTTGAAAGGCAGCGAGCGATGCACTTTCTCTGTAGGAATGTTGGTCCGTTAATTTGGTTACGCGTTCTGAAGCGACCTCTAACTCGAGCTTCTGGTTTCTCCTCCTGCCAGGCAGCGATCCTTCAACAGACGTCCGACTACATCTTCACCCTGGAGCAGGAGAAAACCCAGCTTCTCACACAGAACAATCAGCTCAAACGTTTGATCCAGGTAACTAAAAGTGGAGTTATTCGAGTCTGCTCTTCTGGGAAACGGTCGCATTTCATCCTGATGCTGATCCTCAAATAGCTTCAGGTTTTAAATCAGTCGGTTTGCTTTTATTTGTCATGAAACCTGTAAAACTGGTTCTTTTAACGGCTGCCACCTGTTCACAAAACAATGTAGGATCAGCTGTTAGGCGTCTTTTAATGTGTGAAGAGGGGGGGGTAGAGTTTCAACAGGAGTAGTGTTTACATGCATGTCTGAGTTTGTTGCATCCTTGTTGCAGGAGTTTAGCGGCTCGTCGCCTAAAAGGAGGCGAGCAGAGGAGAAGGATGAAGGGATCGGTTCTCCTGACACGCTGGAGGAGGAGAAGGTGGAAGAGCTGAGGAGAGAGATGCTGGAGCTGCGGCAGCAGCTGGAAAAGGAGCGCTCGGCTCGCATGCACCTCGAGGAGCAGGTGAGCTCCAGTTCCTGTCAGAACCCACAGCCGTGCAATTACTGCAAGTCAAAAAGCTCCGAACAGATCGTTAATTTATTTGCATGATGTGATCGCTTTTAACCCCCCCCCCCATACAAAAGATCTTATCACGAGATCAGTGCAGCAAACGTTAGCAGACTGTCGGACGGGTTTATCGGCTCATCAGCCAGTTGCTGGATTGCTCACATCCTGGATTTACCTGAACAGCAGGTTAAGACAGGTGATTGAACAGGTGCTGAAGACGAGCTGAACCTTAAACAAGCGGGTGAAATGCAAAGTAAACATGGGGGTGGGGGGGTGTTGTTGCAGGTGGGTCTATTTCAGGAGAGTCCAAAATGAGCGTCAGCTAAAAGAGGTTTGTGATGAAGTGGGTGGAGTTTAAAATCTGTTTTTGTGTGTTTTAACATTCATTTACACCTGATTTTAAAGGTTTGGGGGATTTTTTTTGTTTAACTGATTGGTGTAATTTGTGGTTGCAGGTGCGCTGTTTGGACACCCAGTTGTACCCGGAGCGACTGAAGGTGCTAACCCAGAAGGTGGAGGAGGAGCATGCACTTGTCAAAAACCAAATGTTGCTACGGATACAGCAGATCCACGCTGGGGAGAAACAGACCAACAGTTCTCAGGTCAGTAACACGCTGGGGGACAGATCATGCAAATCTCACCTTATGCAGCAGCACCTCTACTACGTCAGTGTTTGATTTTAGGAATTATGTACTTAAAAAAATTGTGTGAAAATTTCCCCGTTTGTGACATCACAAATGGGGACTTTAGAATAGAACCTCCTCTCATGTGCAAGAGAGAGCTGCTGCTGGAGGAGCAGTGGCTCTACTCCTAGCCCCTCCCAGATATCTGAGCCTTTTCAGCTTTTCGCAGAGTTGGGGTGGGTGGGCGTGGCCAGCAAACGCTTGTTTTCTTAAAGTGACAGAGCCCTGAAGTGGCTCATTCTGGAAGGTTGTTATCCTTCTCAGAAGAGAGCGACCATAAAAGATCTAAAACCAGAGTGAGTTTAGGTCGTCGCTGGACGTCCTGGCTGGTCACTTCGGCAGCAAACCTGGCATCCTGGCGGCTGGAAACCTTGTTCTATTGTTGCAACTACAACCTCCACACACTAGATGTCGCTTTAGTGTTCCATATTCCACCTTTAATTACATCTTTTCAGGGATTAAAAAGTTGAAATAATTTCTTAGTAGGTTGTAAAATCATCCTGACTCCGACCAAGCCGTGTTTGAACTCTCTGTGTTTCCTTCTTCCTGCAGGTTCTGGCTCTTCCTGCACCGACCCACCACCCCACAGTCATCGTCCCAGCCCCAACACTAACCCAGCACCCCAACCATCACGTCACCGTGGTGACCATGAGCCCGTCTGGCCACACCAGCTCCGTGTCCACCTCCAGACAGAACCTGGACACCATTGTTCAGGTTTGATTTGTTTTCCTTCGTGAAGACAAAACCCCCACAGGGTCAGATCTGGTGATTTGACGGTAAACCTGTTTTTTTTTTTTTTTCGCAGGCGATCCAGCACATCGAACGCACTCAGGAGAGGCGAGCTAGTGCAGAGGATGAGCAGAGAAGAGCTGTCATTGTTAGCCCCACCCACGTTGCCATGGACACCGCCTGCTCAGAGACAGAGACAGACACGGAGGGAGAGGACTGTTCGATGAACTGACCGCCCCGAAACAAACGCACACAAACACTTAAAACTCCCACTCACTGTAAGATTCCCTCCAGGAGCTCGACTACTTAAAAATAAACAAAAAAATCTTCCTTTGGCATTATCCACACTCCTAAATCCAGTGGTTAAGCTCTGTGTCGCTCTTGTACTGTAAACTTTAGGATTTTTGAGAAAGATATAAAAAAAAATAGGAAGTGAAGCGTTTGGAAAAGGCTCTGCCGGGTTTCTCGAGTCTGATTTCAGAGCCGGTTCGTCTCTACTTGAAAAACTCGTCTTCTTGTTTAAAAAGCTCTCAGCTTCCGTCAGCCCCGTAGCGTGAGTGTGTGTGTGTGTGTGTGTGTGTGTGTGTTTGCTCCTACAGTCAGTATCGACCATCATCACCGGCACACAGACAGTATTAAGACTAGATAATGGAGTCCGTAGGTTAGGAAGCTGAATGTAACTAAAACAAGCAGAAATCCGGTTAACTTAAACTTTTTCTAAATTTTAGAGTTTTGGACAAAAAAAGTTTTGAATTTGAAGAAATAAATTTAAATAAGATTATATCAGATTTACTTGAAAGCGTGTGCTTTTTAAAACTCTAATAAACCCTTAAAATAAGCTGATTTTTTTATTTTTTATGTTTTTTTCGTGGTTTCCGAATGCTGAAGAATTACATTTTTACATCCGTCTGTTGCTTTGTCAGGTTTTAAGAGCGGTGAGGTCAACTTCATGAATCAATTTAAATATAATCCCCCCGTTTATTTATAATCTGGGTAAAGTAGCCAGATTAACTGTTTTTAAAAAGTACTTTAGTTTAAGCAGCAGCACGTCTGTTTAAATGCGATCCGACCCCTTTGACTGAATCCGACTCTTCCTCCCGTTGTCTGACGGTGGAATTGGAAACAGATTGGGATTATTCGGGTTTCCGTCGGTTCCTCCGAGGGCCTAAAACGATCATCTGGTCTCGGTTTGAGGATTTTAGTGACTATGCACTAGCGTTGTTTGTATTTATGCAATTTCATCTTCTGTGCGCGTTGTTGGCGAGGTGAAGTTCTCTATGCACCGCGGACGGGCGCGCCGCGCCTACAGTTAACGAATGAAACTTGATGTTATTTTATCAAAGAATGTAGTTGACTCTACTTGCAAGGTGCTTTTTTTTTGTTGTTCAGCGTGGTGCTCTGAGCCGAGGCCTAAACCTTTCACTGAACTCCACGTTTTTCACGTGTTCCTATCACTTCCCCCTTTTTTGGAAAACGATAAAGAAAACGGAACTATCGGCAGCTTTTGGTGGGAAACTTTTGTTTTTGTCGAATTAAAAATAGCATTGGGTGACGCTGAAAGTACAGAGAAAAGCTCTGAAGTGAAAAGCAGATGTGCCACCCACACTCCTCCCCTCCCCCTGAAACTTTCTTTGAACTGCGCCGCGTCTGTGCACCTCATGTTACTTTGCTTATGTTTGTGTCGGGAACTTGACTGGAACGCCGCGCTCCGAGCCCCTCTCCCATCAGACTCGATTCGATTCGCTGACTTGATGCTGTAAACATTCCGTCATTTGGATTCATGTCTGTTGGTGTTTGTTTGTTCTGTTGCCAACCGAATGCATATTAGCAGTTTCCTCTGGTCTTAAGTCTTTATTTTCTTTGCCGTTTCTGTTTTATTTGAAGTTCTGTGACACTATCTCGTGTGGGATGTTTGGACACTTTTCATTCACTCATCAGCCGGTTAGATTAGTATTTTCATGCCAAACTTGGGTATTTGGGGTATTTTCTTTTTCTTTTTTTGTATTTGTGAAGCTTGGTTAGAGGGGTTTGTTGTGTTGCAGAGCGGGTGAGAGAAGCACTTCACCCCTGATGTTTCTGTACATTGTGTTGGCGGCGCCGCTGTCCTTTTGGTGGACTTTTACATATGAAGCACTTGTTCTAAACTGCCTAAATCAGTTCTGTTGTTTCTTATTGTTGCCTTTTATTTTGGTAGCTCTGTTCAGCTCTTTAGCCTTCACTTGTGTTACTCGTCCTGCGTTCCATTTTTAGTGACAAGCCCTTTTTACATTTTGTGACTCTTATTATTGTTTTTTTCATCAGTCCAGGGCAATGACAAGCTGTTATATTTTGTTTATTAAAAAACTTGGGTAAACAGGCCTTTGTAAAAGATGAAAAAAATAAAATTTGTACTTTTTTATTACACTTCTCCTGTTTGCTGAAGCTTATTGTTTCATTACCTTTTCTGTCCACCAGGTGGCGATAAAATCGCCTGCAGCTGAGTTCACATCACTGATGATTTTTGACATAATGAGACGTGTGGAGATGTGACTGAATGTGGTTTTAGTATTAATAATAAAAACACTGATTTAAACCAAAAAGATTTAGTAAAAAGTTTTATTTTGATTATTAGTTGATATAATTCTATGATTATATAAAAGATGAAAAAGTTGCACAACATTAATTAATTGAAAAAACTGCTAATGAAGCAACATGGTGCCACCAGGTATTTTCAAAATAAATGCATCACAGAAAATATAACGCTGAAAAATAAATCAATCACATTTTATTTATAATGCACTTTCATACACTGAAAATAGCTCAAAGTGCAATACAGATTAAAATAACCCCACATTACCCTCATACCCACCCAGCCAACCCCATCCCCCCTACACACACACACACACACACACGTCAAGAATACATGACATTTTGGCGTTAGGCTGAGTTCAGATAAACCATAATGCAGGGAAATGTCATCAGTGGGGTCAACTTGGATGATAAGAGGGAAAATCCTTATGTGGAAGTAGTTTAACAATTGAAAATGATTTTCAAGAATGGCAGAAGGGAACTT
The DNA here is from genome assembly GCA_006937985.1 of Aphyosemion australe. Classification (NCBI taxonomy): domain Eukaryota; kingdom Metazoa; phylum Chordata; class Actinopteri; order Cyprinodontiformes; family Nothobranchiidae; genus Aphyosemion; species Aphyosemion australe. The sequence continues at coordinate 73,426 of SSNS01000258.1, forward strand.
TTCAATGTGAATCTCAGCTGGAAATGATGATTTTTCTTTAATAAGTCACAATTGTGCATCAGTCCTGTGGAGGCCAGGGGGTGATCGGTCACATCTGCAGTCAGTTTCATGCTGTTGCCGTTCAAGTCGGCGCTTTTAAGAACTAAAACTAAACATATCCACAGGAGAAATTTAAAAGAGGTCAAATGTGAAGATTAGCTCTTAATGTGTTTGTGGTGAATTTATCTTTTGATTCTTCTTAGAGAAGAATATTAATTTTTTAGTTACATTGAGTTGATGCTAACTTCTGCTTAATAAACTACAGAACTGTATTAATTCTCACCAAAACTCAAAGATGTAATTCCACTTCCTTTTTGTTTTTTGCTTAATTGATTGTTTTTATTAAATTTCCTTTAAAAATAAAGTATAATCAAATGTTTATGCAATACATTTAAATATTTTACCATACCAGATGCATATAAGTAATAAGTTGTTTAACTTTCTGCAAGCAACGGTTCAAACCTCTTGACATTTTCTGTTAAATTTTTATAACAAAAAGTGAATTTACAGAAAAACAAAGCAACTAATCTTCCTGCTTTGCTCCTATCACCATCCGTGATTGGAACAGCAGCTGTGCCAGCTGATCCGGGTGCAGCTGCTGTGCTCCGCCTCCAGTGGCGTGCCCTCTGACCTTCAGCCACGGCCGTATAAATAGCAGCGGGGGACGAGCAGCAGGCCCCTGGCAGCCAACATGAAAGCTCTGGTGTCCGTGTGCTGCTTGCTGTCTCTCCTGGCTCTGTCAGCTGCAGGTATGGCGGCCCGTCGAGAGGCTGGTTCGGGTCAAATATTCAAACTATTCAATAAGAAAGATCCACGCTGCGGTGTGATGCATTGTGGGATTTATCCAGCCAGGTGCGCTGTGTGGAATGGAAACTCTGAACTGCTGCAGCTGAGGTGGCAGCGTGTGTGTTGGGCATGTTGTGAGCTTGCAGGTCTCTCTGATGCATTGTTTGGCTGCTTTAAGTCATTAATGAATGAAAGGTCAAAGGTCGGATGTTGGTTTAGTTGAGCGATTGGAACAAATCTCAGAATTTGCAGTTAAATGATGTTTCTGCGGTATAATGTTTATTCTGCAGTCGTGTCAGATTCTTAAAGCAGACTAATAACAAGGTGGCTTTGGCTGTTTAGAGGCTCTTTATATTTTACAAGCCTCTTAGAGTAATTTTGAAGCTAATTTAATCTTTACAAGCAAGACACTTTGAACTTTTCCCTTTTTGCTGCAGCTTTAATGACTGTAAACACCAAACTTCCCCTCTGTCCTTGCACCGGTTCATTCTGACCCCCACTAGCTGCCGTCAGGTGTCAAAAATCTGTCAGACAAAGTCGTCATCAGATACCGCGGGTCACCGATGGCGAGTGCTGAGCCGCATCTCTTCAAATCTCTCAGGAATGCTCATGCATCACATAACTCCGATGCAAAGATTACTCTGGCCACGGATTCTCATGAGCAACACAAAGTCTTGCACACGGGTTTAAAACGCTCCTGCAGATAAAGCCTGGGTAGCATTTATTGTCTCATTAATGTCTTCATCTGTTCTGTCTGCAGTGCTGCAAATCTAGTCAGCAGCGTCCATGAAAAGGGGGGTGGGGGTGGTTTCCATGCTATAACAGGCATGAGAGATCAGCGGAGGTCATGTTGGATCAGGACACAGCAGCCAAACAGCAGGGCTTAAAAAACGTACCAAACTACATCATATTTGGCCTTTAGGGGCTCAGCGTAGAAATAACTTAATTAAGACAGATTAAAGGTCTACTTTCCTTGAAGGAATGCAGATCACGTCATAGTGGCAAAGATTTACTATTCATTTATTTTATGTTGAAAGTGAATGGATTTAAATTTGTTTTTGCAAAATATTGAAAATTAGGAGTGGGACTCGATGAACAAAATTAATCTAACTAATTAGAGGCTTTGTAATTAATTAATTTTGATTAATCGCATTTTAATCGTTAAAGAAAAATTGCGCCCAAGCATTTTTTAAAATCAAAAATAATGTTAGTGAGGCACAGATCGATGACTTACCCACACTTTAATGAGTATATTTATTTTACCACATGATCGATTTGATTACTTTGGTCTCATTATAAAGGTAACCATTGTGGGATTTGTTGTGATGTGTAAATATTAGTATGTGTTATTGATGAAGTGTAAATAGACATGGAACATTGTAAATGTTGTGCACTAAACTGAACACTAGGTGGCAGCAGAGCACTGCTGATATATATAGAGGTGTAGTGTAGAGTTCAGGGGAAGTTCTGCTGAGGGTTACAAGATGAATGATAAAAAATGGTAAAAATGTAGATTTTTGTCCTTTTATTTTTTTCATGAAGAGCGATTTGTCAATATCCATTTAATTGTAGTTTTATTTGTGTTTGGAGCTTGGAAAAAAATATTTCTATGGTCTGTAGCCCAGGCTTTGCTGTTTTGTTAGAAGTAGAGCTGGATGATATTTATTGATATATAGGGCATAAAATGGGTAAAAGTTTAATGCGTTATCTTTTTCTAATTAATTAATCGTAATTAACACATTAAATCCCCCACCCCTATTGAAAATGTAAAGTGAGATCTTATGCCGTATTGCAAAGACCTGTGCACGATCTGTCACCACATGAAATTCTCAATATCTCTTAAATTGACCAGTTGTGACCATTTTTATGTTGAATAGGATCAGCTGTGGAGGCCATTTAGGCTCTAGAAGCTGTGGATGCATATCCAATCAACACTTTATTAGAGTTTCAATGGTAGATTGTTATCGTGTAAGGCTGCTGTCAAAAAGAACACCATATATTGTGAGATACACACAAATACCAACATGTGTAATCAGACCATCTTCCACTGTGGACATCATGTTGATTTGACTCCATATTCAGGTGATGATGTATTATAGTCACCATAGCAACGACTCTGAGTCTCACTGTTGCAGGGTTTACGAGCAACAGTGCAGCAGAGCTAGAGTCCAGCTTCATGACAATCACGGGCAGGAGAAGAGCGTCACGCTTTCTGAAAATAGAAATGGAATTATCCCACCTTCTTTTCACCCTCTGACTCATTGTGGGACTATTTCTGTTCATCCAGCACCCAGACACCTGTCCCACTCTGTCCCCACGGCTCTGTGCTACGTCCGGGCTGCGCTGCAGCAGCTCAGACCTAGGCAGCACCAGAGAGGAAACATTAGGCTTTAGTGGAAGCTGAAACAGCGGGCTTGTGTTCAGGACTATGAGACAAACTTTATGAGGCAGCACTTTTTAACAACACGTCCTAATAATTTGCAAGTGATTCATTCAAGCAGAAGTACTATTACTACAAAGTAAAGTACTAGAATGTTACTTATGTAACTTCATCATCAAACGATTTTTATGTATTTAGAAAAAAAATTCTGTTGGTGTTACTGATAAGAACAATTTGAGCCCACTTATTTATTATATCTATTTATTTATTATAACTCTTAATTCAGGCTGTGTTAGTTTTTTCATTGGGGTTTTAAAAAATCCTGAAAATGTTAAAATAATATGTTTAAAATATATTTTACTCATGCTCTAGATGTCAGACTAGTGCAGAAGCTCTTTTCTTTTTTTCATCATCATGAAGATGATGATGATTATTTTTATTTTTTATTATAATTGGTACAGTTTTGTTTCCATTGCAGAGAGTTGGGGTTAATTCTTCAAATTTTATTTATTTATTTATTTATATTTTATTTATTTTTTTGTTCAATCTTTAAATGCAAGCAAATACTTTCTAAATTATAATAATAACTTAATGATCACATTTATGAGGCCAGGAGAGAATATCCGTTCATCTTTATCCTTTCTCTCTGATCAGGATCACTTTCTTCTTCCAGCAGCACTTTGGCTTTGTTAATTCTTTCTAATTCAATTTGATTTAATCACACTACAAAAAACATACTGCGAAAAAATTTCCTGTTTTTAATTTTCCAGCCGTCTCTGGACGTTTAATGTGACAAAAAGCCTGCAGACTAAATTCATACCTGAGTTATGTGATAAATGTGAACTGATTGAAGGTCTGCCCATTTCAGGAAACAGGAATGTCGCTTTAAAACTCTGATGTAAAAGTGTGCAATCATTGTTCTCTTTAATTTACATACAGTGATGTTATTCTTTATTATGCTGTGTTATTAAATGCAGACAAAGCTGTAGAACTTTGTTTTTAGACTCCACATGGTCCAGTGAGATCACTGAGTCCTGATCAGGTTTCCCAGCCACTAATCTCCGCTTCTCCTTTGAGTCACTCAATTATTGACACCTGCGCTACTCTTAAGTCTGAGTTTCATGAGACCTACTCAGTCTTGGATCCCACAGGAATGAAGTGACTGGTTCTCCTCCAGATTTCCTCACCTATAAGTTCTGAGTTTGCACACGGTGTTCTGTGGTTATGAACGCTGACAGCCCCCTGAGGGGGCGATGAGCTGAACAGCTTCCAGATCTGAAAGGTGACAACGACATCATGGGAGCAAACAAGTTGTATGTGCCTTAAAATAGGTGGAAGGAAGCATCACAGGCTGCTGGGGGGGGGCAGGAAAGTACATAAAGTCCTGATGGTGTCTTTTAGGTCACCTGTGTGAGCACGAACTTCTCCATCCAAGATCATCATACGTCTTGAAGAATGGGCAGATGAGTAAAAGAGTTGAGGACAAAGACACTTTTCCAGCAGCATTTCGCTTTACTCGTTTACTTTTAGCACTGCTGCATCATGAATGAACAGTTTGTTCATATTTTTGTTATTAATTTTATTATAGTTCTTTTCCATGTTTTTTCTCATTGAAACTGTTTCATATTTCCCTTTTTTATTGATGATCCACTGCTGGAAAATTGGAATCGGATATTAACGTTTCATCGTTTGGGCTTTCAGTGGTTGCCACATGTTTACTGCAGGAAATTTGATCTTTTTAAAAAAGCATCTTGCCTTGCTTTTTTAAGCTAAAGGCAGCTAACTCAGAGGTTTGGGACCAGGATGACTTTAACATACAATGAGATACAATACAATGTGATAAGATGCATTACAACACATGACAAGCGATACAATATCATTTTATGTGATATGATACAACGTGACACAGAGTGATACGATGCAGTTTGATACAATATGATACAGCACAATACATAGTGATACAACATGACACAATGTGATACTATAGAATGTAATATGAGATGATGTGAAACAAGCCAGCACACATAGGTGGGCCCCATATGGGATCTATATGGGCAAGCCATATAGATCTCCCTGCTGGAGAACAGACGGTGGCCCCATGGGGGTTTGCCCAGAAAGATTTTTGCCCACATAGGCCCTACATGGGTTTTCAGAGGGTTTGACTCAAACACGGGCAAACCCCTGTGGGGCCACCATGGAAACCGTGGACAAACCCTGTTGGGACCCATACGGCTTGCCCATATTGATCCCATATGTGGCCCACCTATGTGTGCTGGCTGGGGAGAGGGGGTATGATACATTATAAATTGAAATAGCCAAATACCACATATATGATGACATAATCTGCAATATGACATGTTTCAAAATAAAATATCTGACATAAAACAATATAATATGGTACAATTTTAAGCAATGAGTTACAATAGGAAATAATAAAAGGATGTGAAATGATGTTATATGATATTAAATGAAACAATACAATATTACATGAAAAAAATGTCCCTTTATTAATGGTACTTAGTGCATTATTAAGCATTAACAAACTATTAAATAAAGTATTAACAACTGCTTAATCATAATATGTAATGCATTACTAAGCAGACACCCCTCCTCCCACGGGCCCTTATTCCTAATCTTAATAACCTTAATAACCACTTAATAGTTAACAATAACGGTAACGTTAATAAAGGGACCAAAGCTTCCTTCTACTCCTCTATTTTTAAAAACTCAGAAAACTTCAGCTAAATGTATTAGAAATCAATCAATTATAGCCTGAATATCCACAAGATTAAAGTTGGGAATGAAAAAGTTAACTCCATAAAAAAGATTTTATTAGATTGATGCTGAACATCTGAGACAGGTGCCTTTTAATCTTTGTCCTTTACACTGAATCCATCCTGTAACACGAACTTTCAACATCCATTTAAAAGTCTCACATCACACCGTGTGCTCCTTCTTTATGACAGGTCACAGACTTGTGCTCTTTGAGCACTATAGTGGTGAACAACCTCCAGTGAGGTGGAACTCCGAGTCCCCTGCTTTGTGATAAATTAATGAATGTAACTTGATGCTGATCAGAGCTGAGGTCTGAATGTTTGCTCTGCTGGTAGTGTTTTATAAAAGATATTTATTCCTAGAATAGATCAAATATAACCAGAAATAATCAGAAAAAAACAAGTTAACTGAGGATTTTATTATTATTAAATAGGTTAACATATAAAAAACCATGAAAAAGGAAAAATAGAGTTTAAAGTTAAAATACAGTGCAGCTCTGTTGTTGGATTCCAGCTCATTATTGTTTGTTTATGTGGCTTCAAGAGTATTTTTGTAATATGTGAAAAACATCGACCCCGTTTGAGGTGAGACTCTCCCGGCTGCCTCTGAGAGACGTGATAAAATAATTATTGTTTATGAAGACGAGGCTGAATCAGATCAGCGAGTGTTGGGCCAAATCCTCTAGATGCTGCAAACGGACCTCGTTTAAATCCAAACATCCAGTAAATTCCATTCAGACCTTCAAAACAAGTCCATGTTTTAGTATTCTGCCCCATTCTGTCTAAGTCCCCATGTTGACAGACGGGACGTTGCCCTGACAACGGATGCTGCAGGTGGAAGATTCAGACACATCACACACATTCCTTTATTTTTGTTGAATTGATTAAAAACATCCAGAAATAAAAGTTTGACACTTAAAATAATATTTTTCTACCAAACAGCACAGAGAAACCTTAAAAGAAGCCAAAATAATTTTGTATTTTTTGTTCCATTTTACTCTGAAATCTTAATGTAAACATGTTCATTAGTTAGACTAAGATTTGTTTTCCCTCCATCCCTCCTTGCAGAGTCCTCCGTCCACGATGAGGAGCCTCTGATGCATCTGCAGCTCCAGCAGCCAGAGGGAGACCTTTTCTCCTGTGGATGTGACACGACAGACGCCAGCCAGACCTCCTCCAATGACACACCGGCTCCTGAGAGGGCCATGTGCCAGCCCTGCAAAGCCCCAGCGGCTGCTGAAGAAGAGCATGAGGAGGAAGGAGCACCTCCACATGAAGATGAGTCTTCTTCTGAGGTGGTTGTAAGTGAAGGAGAAGAGCAGGAGGAAGGTGAAGAGGGAGCATCTGAGGAGCAAGCTGAAGAGGATTCATTGGAGCATCAAAGTGTAGAAGATTCTGAGGAAGAGGAGGAGACTTTAGTTGAGGCTGAGGAAGATGAGGACAAACCTTTGGAAGATGAGGGAGAAGAACTGGAGGATTTAGCTCCTGAAGAAGAATCTAAATCTGTTTCTAATGAAGAAACTTTGGAGTCAAAAGATAAAGAGCTACTGGAGGAGCCAGGAGAGCATGCAGATGTGGAGTTTGGAGAAATCACAGATGCTGAGGAGGAGGATGAAGAAACTAAATCTGAACCAGACACAGCAGAGCTACCTGAGCCTGAACCCAAAGAACCAGAACCTGAAGTGTTTCCAGAACCAGAGCTGACTCCTGGGCCTGATCCAGAACCAGAGGAAGCTCTTCAGGAGGAAAATGAACCTGAAGTGGAGGAAGTCCAACCAGAATCTGTAAGACATGTAGAAGTGGAAACTCCAGAGGAGAATCCTGACGCTGCTGACGAGGAACCTGCAGAAGAACCTGAGCAGGACAAAGGTACAAAACAGTAGCCTAGAAATCCAGACAGAGTGTAGCAGAAGGCGATCCTATAGTCACATATATAGAAGAGTTTAAATGTCAAACTTTCTTTAAATATGATGAAAACGTTTTACGTTAATCTCAAGATAAAGCTGAGCGAAGTTTAAATCTTTCACTCAGAGAAGATGTTTTTTTTTTCTTGTCCCAATGAAAACGGGTCTCCTGTCCCCGGTCTGATGCTACTGATGAGATTACCTCTATGGGATCTCCAGATGCTGCAACAAATGATTCAAATAATCTCTGTCCACGCCTGAATGATCACGTTTGCATCTCTTGTGCAATCACGAGATGTTAGTTCAGCAACAATGAATAAGATGGAAGTGATTATCAGGTTATTTTCAGCTTAAAACAGTTGAAAAATAACTAAAATAAAATATTACCCAATTTAAAGTCAGAGGTTTGTGTTTTTGCAGAGAAGCAGAAATTTAAACTTTTTATTTCTTTAAAAATGTCCCTTAAATGACTTTATTTACATTATTGTGACTTTTTTTATTTTGTTACTTCAAAAACACAATTTGATCAAAGAAGTGGTTGAACTGAAATAAAAAATTGTTAAAATATTTATTTGTGACACTAAATACGTATAATAAAATATGAACTCTTATTAAAGTTTGTTTATTTCTCAGACAAAACTGGCCTCAGCTCCTCTTTTGGCCAATCACAACAGCTGATTGATCTAAAGTTGCCAAATAAAAGTACAAGTCACGTTATTTTTGTCTAGAATTTTCCACCATTATCATTAAATATCTGGTTGGACATTCATTGTTGGTCATTAAGCTGAACAATCAAGAGCAAACGTTAACTTTTCTGTCTCCACTGGACACGTCAAACCTGCAGAATTTGACACTGTGTTAAACAGGAATTAGCAACAAGCTCTGGTACAGAAATAAAGTGACTGAAATAGCAGTGAAAGAGGGAGACTGATGGATGAACAACAGGACCGGTGCTGGGTCCAGATGGCCTGGTCACTCACGGCTCAGCCAGCAGTTTGATCACCAAACTTTAATTTGCACAAATCTGATATCAAATGTGGTTCTTCAGAAATATGGAGCGCTGATTGTAAAGTAAGGGGAAAAAACAGCTATTCTTAGCTTTGAATAATATCATTAATGTTAAAAACATATTTTTGGAATCAAACATGCTCAAGTTAAATATATAGAATCCAATCCATATTTGCAAAGCAAATCTAAATATTAAAATGTGAATATTGAAATCTAAATATTAAAATGTAAATATAGAAATATTAAAATATAAATATTGAAATCTAAATATTAAAATGTGAATATTGAAATCTAAATATTAAAATGTAAATATTAAAATGTATATATTAAAATGTAAATATAGAAATAGAAATATTAAAATCTAAATATTAAAATGTAAATATAGAAATCTAAATATTAAAATATAAATATAGAAATCTAATATAAGCACATAAAATATAAATTAAGCAGTTTGAAAATAAACATTCTACTTTTATTATTATTATTTATAATAATTCATAGTTGCAAAGGCAAATCTAAATATTAAAATCTAAATATTGATAAAGTAGGTTGAAAATAAACTTAAAATAATAATAATTAAAATAATAATTATTATTAATATTAGTAGTAGTAATAGTAGTAGTGCTAGTAGTAGTAATACTATTTAATCATAATAATTTATAATTATATTATAATATTTATCATAAATTAATATTTTAGATAGTAATGTTACATTCATATATGTAAATCTCACCTTGATTATTTATAGTTTTCTATGTGAATGTGGTGAAAAAGTGACTTTTTTTATTGTTATCGAGAGTTAAAATCTGCTAACATGTACCTTTCATCATGTATAATGTTACAAACATCACCCCATACAGCAAAGCCTAACAGGTAGATTGGGGCTTTTTAAGCTAAACAGCTGACTCAGTGTTTTTTTATTTATTTCACACACAGAAACTATCGGCTCAGGCCTGAGGGACCGCTCCCACATCGAAGACATGCTGAGGCTGGCGACTGCAGAACCCTCAGCAGAGTACACTGGTGAGGAACAAATAACCACACACCATTAGAGCCAATAAAACACATCAAACTGGTCCGTCTCCGGCTGTCTCCTGCACGTCTGCAGCGGAAATGCCTGCACTGGTGTGCTAAAACAAAAAGGCATCAGAATGTTTACACCTACTCTGTCGATCCAAAAGAAAACCAGATGTGTTTTGCAACCAAATGAAAGAAAAGCCTGAAGCCGCTTTAAGGGGCTTCTGAGCTGAAACTATTGTGAAAATGACTTCCTGATGTCCAGATCCGAGGCCTCTGTGTGAGCGAGCGCACGTACTGTACGGCTGTACGTGTGTGTCTACAGGAGGGTGATTAATCAGTGTAAATGTGTATCTGCTCCCAACATGAAAGCCCCTCTGTTCTGCCAGGCGGCAGCAAGGCCGGTTTGTTCATTATCTCAGCTCCATATGGTAAAACTTTATGAGGGTAATTCATCATGTGCAGTGGAAGCAGCGTTTGTCATGAGTCTCTCTCTGGTTTTCGGTGTGCAGGTGCAATAAAGAAACTGCTGAACATCTACCACACAGCCATCAAACCCATGGAGCAGGCCTTTAAGTACAACGAGCTCAGGCAGCATGAAGTTACAGGTTGGTAACAGCTTCCTGTGGAGGGGAACACGAACCACGTGCTCCTGTAGACCACATTGTTGAAAACATGCAGCTTAATGAAGTGGAACTGGAAGGAAACCATGAAGTCTAAAGTCATTTCTAGTCATAACTAGGACTGACTCTGGAGCCAGGATTCTCTAATTTTTCAAACCAGGCAAACAGAGAAGAACAATAAAGTCTCTGTTTGCTGAAATTTGAAGGGAACGTTGTGCGGGCCAGGCCCTCACGTTCCAACACCCCGGAGGCTCTGGGACTCTGGGACATCTTGTGGAGCTGGAGAAAAGTACACGACCGCCAGGAGAAAAGAAAATGTTGGTTTTCTGATCCTGGCATCACTCAGAGATCCTTATATGTGCAGAGAAACTTCAGATTTTATGCTTTTGAGATATTTCTTAAATGTCTAATCTTTTCTCACACAATTTAGGTGCTTTTCCATTTGCACTTAAATCACATTTAAATAAACGTGTGAGAAATATTGTAAAACAAAAAAAATGTTGCCCTGTGCAAAATCTCCCCAGCAGATTAAGTCCAGAGTCGTCCTCAGATACGGAAGAGGATTAGTGCCACTGAGGAAAAAAAGAAAAAATTAGAAGAGTTTTTTCAGAATTCTGACTTTTTGACTTCTGAGAATAATGTCAGAATTCTTCCATATCAGATGCATAAATATTGTGTTTTCTTATTTTAGCCTGTAATAATTTCCATAAAAAACAAAGAAATTGTTATTTCAGGCAACCTTCTGTCTTATTTATAGAATGATGGCACACAAAAAAATCGCCCCTCAACTTAAAATAATCAAATTCTAACTTTTCTTTTTATAAAAATTACTAAATACCTGCTAATTCTCATTATTCTGAATTTTATTCTCATTGAATGCGATCATTTGTGTGTTTTAAAAATCCTCTGGTGCTGTGAGATATGAGGAATTAGCATAAACATCAGCTCCTAACAGGAATTATTATTTCACTCTTTTGTTCAACTATCAGATGGTGAGGTCACCTCTAAACCCATGGTTCTGTTTCTGGGCCCGTGGAGTGTTGGCAAGTCCTCCATGATCAACTACCTGTTGGGTCTCCATGGAACCCAGCAGGAACTCTACACAGGTTTGCACAGATTTGGTTTTTTCCTATAAGAAAGACGAGACCTGATTCCTTCATTGGTGCTCCAGGCGCTGAACCCACCACATCTGAATACACGGTTATCATGCACGGTGACAAGTTTCGAACCATCGAGGGCATCGTCATGGCAGCAGACAGCTCTCGGTCCTTCTCTCCCCTGGAGAAGTTTGGTCAGGGTTTCCTGGAGAAACTGGTTGGCATCGAAATGCCCCACAAGCTGCTGGAGAGGGTCACCTTCGTCGATACACCAGGCATCATTGAGAACCGCAAGCAGCAAGAGAGAGGTGACAGAAACGCACCTTTGCTGTCTCACGATAAAAATCCCCCGTCTGTAACGGCTCTTTCCTGCAGGCTACCCCTACAACGAGGTGTGCCAGTGGTTCATAGATCGAGCTGATCTCATCTTCCTGGTGTTCGACCCCACCAAGCTGGACGTGGGAGGAGAGCTGGAGATGCTCTTCAGGCAGATGAAAGGCCGCGAGTCCCAGATTCGCCTCATCCTCAACAAGGCCGACAGCGTCTCCACCCAGGACCTGATGAGGGTTTACGGGGCCCTGTTCTGGAGCATGGCACCGCTGGTCAACGTCACAGAGCCCCCGCGGGTCTACGTCAGCTCCTTCTGGCCTCAGGAGTATGCTGCAGACACCAGCCGACAGCTCTTCATGAAGGAGGAGATCTCCCTGCTGGAGGACCTGAACCAGGTGGATCTCATGTTTGGTCTGAAAGTTTTAATCACGGAAGGTGATTTAGGCGTGTGGATTATGTTTGGATCTGGGCTGGTTTGGGTGCTGGGGTAAAAGTGATGCTTCTGCTGCAAGATGTTTGAGTTTTCCTGCTTTGTCTGGTTGTAATCAAGGTGCCACTGAAGTACTTCATAGTTGCACGGTCATCCAAACCACCCAGCGTCTCTCTTTTTTGGTGTTTCTGCCTCCATCTTCATTTCTCTGAATCTCCTCTCTGTCTCTGCAGGTGATCGAGAATCAGATAGAGAACAAAATCGCCTTCATCCGTCAGCACGCCATCCGTGTGCGCATCCACGCCCTGCTGGTGGACCGGTACCTCCAGACCTACCACGACAAGCTGGGCTGGTTTGGCGACCCCCATGAAGTTTTCCAAGACATCGTGAATGATCCAGACAAGTATTACATCTTCAAGTCCATTCTGGCCAAAACCAACGTCAGCAAGTTCGACCTGCCCGACAAGGAGGCCTACCAGGACTTCTTCGGAGTCAACCCGGTTTCTGGTTTCAAGCAGCTCTTGCAGCACTGCAGCTGGACCGGTGGCTGTCTGCTGGAGAAGATAGAGAAGGCCATCTCACACGAGCTTCCTGCTCTGCTCAGCAGCGTCAGCTCAGACACGCCCGCCCCCGTGAAGGTCGCGCCAGCGCCCCCTCCACCGCTGCCCGGTACATGCGAGGGCCCCGAGTGTGAAGAGAAGCCCGAGAACCGCTGGAGGAGGCAGTGAGCTGGAAGGGGGACGGGTACAGGAGGAGGAACGGAGGAGCCAGATGGCAGCCAGAGGGTTTCCTGGGAAAAATCTCCACTGGTGTGGATTTCAGAACTGGCTGCAGGCAGAGAGACAGATTTAATCAGTAAGAGTGGCACAAAAACAGGAATCTGCTGAATTTACCAAAGGGACAGAACGTCTCCTACCTTCATACGAATGCACAACTATCTGGAACACGTTCTGACTAAAGTTTCACACATTTGATGTCTAAATATGAATTTGCAACTTGTTTATTTCTGTAACTCGTGAAATCTAAGAATGATTGTTTGGCACCTTGCTGTTCTTTGTCCTTTATTCACTTTATTACCAACCTCCCTCTGAGATGAAAGAAACTATTACCACTGGTTGAGTAAGATTCAGATGCTGTGACTCATAACTCCACCTCCCTAAAAGCAGAGTGGATTCATATCAGGGCATTAAAACAGAGAGAGTGGTGCTCACTTTGGGTCAGATTGCTATATTTTGACATGTTACTGGATACACCACAACGATCTCCTACTGTTTTGATTACCCATCCGTTTTCCATCACTCATCCAAGGCCGGGTCAGCAACAGGTCCGGGAGGGAAGCTCAGACGTTCCTCTCCAGCTCCTCATGAGGAATCCCAGACCAGAGAGGATATATAACCATGTAGGAAAGTTCTGGGTCTGCCCTGAGGTGGGACGTGCCCCAAAACCTCCAGACGAGGGCTACCTGGATCACCTCAGGTGACCCGTTTCAATGAGGAGGAGCACTGGCTCTCCTTCAAGCTCTAAATGATGGAGCTCCTCATCTTTTCTCTAAAGCTGAGCCCAGACACCAAACAGAGGAAGCTCACTTCATCTGTTTGTATTTGAGATAGTTTTCTTTCAGCCATGAAATAACTGCAGAAACAGATTTTATTTTTAACATTTTCTCTCATTTATGAGTAAATTTGATACAATTTCTGCAAAAATGTTGCAGTTTCTCGCTCCTATTCATCAATCTCCTTTCATCAGTTTTACAGCTCTGTTTATAAATGTCAATGCTTTATGCAATAATCAATAAAAATAGACCAGTAATCGTCTTTAATTTATTAATTCTATAATATGTTCATTAGCAGTCTTTTCTAAATTCACGTTGCTTTGTCTAAGCTGTGCCAACGCTTTGCAAACCTCCTAAATGCTGGATAAGATGTGTTTTCAGTGTAAAATAAGACAGAATAAAGTGTTTGTGTACAAAATCAGAGTGTTGTATGAGTTTTAAAACGTGGCTGAATGTCTAACAAACGAGGAAAAATCCTACAAGCCCCCAAAACTTCAAAATAAAGTGTTTTTCTTGACATCTGCTGTTCGATTCCTTTCTGCAGTGACTAAAAGCAGACACCAGGTGGCGCTTCAGTTCAGTGTGTTTGCTCCTACACTCCTAAAAAGGGTTTTGCATTTATTTGCAAAAGCTAATTTTATTACAATTAAATCATAAAAATCACAGATCAAAAAATTAAACTACTAAATGTGCAGGAATATATTTTTTTACATAAAATAGCATAAAATCTATTCAGAAAAGCTACTTCTGATATTACAGTATTTGTTATCTCTGTGTTATTATACTATGTGGATAAAAAAATTAGCTTGCATTTTAAGAAAACTATGTGTGAACAGGTTTGAAGCTCCCCTAGGAACATAACATACTGACTGCAGAAATAAGTCACCAGCAGATGTAATAAAAAAACTGGGTGTAAATTATTCACCAAGTAAACTCTGTACAGAGAACCGTCTCAGCATTATCTTCAAATCTGAAGATGCTCCCATTCTACAAAAGTCACACAATAGGTAATAATTTAAGATTTATTGTCACCTGATACTAGATAGACGGTGCCTCCTAAAGGATGTGTTACATAAATACATTTAACATCAATGGTAGCACTTTACAATAAGGGTCCCTTTATTAACGTTACGTAGTGCGTTATTAAGAATTAATAAATTATTAAATAAAGTATTAACTTCTGCTTAATCATATTATGTAATGCATTACTAAACAGACACCCCCTGGTCCTTTGTCCTAACCTAAAGGACACTTACTAGTTAGCATAACAGCAACATTAATAAAGGGACCCTTTGTTTATTAATGCTTAATAATGCACTAAGTAATGATAATAAAGGGACCCGTATTGTAAAGTGTTACCAAATCACCAAATCATGAATAAAAATATGACTACTTACTAGAGTACATTAGATGAACATATAATGACTTATTCCATTTTATATCTAGTGCACAACACTAGTGCAAGACTGATTATGTGATTGTTTGTGACTTACATTATTGTAGAAATGAGTTTCAATAAAGTAAAAAAAATACATCCTCATGAATAATGGCTGCAAATCTTTTTACAAAATGATTTCAGATTAAAGGTGTAGAATGCTGAAAAACCACTTTTTAATGATTATTTCTGATTATAATCAGTCACTCTGAGTTTTTCATGCAGGCTGAACATGAAAATAGCCTCCTACACCTATCTCTTGCATTACCTTCTGATAGAAAATAGACGGTGAAACGCTGGGATTAGAAAATCCTGATAGTGTGACATCACACTGTCACTTAACATTCATGGACTCACCCATCTTGACTCGTGACGGGGAAGGCTGTTGTTGGTTTAGCGTCCAGGAAACAGCAGAGAACATCTTGGCTAGTAGAAGCTAACCGTTAGCATTAGCAACTCCACCACACAGAAAAACTCCTCCAGGCTTGTGTTATTTGTAGAGATGAAACATCAACGTCGCAAGTCAGTGGTAGAGTCACGTTGCTGTTATCCAATCCGAGGAGAGATGTCCAAATATCAGGAAATAAGACTCCAAATCCTGTCGTGTTGTGCCGCTCTGTGCAGCAGGCTTGTTTGTGCTGATCCAAGCGTTTCTGGGCTTTTTTGCCCTGAGTACGACTTAAGGCATTCATTTCTACCAGAGACCACTGCAAATGTATTGATTAAACAAGTGAACTACACCTTTAATAGAAAGTGACCGTGCAGGAGATCATGTAGATTTGCTTATGATATTCTTGTATTACAATAAAAAGCATAGATATTTTCTTGCTGACAGAATTTTAAGAGTAAATTTAAAGGCCTAAGCATTTCTCTTCCCAGCTGCATTCTCCAGCTCCTCCTGAGGGATCTCAGGGAGGAGGGGAGGCCAGAGAGGAGAGTTGGGTCTCCTCCCTGGAGGCCTGAACCCCCTCAGATGAGTCATTTTGATGAGAAAGAGCAGCGGCTCTACTCTGAGCTCCACCCAGATGACCGAGCGCCTCACCTTACCTCTAAAGCTCCCACCCTTCAGCTTCTTCTATCTCATTCATGATCCACGTTTTATTTGTTAGTTTCTGCTGCAGATGCTCAGCTCAAAGCAGGGAGTTTCATTCATTCCCACACATGTTCCTGCTCAACACGGCTCGTACATGTGTAATAAACCTTCAAACACGTGTTTGAGTGTGTGTAGTCTGTGTTTGCCAGAGCTGACACACCGTGCTCCTCAGACTTATCAGCGAGGCTTTATCACCTCCTCAAACAGCCCTCCCTCGTTAGCTCTTGAACTAAAGCACGAACACGCCGCCCACACGCCACGGTCACTAAAACGATGCACACGCGGAATTTAACTCATAAATGTCATATTTAAAGAGACTGAATCAGCACCATAAACCTTTATGACTGTGTTTACTGACTATGTTTACTCTTGGTTCTAAATTACAAGATGGGGAAATTTCAGCTTGATTTTTATCATTTTTATGTTTTATGGAAAATCTAAAGTCACTCATCCTCTTGGAAGGATAAATAATATAATTTCCTTTTTTATCTAACTTTTTATAATGCATCAATTCACCATTTGAGCCCTCTGCAAACGACACAAGTGTTGTTTAACACTTTCTAAAATACCAACAGGGCCTAGACCCGTCGTTTAGAATAAATGGAAACACAGCATGTAGTTTGGATAACGCTGCATCGTTGTGTGAAAACCACATTTCTCATAAACTCACACCACAACAGGATAACTTCTGTTTGGGAAATGGTTCCCTGGCAGCGTGGATTTTCTGCTGCACTGAATAAACGACAGCTTCAGGGGGATCTAGAGAGAACCATCAATGAACTTTGAAGAAATGTGAAAGAGAGATGATCAGCTTTAACCATTTCATTACATAAGATAATCATATAAAAACAAGATTTGTTAATAAAATGGAAAATTAATATTCTCACTCATTATCTAAACTGCTCATTCCTCAGGGTCACAGGGAATCTGTGCCTTACCCTAACCCACATCTGTAGGGACAATATAGGGTTACCAATTAATCCAACATCTGTGTTTGTAGACGGAAACTGGAGAAAACCCACTCGTGCATGAGGAAAACATGCAAACTCTCATTATTATAACACCTTCTCTGTAGAACGCTCCACCAGTGTGACAGTGAAACACACTGAAACATGAAAGAGTTGTTTAGCTTTAACTGTGTTGTCAGATGTACAGATGCTAACCTCTGATTTGTATGGTCACAGCAGGATGGATGGTGCTGCATTAACCAGAAGAAGGCAACACTTTTATTATGCATAACAGGATCTGAGGTTTTTAAGTCCAAACACTCTTGAAAGATCTTAAACTGAATTAAATCCAGGAAATGATTTTCTGTCATAATATTTCTTTGATTTTTAGAGAAGGTTGCTGGATTTCAAATATGGATCTGTCACATTAATTGTAGATGTTTTAATTAAGCCCTGCAGGGCTACAGTCTCCTTTGTATTTTACATAAAGAAAGTTTTATTTTGAAATTTTTAAACTCAGAACTGTACTTTACAAAATAATAAATGCATACTTACATAATGTATACATAATATTAATAAAAGAAAATCAACTTTCCCTATAATAATAATAATAATAATAATAATAATAATAATAGCAGCAACAACAACAACAATAATAATAATAATAAATGTTGTTCAATGTAAATTGATAGACAGACGCAGACAGCAACAACTATAAAATGGAAAATATAAATACATAAAGGTTAAAATATGGATGAGGCCAATTTCATTATTCACCACCAGCTGTTAAGTTGCACTAGAACAAACATGAACGCACCGGAAGTCAAAGTCTGCTTCCAAAATAAAGCATTGACTGTTCGAATTACTTTGATTCACTTTAATAAAAAAAGTGGGCAATTTTGATTATTCTTGTGATGACGATGATGATGATTATTATATTAATAATAATTATAAAAAATAATTTTTATTATTATAAATATTATTATTATTTACCCCCTCTTCACTAAAATTGCTTTGAATTAAAATAAATTGGCTTATATTTCTTTAATTACGCTCTATTACAGTTTTACGGCTTTTAGCAAGATTTTAAATCAATGAAGCAAACTAAAACAAAACACCACATGTTGCTGTTTAGATGTCTTCTGTATTTAATCTGTCATTTTAAAACAATGTTTCCCTAAATGACAGTCTGCGTCTTGAAGACGCGACCGGAAGCAGCGTTTGTCCTTATTTGGAGTAACTTTACCGCCTGCCTGGCTGCTCCTACCAGCCCCCTCCGCCACAACAGCTGGGGAAGGATTTCCGACCCAGTCACCAGGAAAATGGTGGCAATTACAAGAGTGACGAAACTACAGAAAAAGAAATCAGCCGTGAACCTGGCGCTGTGTGCGTGTTCAGACCCCGACCCGGTTCTGGAGCTGTAGGGGGGAAAGGGAGGCAGTCAGCCGACGGACGGAAGAGGACGCACCGCCGCCGGAGCGCACGGTGTTGTGTTTGTTGGACACATGCATGCCAGCGAAAACTAGAGCTATCCAGACCTGAGGAATTGGCTGCGATAAGGAGATAAGGAGCGGGTTTTATGATTCCAAGGAGGTTCCGGTGCGACTCTGTGGATTTTCTCCTGCTTTGCTCTGGGGGAATGCGAGGGGAGGAAATCCAGCCTCAGCTCCAAATAAGCAGAGACTCCTAACTGGTGGCTCTCTTCTCCAAACGCAGGAAATACGGCCTGGAAAGGGGAAAAAAAGTTTTGGAGTCTTTGGAGACGAGAGGGGGCTTTCGTTGACGCTCTGCATGCGTTTCAGTTGTTTTTTTGCCCACTTCTAACATTTTAGCCCTTTCCTTTTCATGTGCAACAGAAAAAGTTGAAGAAAACTCTTTTTTTTCTTTTACACGCTGCCGGTGGTGTTATTTGCAAGAGTTTTGATCATAACTATTTATAGAGGAGCCTGTTCCGACCGAGGCTGCTCCCCATAGCTGAATGTTTTGCCAACTGCGCGCAACAAGTTGCAGACACTCCCAGCAGAGGTAAAGCCACGCTAAAAGTGGGACAGTGGATGGAATTTTCTGCTCTTGTCTTCTCGGATCACGGCTGTTTGAACAGGACAACCCCCTCCCGGAGCCCCTCTTTGGGAAGCGGAGAGAGGGTGGGGGGGGGATAAACAGTGGAGATCCGGAGAGGGAGTTCAGGAAAGGACGGGGCTGCATCCGTGAGAATAGGCCTGCCTGTTGGGCCTCTTTATGATTTGGGTCTTGAGCTGGACAGGGCTCCGAAATAACTCTGTCTCGGTTTTTTTTTCTAACTCTTCATGAATCAGGATTCTGCTTGGAATAAAAAAAGATGGCATGGGAATGTCTGAGAATAAGAATTGGACAGCCTTGACGCACTGAGTCATGCTTGAAAGTGGATGTAGTGGGAGGTAAAGCCGATTTAATTATAGATCCGCCACTTTTTAATTAATTGCCTTAACAGTTCTCCCCGGGTTTAGCTGTTATTTTAGGTGAAACACTTCCACGTTGTAAAATCATCACACTGTCAAGAAAAAAAAAGTTAGAATTTGCTTCAGAATGATCTATTTTATAAGAAATGTTTAAGAATGAGGAAAATTATCTAAGACACGCGTTTTTAATGCTCATTACCAACATTTAGGAGTTGTTTTCTTTTTTAAAAATAGAGCAAAGGGGTGCAAATTGATCATTTATCAGTATGTTGTTGAGATAAGGAGAACTTTTGCAGCCACTCGTGCACAACTGTTGATAGATTGAATCCGTTTCTGCAGTAAAACCTTGAGCTTCTTTTTTTATTAAAACATTTTTTATTTAATCACAATGGGAGAAATTGGCTCATTTCCCATGACTTTGTGATGGATCAAAACATTGCGCCCATCCAGAGGGGATAATTGCCAGCCGTTTCCAACGTCAGCGCGGACTTGTGGAAGAAAAGCAGTCGCATCACTAATCAGTCCTTTCCCAGAAGGATGCTCAGCTCTGCAGGCAGCAGGAGTGATGACAGCGTTTTTACCGCAACTGGAGAGAAAGCTGGACTCATAACCTGAGCCTTTCTGGAGCCAGATGCGTGTGATGTGAGCGCTGACGCAAAAACCCAGGGTCGGATGGTGGGGAGCTCAAGAAACTGGAACGGTGCGTCTCGTGTGAGGGAGTGTGCAGGCTGCTGTGTGCGTAGCCGACACGTATGTGCCGTGCTCACCATTCATGCGGTGTGATTATTCCAACACACACCTTTTGCTGCCCCTCCCTCTCTGTCTGACTGTTTTGTCCCTCCATCACCGTCGCCTCCTTCCGCCAATCCGCGCCGCTCGCGCGGCGCCCGTGCACTGTGTCTGATTGCCAAAGAGACCATCAGAAGAAATTGTTGCTGGTTCACAGCTCTGTTGCACCCCCCGTCGAGTCAGAGTCACAAGAGTCA
Organism: Aphyosemion australe; assembly: GCA_006937985.1. Lineage (NCBI taxonomy): Eukaryota > Metazoa > Chordata > Actinopteri > Cyprinodontiformes > Nothobranchiidae > Aphyosemion > Aphyosemion australe. Next base: position 94,265 of record SSNS01000258.1, read on the forward strand.
ACATGGCCACTCTGCAACACCACCGGCAGCTTCTTATGCATGGCACGGAGGTGAGCTGCGACTCCGGCGGGGATGGAGCCGTTACTGTGCGGATTGTCAATAACTCGTCACGCATGCATCAACATGAGCCACTTCGGGGTGCCAGCAGTGAAGCAGCAAAAGGAGGGAGAAGAAGCTGTGGGGCTGCCAATAAAGTGAATCCTGCCATCCACAAATACAGCATCTCCTCCAGCGCCAGCTCTGCAGACTTCAGACCAGCCGTGACCTCCACCTCTAGGGTGAAAAGGAAAGCCCCTCCGCTGTTTGAACGCTCTGCAGCTCAGTGCTGGGACCCCAAGTTTGACTCCTCCATCCTGGAAGAGGCGTGCCAAGAGCGGTGCTTTCCCCAAACGCAGCGGCGATTCCGTTACGTTCTCTTCTACCTGGCAGTGGCAGCTGTGCTCTGGGGGGTGTACTTTGGGGTCAACAGGAAACGCTGCTGCCCCATGGCCTTTCTCGCCCCCACTGCCTTGTTTTTGACTTTACTGATGCTCCTCTTTTTGTTCACCTTCACCAAGCCATATGTGTGGCTGTACAACCAAACCTCCTTGTTCCTGATAGCCATTACCTTTGCCATCACGTTAGCTCCACAGATACAAACTGCAGGCTTTGACTGTGCCGGTGGTGGGAATGCCTCATATCTCCATCTGAACGGTTCCCCCGAGATCCCGTGCATCTCTCTTGTTGGCACCTTTTCTCTCTGCATAGAGGTTCTGTTGTTGTTATACAGCGTCCTCCATGTCCGTCTGTATGCCTCAGTGATGTTGGGCCTCTTATATTCAATATTATTCGAGGCGCTGGGTTGGCTGCCGTTTCTTCAGAGGAGCTATGACTCTAATGGACAGACGTCCAGCTGGGAAGACACCCTTCTCTGGCAGGGACCGGGTAAATGTCTGCTCCATTTGTGTGCCCACGTCATTGGCATCCACCTGTTCATCATGACAGAGGTGCGCTCCCGTAGCACATTTCTCAAAGTGGGGCAAGCTATAATGCATGGAATAGACCTAGAGGTGGAGAAGGTCTTGAAGGAGCGTATGATCCACTCGGTCATGCCGAGACGAGTTGCAGACGAGCTATTGAAGCAGGGAGATGACGAGGGCGGAGGTGAGAATTCTGGCAAGAGATATTCCTCTGGTGCTTGCTCTACTTCAGCTGTTGTAGTTGGTGGCGGAGGGAGCGGTGGAGCTCTACAAGCCCAAAGTGTCATGAGCTCCAAGAATAACCCACACAACAATCAAAAACGCAAAAAGACCTCCATACCCCGAGCACAGCTGATATTTCGGCCCTTCAACATGAAGCGCATGGACCCCGTCAGCATCCTTTTTGCAGACATTGTGGGCTTCACCAAAATGTCTGCCAACAAGTCAGCGCCGGCTCTGGTGGGACTTCTTAATGACCTGTTTGGACGCTTCGATAGACTCTGTGAACTAACCCTTTGTGAGAAGATCAGCACGCTGGGAGACTGCTACTACTGTGTAGCAGGCTGCCCCGACCCCAGGCCGGACCACGCCTACTGCTGCGTGGAGATGGGCTTGGGCATGATCCAGGCCATCGAGCAGTTCTGCCAGGAGACGTGCGAGACCGTCAACATGCGTGTTGGTGTCCATACAGGCACCGTCCTGTGTGGCATCCTGGGAATTAAACGCTTCAAATTTGATGTGTGGTCCAACGATGTCAATCTGGCTAACTTGATGGAGCAGCTAGGTGTGGCTGGGAAGGTCCACCTGTCAGAAGCTACAGCCCAGTTCCTGGATGACCGGTACCAGACGGAGGACGGACAGGTGGAGGAGAGAGCCGGTCAGAGCGTTCTGGAGAAACTGAAGGGTAAGTAGCTGTTTATCTTTAATTTCCTTCCACACTGTTTGCATCAACCATTGACTGTTTTGAACATTTAACTTCTAATCTGAAAAAGATCAATAGGCTTATCTTCAGGGTACATTAATTGTGATTGTAGAACTTTGGAGCTCCATTTAAGACTAACAAAGCATCAAAACTATAATAAATTAGATGACACCTGAATGTCTTCACTATAAAACATGATCATCTGGTGTCAATGCTCGTTTAATCAGCGATGTTATCTGTTCCTGTTGAAATGGTGTATCAGCTGAAGCAGAAATCAGAGAATCAAACCAGGAGATTACAGCACCAGGGTGTTCTTCAACATCCAATCTGTGATATTAATATGCTGCACGCTGCTCATGAACGTTTCCCACCCCCCTTTTCTTAAAATCTTAATTCCACTGATTTATAGGCAGATATGTGCAGTTTATCATTCTGGTACTCAAGTGCATAACTCTATTTTGAATCTCAGAGGCTTGTGCCAGAGATTAGAACCTTTAATCTTCTAATACAACAAATGGATTTGAAATCCTCGCCACAGACAAATGTTCACAACTTGCACCATAACAATATAAATAAATACTTAGCAGCTTAAGGATCACAGGAACATCTGAGAAGGAGAGCTTAGATCTGTAACTGACAGCAAGCTGGTGCGGCTTATTTGATAAGGTTATGTAGATGAAGACAAACGAGGTCAGCTGCAAAGATTAGCCCTATCTTGGATTTGTTTGAGCTCTCAACCGATTCATTTGTTGGCTCTTGTTTTCTTTTGTTTTTTTGGCTTTGTTTGGTTGCTGTTGTTAGGCGGCCTGAGCTGAGATTGCAGTCGATAAGGGCAGGACTGACTTACTGTTCTTAGGGCAGGTTTTTCCATCGGGTTCCAGTGGATTAAACGGATGCTCATCGTATTGTGCCCACCACCTGTAGTGGAAGGGTGCAAAGAGCAGACAGACGCTAGACGGCGGATAAAATACAATGGAGGACATTTGGCTCGCTCCTGTGAAACTCGGCTGCTTAGGGATAAGAGATGAATGAAGGAAAACGTTGTGGAAATTATTTGGTGCAGAGGTTTATTAGTAGGGCTGGGTAAAAAAATAGATTTAATCGATTTTTGATCGATTTCATATACGTTTTGCAAAATCGATTCATTTTTTTTAACCCTTGAACCAGACTGAACATCTACTTAACAGGAAGAAGCTCGTCTAAATTATAGAAACGTCGTTTTCTACCTCAACAACACCCAAGTCCAACAATAGGTGCATTTCCTTTACCGGAACGTCCGGGTAAAGTTAAGTCCTGTTAAGCTGTCCTGTCTAAATAAGTATTCGGCCCTGTAAGGAATTTGATGAAACGTCAGCACATCGAGACCGCTGTGCAGTGAGTTACGTCATCGATCAGCGCAAAGCGCGTGAAAAGCAGTAAACAAAGATCGACACAATGGAGGAAGCAGCAATAGTCGGCACGTTCATGTTTGCTATGTTGTTATATCCAGCGATTGCTTCCATCGCTCATCTCTAACAACACGTGTTTTCCTAAATAACGGTTCCCGCCACATATATGCATTTTCTATTTCCTCCTGAGTTGACATCTCTGACTGAGTTACAACCAATCGGCAGCGTTCCCGCCCAGCGTCTTCACCGGGTCTTTTATCGGGCCATTCCGAGTACCTACCCCTGATCAGGTACTCAGAAGGTTCCGGAAAATGGCCGTTCTGCCGGCCCGGTCAAATGGAGACAAGCGCACGTCAGGAACTTCCTGTAAATTTACCCCAAAGTTCCGATAAAGGAAATGCAACTAATAAGCCGCTAAATGAAGAGAACGTAAAAAGATGCTAAAAGCACATATCAAGAGAAACACGCAGTAGCAACAATGAATAATGAAGACCAGGCTGAATTGAATCGAATCGATTCAGAGCCTTATGAATCGAAATCCAATCGATTTAGGAAATTGGCCACAATACCCAGCACTATTTATTAGTAAGTCAAGTAGTCCTAGTAATAAACAAGATGATGGTTTATAAAGAGCAATGAAAAAGCAACACGTTTCTGGGTAATCTGTAGCACTTTTAAAATCGAAAGATTCACTTCATTTGGAGATGTAAAGATATAACTCGTAATGAATTGATGTATAACTAAAAGATATATTGTGTCTAGTTTTCATAATAACAGACCGTTGCCAATGAATTTGGACAGTCGCACACGCCGCCTCGATCAATGGAACTAATCTCTCCAGCAGGGAATTCCTCGTGGGATGTCTAATCTTAGGTCACTTGTGAAAAGAAACTGTCTGTTCTATTGTCAGGCCTTATGTCAGAGTGTATTCACTCTTGGCTCTAAATGGTGCCATCATTCTCTATTTCTAGGCTGGCGAACAGTGACAGAGCGAGATATTGACTAGCAGCTTTTGTTGAGGGAGAGAAAAGGGGAGATTGAGTGAGTTTTCCTACTGAAACACAGAGCAGCAGATTCCTGTCCAGAGACGGAGATGACACTGGCAGTTTGCTTCTGTTGTGCAGATAATAAAGATAAATAGACAGTTTCATTGTGAGGGAAACCAACGTATGTTTTATTGATGAAAGCCAGTTGTTAGGATGCTGCTTTGTGCAGGATAAATGAACACATTTGTTAAATAATCAGTGAGAGCAGTTGAACTCTGTGTCCTCTTAGAGGTTTGTCCTTCTGTGGAAATGGTTCCTGTTAGTCTGCTTGTGTCTGGTGCGTTTTTGTGGCAACACTCAGTTGTACTTGTTTCTGTGTGTGTTGTGTATTTAAAACCTCTGTGGGATTGGCATCCAATGACACGTCATACAAAATGACACGTTTCAATTCCAATCTTTGTTGTCATATACAGGTCTAATGAGTTTCTCCCATTTACTTTCAACTTGATAAGCAACCTTTAGTACTTTATATGTTTGCTTGAATTGGGTTACTCTCTTTTAATAACCCCTGGTACATGTAAAGTCCTTTTTCTGCGTGCCGCTGTTGATGATGAAGTGTTTAATTTTGTGTGTTTCCTCCTCCTCTCTTCTGTCTCCAGCCTTTTTATTTTTCACATCCTCCGTTTTGCTTTTTCTCACCGTTTTTGCGTTATCACATTTGTTGCCTCTGTCTCCCACCAGTCACCCAGGTCTCTATTTGTGGTCTGTTGTGTAACGCTGTTTTAGTGCTGTCTGTCTGTCTTTAGTCAAAGCTTTGCTAAAGATCTCTCTGCAGCCTGAAAAAGGTTTCATTTGAGTTAATCTCTTCTTAGTCCTTCGGTACAGATAATTTTGCTGCAACAAAAACTGAATTTATTCATATTGAACCGTGAGTTTTTTTAAGATTTTATTATATGTTTTAATATTTCTGGCACAGCGTTGAACTTGAATAAAGGTCTACATATAAAACATGTTAATTAGCATATTTTGGTCAAATTGTCAACTTTATCCTTCCTTGGTTTTTGGTCTTTATTAAAAAAAGTTATTATGACAGTCCGGTCTGTTCATATAATGGGTTCTTAGGAAACAAGTATATACACTGCTCACAAAAATTAAAGAAACACTTTTTTTATTGGGCCTGGCATGAAATCAATGAAACCTGTCTGATAATTTTCTGGTTGATTAAGCAGCTGAGGGCGTTGTTAATCACTTTCAGCTGTATTGGTGTTCATGGACTTAACGACAGGTGCACTAAAGTGGCAACAATTACAAAACCCTCAAAACAGGACTGGTTTAACATGTGGAGGTCATTTCAAGTTTCTCCCTCTTGATCTTTTTTGGCTGGTTTTCCACTCGTGCTAGTTTTGGCTTGAGTAATTATCTCTACTGGCAGCATGAGGCGATTCCTTAACCCTACAGAAGTTGCACAGGTTGTCCAACTTCTCCAGGATGGCACATCCACACGTGCTGCAGCAAGAAGGTTTAATGTGTCTCCCAGCACAATCTCCAGAACATGGAGGAGATTTCAGGAGACTGGCGGTTATTCTCGGAGAGCTGGACAGGGCCGTAGAAGGTCCACAACCCATCAGCAGGACCGATACCTGCTCCTTTGTGCAAGGCGGAACAGGCTGAGCACTGCTCGTGCCCTACAGAATGACCTCCAGAGGGCCACTGGTGTGAATGTCTCTACCCAAACAATCAGGAACAGACTTCATGAAGATGGCCTGAGGGCCCGACGTCCTGTAGTGGGCCCTGTGCTCACTGCCCAGCACCGTAGAGCTCGACTGGCATTTGCTCAAGAACACCAGAATTGGCAAGTCCGCCACTGGCGCCCTGTAGTTTTTACAGACGAGAGCAGGTTCACCCTGAGCACCTGTGATAGACGTGAAAGAGTCTGGAGAAGACAAGGAGAACGTTATGCTGCCTGCAACGTCGTTCAACATGACAGGTTTGGTGGTAGGTCAGTGATGGTCTGGGGAGGCATATCCATGGAGGGACGCACAGACCTCTACTGCCTAGGAAATGGTGCTCTGACTGCCATAAGGTATCCAGATGAAATCCTTGAACCCTTTGTCAGACGCTACGCTGATGCAGTAGGTCCTGGTTTTCTCCTAATGCACGACAATGCCCGGCCTCATGTGGCAAGAGTATGCAGGCGGTACCTGGAGGATGAAGGAATTGAAACAATTGAATGGCCTTCACGATCCCCTGACTTAAACCCAATAGAACATCTCTGGGACATTATGTTTCGGTCCATTAGGCGGCGCCAGGTTGCTCCTCAGACTGTACAAGAGCTCAGGGATGCCCTCACACAGATCTGGGAGGAAATGCCACAAGACACCATCCGTTGTCTCATTAGGAGCATGCCCCGACGTTGTCAAGCGTGCACACAAGCTCGTGGGGGCCACACAATATACTGAAAAGCATTTTGAGTTGCAGAAATGAAGCTTTTGAAATAACGGACTAGCCTGCCACATCTTCATTTCACTCTGATTTAAGGGTGTCTACACAATTGAGTCCTCTGTAGGCTGAAAACTTTTATTTCCATTAAAAGACTTGGCATCCTTTTGTTCCTAAGACATTGCCCTGTCGTTATTTGTATAGATATCCAACTTCATATTGAGATCTGATGTATCTAATGTGTTTCTTTAAAGTGTTCCTTTAATTTTTGTGAGCAGTGTAGTTATTTTAGAGATGGACCAATGATTGTGATTGGAACCCGTCAATATAAAGCATGGTTAGTATAATCTGTACTGAACTAACTAGAATCTCTGAAAAATCTGATTTTTTTTTCCCATCATTACTGCCAAGAGTAAAACTGCTGAAATCCCTTCATGTGAAAGGGATTTTATGCTAAGAAGTTCATAAGCGTGTTTTGTATAGACCATATAACTATTATAACTTCTAAAAAGTTGTTATATGTCTCCTTTAAATATGTTAGAGTAGCCTTTCCTCCTTTGCTCAATGTTTGGTATCACCAAATCAAGTCCTGTCATGTCTCTTTTAGCTTCCAGTCGCGGGAACCTTCACACGTTTCACCTCACATGATCAGAATAAAAGGTTTTGTGCTCTGGGCTGTTGTTAACACGATCTTTTCTATCCGTTTTTTATCTACTGTACTGATGTGTTTAGATTTCCCTTTGAGTGTTCCAAGTGTTTCCTGTTGTGCTGAGATCCATTAGCCTTGCTTAGTTCTTACCTTGCAACCTTCAAGCAACATGTTCTACAGTGAACCGGTTGCACTCAAGGATCAGACCCTGAACTCTGTGCATGGTGTCATATCGTAGTGCTGGCTCTTGTTCAGTTTCGGTTTATGTCATCTAAAGGTGGTGTCTCTGTGTGTTTGCATAGATGTGTGTTTTCCTTGATTTGTGTCTGTGCATGTGTGTGTGCAAACAAATCTTGGCTACAGTGAGATGCAGTGGGATCCCATTACCTCAGGCTGGTTGGTCTGTGCTAAGTCAAACATGCCACCCAAATATGCTATTGCACATGAAAGCTCCTTAACCGGGCTAGCCCCCAGTGTGTCATGGCTTTGCTATTCTTCATGCCATATTTGGCTTAGTCTCTGTGTTTATTAAGGTAAATGCAAACAGTTCCTTGTGTAAAAAATTGCTCTTTTGCATTGAAAGTCCAGTAAACAAATAATTCTAAGCCACAATTATTGTTAATGTTTGTTTCACACTTTTAAGGAACCTCTCATTTTCACACAAATACCTTGGCAGCAGTATATGAGATCTTTCATCTTTACTTTCTGCCACCAGTTCCTCACATTTTTCCCTTTGGATTCAGATTTTAATACAGAACATGTGAGGAAGAAATGGTGATAATTAAAGCAGAGCCAGACAAGCTTCCTCTCTATGTTGCAGAATAATTGCTTCTCCCCCTCCGAATTTCACCTTTAAGTGACAGCTGCACTGCTACTCTGACTTCTCAAACAAAATGCCTGTTTGCGTGCTTGTTATGTGTGTTTTATAATCAAGATAAGGCATTCAGGAAATATAACAAAGCCACTGATCAAATTTATTGTGTCTTAGATACACATACACACGTGTGTGTGCTGTTTGCACAGTCTGTGGAAGCTAATTTAAGAATTTATTGTTGTCTCTGTGAAGTGCACGCTGTGTTGGTGTTAATTTCTGTTTCTGTGTTCTTTTGCAGCATTCTCTCCATATTCTGTTTTTTTTTTTTAATAATCTGAAATGTGCCATTTGATAGAAAGTAATTTCTGCACCAGCATGCATAGAAACAAGGGTTTTAAAACTGACAAATGACCCGCTTTTTAGAGAAATCTAAATAATTGTTGTCGTTTGAAACAATATTTCAAACAACGCAGTAATGACATTCATGTTAATTCATTTATCTTTATCCTACATTATGTTCCTTATTGGCCTATTATTGATATCGGCCAATATTGGCAATAAAATGTATTATAAATCGATATCAATTTTTACTTTATGACTCTTAACATAGTATAGCTATAAATATATTGTGAATTTTTTTTACATATATATATATTAAAGTGGTTCTTTTGCATTTGTCTAAAAACCAATAACACCTTTCGGACTGAAAGCAACAATTGGACCATCCGGTTGTCGGTCTCGCTGAACCACCGTACTTTCCGGGGTCCTCCATTCATTACGCACTCGTGTGTTTTGCAACAGAACACCATTGGTGTGACCATTTGAGAAGTTCACGGCTCAATAATATCAGAGAAGGAGAAACAGCAGGCTGCTACCACTTTAGAACAAACAAAAGACGTTTGAACCCAGAAAACGGTGACTGGTGTTTAGTGCTCTCTTGTATCCTCTGGCAATGTGGGTTTCCGTTTCTGGTGGACGCGGATCCTGGGAAGATACCCGAGGGAATGGGTGAATGTTCCATGATCGTGTTTTTGGAGTTCCCAGGCAGATCTCTAGGAACATTTTCTGTCATCATCCGCGTCCCCCACATTGAGCGGACCTGTAGTAACACTCTCTTGTCTCTCCCACACAGCTGTCTAATTGACTGTTTTTTCCCCCACACATTCCACATTCTTCGCTTGAGGTTTGTCATTTCTGTTGCTCAAGAATGTCATGAGTCAAGTTGGTTTATGTGTGTTCACGGTTGATAAGCGCGTCGTGCACTGTCCTTGCCTGATTGCAGATAAATAGCACACCCTTGCACCCTGCTTGTACTTCCACCTTTGTAAAGCTGTAAAACTAAAGCCTTGTCCTACCTAGACTGTCTCTATATCCAGAATACACCCACATGTTAATCTTTAAATTGTTTTACCTCGCAATTATTTCTTTGTTCTCGCAATACCTTTCTCTATTTTTAGAAGGAGCTCTTTTTTTGTTATGAATTCCAAACATATGATTCACTTGCTCATCTGTATGTCTGTGAGTCATCGTTCATTAGGCTAACCATTACATAATGGCTGTTGTGACACACAAAATTGCCTGTATTTAAGAGACACTTGATGATTATTTAATAGCCTTTATCATAATTAAGTGAAACCGTGTAAGGGTTCTGCTGGTATTTGATGTAAAGGTGAGCTTGTGCAGGATAATCAGATTGTATAATCACCACCAGCCTGTTAAAACATATTAAAAGTAAGTTATGTCAGTGCAGATTTTTTTTAATCAATACAAATATAGCACTTTACACAGACACTTTAAATTGACATTATTATATCATGAAAGTTATAAATTAATGCCATGAATTGGTCATCTTGGGGTTAATGAGAAGTGCAGATTCCATCCCATAAAGTAGGAGTCAACAGAGTAAAAATAATGCCTCTACACTAGTGGAATGAAACTAGAAGAAGTGGTACAGGAAGTGCATTCTTTATAGCTCAACTTACATATGCAGTTTAAATTTTTTTAGCCTTTTTGTTCATATTTGATCTTTTTTCTTTCTTTGTATGACAAGACCTTATGTTTTGATTTTCTGACATTTGGTATTACTGTTGTAAGTACCAAATCTGCCCCTGCCGATAATGTCACACTACATGATGTCTGGAAGTTGGCACAATGACATACAAGATTTTTGTAGGTCTGGACAAATTGTGGGCGTTACGTTGGCACGTTGACGTAGAAAATTTTAGTTGGTCCGAACAAATTGTGGGAGTTACATTGGCATGTTGACATTTTGGTTACGTTTGCACGTTGACGTAGAAAATTTTTGTTTATCCGAACAAATTGTGGGAGTTATGTTGGTACATTGACGTAGAAAATTTTTGTTGGTCTGGACAAACTGGGAGTTACGTTGGCACGTTCACGTAGAAAAGATTTTTGATTCATATAAATTGTGCGAGTTAACATTGGCATGTTGACATAGAAAATTTGTTTTGGTCTGGACAAATTGTGGGAGTTACATTGGCATGTAGATGTAGAAAATTCTGATTGCTGTTTGGGGTTGTAGTTTTCTTGGGTTGTAGTTTTTCATGGGAAACAAGGGCAACTTTTAAAGATAAATGGTTTTATAAATATTCCCAGATTTCACACTACAAAAAAATAAAATGACCTACATACTCAAATTCCTTTACTCATATGAGAAAAACCAGTTTTGATGGATTCTTATGAAATGGGGTATTAGTTTAAGTAACTTTATTGAGCAAATAGCAAATACACAAACTAAGAACAGATTAAGTATACAGAAAAATTCACTTATACAAACATCCAGGGGTATCAGTTATATAAATACATGCAAAAATTCACATATATGAATTGAGCCTTTTGTTGGTAGAGTCTGATATTGATTTTAGTGTTTAGCTGGTTTAAAAATGGGGCTGAAAATTTTGATTTGTCCGAGTGGTGTTGCCGTTGTGTGATGTCATTGGCCCCAGGCAGATCTGGCATCCTAAGCACATCTGGTACTTACACTGTATTTTGGCCCAACTGTGCTTCATAAACATGACTTGCTGCTTATCAAGTGTTGGATTATTGTAAAAATTCACTCATTAAAATGCCTAATATGCTGTTACTAATTGATCAGCTCACACAAAGTGGGGAGTTATAAAATTTAAATGTGTATGTCTGAAAATGTGTTAAAACTTATTTTAGGGTTTGCACATGACAGATAATTACCTACACACCTGCCACTCGTTATTTGTGTGGATGCAATTTAAATTTTTAAAATCCAGGTTTTCTGTTTTGTTTCATTGAGTCAGTATTATTGTCTCACTGGGTTTTGTGTGCGTGCGTGAGTTAAATAGATGTTCTGAATAATGGATCTAGTCTGTGTGACCTCAAGAGTGTATGCCTTGAACTCTCATTGCTGGCTTTTGGCTGAGAGGTTCACAAGATAGAGGAAAGTTTATAGCCTTTGTGGCGAGCAGATGTAGAGATTTCAGGTCATAAACTCAGTATCAGAGCATAAAGATTTATAGGAGACATGAAAACATCTTGAGATGAATTAATTTTCTCAAATGTTTGGTTGAGACATAAAGCTAGGTAGTGGGTAGAGTCTAAACTCAGAATTTTTTTTTTAATACTCTAACAAAATGTTTTAGATCCGTCTGTGTTTTTATTTTATAATCTAACACCTCTGTGCAGCTCTACAGCTTAAGGCACAACAGACAATCCTTACTTTTTCTCAAATTTGCAAAGTTTATAGGATTTTCTCATTACACTGTGCATAGGTCAGCTCAGTTGTAATGACTCACAATAAGCTGTAGTCATGAATTTCAGATTTTTCTTCAGCTTTCATCACTGTTGAAGGCATACTATTCAAAAATTTCATATTTTAAATCATTTTCTTGAGCCAGTATGTGCTAAAATGACCCTTTACAGCATTAATGAAATGTCACTCGGACCCCCACCGTCCTCTGTGACCAGAAAATTGTGCTTGCAACTTCAGAGTGTCAGTCTGGTCCCTGTTGGACTTGGTAAAATGGAGCTGACATGCCTGGTGCTGCAGTCTGCGTCCAGCATGTTTCCTGCATGTTTTAGATCATGAACACAGCTGATTTGTTTGATTTAGTGATGAACCGCTCCTGTAGACACTAAAGAAGGCTAAGGAGACATTTCAGCAGTTAGATTAAAGTGTTAAAAAGACGAACACACAGCGAGGAGATAAGTTTCACT
>SSNS01000258.1:106821-121889 GCA_006937985.1 Aphyosemion australe
TTCGCTTTCACTAACGAACACTAGGGGGTGCTAAAAGCAAGCCAAAACTGCATAGTATCCCTTTTAATTATTACCATAAGCAGATATTTGTGTGACTTTGTAGGTTTGTTTATTTTTTTAATTTAACAAAATACCAGAAAACCAAAGACACTATTAATTTTGCATCAACTATACTTCTTATACGATGCAAATGAACAAGACCAAAAAATAAAATTCCCCAAACCTGAATTTCCTGATTTGCTGTATAGCTGTTTATTACATCATCCTGTTGAAAGAATGTGATTAGTGCAACATATTTCAAAAGAAGTTACTTCAACATTAATATATACATTTTGTTTTTTGTTTTTAATTATGAAACATCCCTGTTTGAAACTTAAAACAGAAACGTTTTTTTAAAATAACAGCAGATCAACAGTGTTGATTTTTTTTATAAACACAGAAAATTCATCTGTGTAACTAGATGATGGAAGAATTCCTAATCACTATTATTTTGGTCCATACTGAAATCATAATAATGTAACACGTTTCAGTGTTTACTGGTTATTAATACTTACAGGAATAAATGATAAGACAGAAATTATTGTATCATACTTAAAATCTTAAAAACAATATTCTTTCATAAAATGCATAGGCCTTCTTACTTGTATTCATAATCTTCATCATCCAGTTATCTTGGTTTGGGTCGTGGGGACCATTTATTATTTAGCTAACAAAGAAGAGCCTGGATATCAAAGTAGAAAGACCAAAGCTGGTGTGCATAAAAATATGCTTTGTCAGACGGGTCAGTGAAATAGACACGTATAGAAAAATTTAGCAGGATGCCTTGCCACAGAGCATGTGGGGTCATAATTAGAAATAATGGACGCCTGTTTTTTGACACTAGCATGTGCCACCAGTGTGTTTTGCTATTGTTCTGACATCTTTACTTGCTCTAAATTTAAAAAAACATCATTAACACAAGATCACAAGCATTTTTATTCTGCAGAAGGGACAGAAGTATGCATCATTTGGAAGGATTGACAGTACTGAAGCATACTTGATCAAATATTTGACAGAATAATTTTACTGATTAAACTGATTTTTGTGATTGTTTGGAGCTGAAATTGAAATATAAATGTGATTAATTGCACAACATGGTATTAAATATATTTTAAACAAGTAGTTTTGCTTTAAGATTGAGAGTTGATGTTTGATGCGCTTAAATGCTGTTGTGATATAATTTTGCTATCTGGGATGTAAAATGCTCTGTGGTCTGTGGAAAGAGAGAGTTGTGTGTCACCAGAGGGAGGAAGACAAGAAAGAATGAAAGAAAAGATGGAGCATATTTTCTGGTCATGACCTTTTCCCAAGGATTTCCCACAGTCTAACTTTGGGCAGTGAGGGAGGTGTGCGTGTGTGTGTGCGCGAGTGTGTGTGCATGTGTGTGTATGTGCATGCGTGCGTGTGTGTGTGTGTGATGCATGCTTTGTGAAACCATGACATACAGCAGAATGATTCACCCCATGCATGACTCAAATAACATTCAGGTATTTAAATCTAAAAATGGAGAAATGCCCTTATAAGGATGATCATCTGCCATTTTGCCACCATGCCACAGCACCATGTAATCTCGGTGTTCTAGGATGCACCTTTGAACTCCACTTTTGCAAAGCATGCAGACATTTATTAAATACATTGTCAGCAGCTTTGTCTTTGCAGCAAAGCCAAGGTTAGTCATTTCCTCCTTAAGGACTGTCCTCTACTGCTGAGCAGCCACCTCCTCGGGAGAAACCCAGAACCGGGACTCAAAAACTCCTTTTAACAGCTGCGTTCTCATGTTTGTGTATTCATCCAGAATGATGCAGATGGAGTGCGTCACTGTTCCTGTCACCCTACTGCACTACATGCCACAGAAACAACACACTTGTACAACCGACTGGGGAACTAGACCAATAATTGCTAAACAAGCTGAATGATGAACACATACTTGTACACCTCTAATCTGTACTGTATCTAAACCATTTGGTCAGTGCTCCAGTGTACCCTTAGGGTGATGTGAGTTTGGCCCAGAACCCAAGAAGTTATGTTCAGTAATTCACCACGTTCCCTAGAGATGCATAATTAAATCCCTGCAGGGTGAATTAGGAAAAAAAAATAGAGAAGAAAAGAAGGGAATATTTGAATGGCTAGAGAGTCCAAAACTCCCTGGACTGAGATGATGGCACAAAGGAGGAAAGGGAGGAGGGACTGAAGGATGGGAGGGTATTTGAAGGAGGATCGTGTGAGAGCTTCGTCCCTTGGTTCCATCTGCGTGTCCAAATATGGAGGCCTCTGCTATTGTTGAGCCTCGTTCTCAAGACCTACCAACAACCAGGGAGGAAAGTAGAAGGATGGGAGGAAGGGGCTGTTGTGTGTGGGTGTGCACAAGGAAAGACAGAGCGGTGGGAGAAAGTTGAAGTGAAAGTCAGATGGCTGAAAATGAGTGAGCCTGACAAAACACCTGATTTAGATCTAAGACAAACAAGAACAAGTTGTTGGTTGGAGAATTGGTAAAGTCAATCTGAACAAGTCTCTGCAAAGGGAAAAAGGGCACTGACATCTACTTTAGTATTGCTTTGACTTTTACAAGCAGCGGAATTAAACAAAAGAGATCTAAGTTTTGGTATAAGTCTGGTGAGAAGATTCCTTTGTTTGGCTTACTTATCCTTATTCACACGAACAAAGCATTAGTAGACTTGACCACCATTTACACTCACCTCCCGTTTCCAGCTGTACCACACCAGAAAGTATGTCTCCAACCTGCTTTACTATGTAAATTTGTAATGTTGTAATGGTCATGGAGAAATGGTTCATTCTGAGAAAAGCTGGTTTAACGCGTCATAAGCTTGGACACGTCCCCTTACAAGTCAGCAGTATATAAACGTTGGTCCCGGTAATGCCAACCACAGAACAAGTCGCCTGAGCTGCTTACATCTTTGTTGGACGAGAGCAAAACGACAAAGAAGAATGTTGGAGCACCACTCACGTTCCAGGATGCACGGGGATAATCCGGAGTTGAATTAATTCCCGATAAAGCCACAGCTTGCTGTCTCTGTCCTCTTCCTCATTCGTCTGCCAGCCCCAGATCCATAACCTGGCAGACACTCCCTCACCCGGACACTCGCCGGACCTTAGAAGACACAAAATTGGGAGAAAATACACACACTTGTAGTTAGATCACATTTAATTGGTACTAAAGACCCTTGCAAGTGGAAACCAATAATACATTGCAAATCAAATATGAATGAAATTTGCATTTTTTTTTTCTTCTTCAAATCAGTCTTAACTTTGCAAACACCTCCCAGAGTTCTTACACTTTCTAACTCGCAGAAACTAAATTGAAAAGATGGCAACACCGGTTTGAGACTTTCCAGGTGCCAACAAGGCCCTGCAGCTCAGGGGAGGAACCTTTGAGTAACTTTAGAAAGTTTGTTTTGAATGTTATTTTTGGTAACCGTCTCAGCCCAGTTAGATACTATATGGCGTGCTTCCAGCTGCTAACAGGAATCAACTCTTTCCACGTAAATGTCAGTTATAATCTCTGCTACCTGCCCTATGTTTTCAACACCTTTCGCAGTAACACACAGTCTGATTTTGAGCAGGTTTTGTGACTGAGGCTTACCCTTTTTTATACTCACACATGTTCACATGTCTTTGTGTGGGACCAGAGGGGAGCCGGCGACCTTTGGGTTACTGGGGATAGTTTTGATCATGTGGTTGTAAACCGCCACAAGGTGAAAGGTCATTTGTCAGGAAGTGGCGAGTCCGGGCTGGGATTACCCTCTTGGGATTATCTGAAATGTCACTTGTAGTATAAAACATGGATTCCATCAACAGAGTTTGGGGCTTTTTTAGTGAATTTCTGGTCTTTCTATGTGTTGTTTACTGTGTCCTTTAAATTGAGGCTTCTTCAGGGTAAAGTTGATCCTATGGAAGACTGCAGCTTCTGCCTGATACATGGTGACAATATATGAACATGTATCTTTTTGCTTTTGATTCTGTTGGAGGTATATTCCTTAAAATAAAATCAGACATTTTTCTTTTCTACTGCTACCCTCAACAGCATACACGCTCAGGATGGAGCAAATAAATCATTGGAAAGATTTGATGTAATCTGTTCCTTATTTTTTATAATTACGTTTTCTGTTATTATAGATTGCTGAATTTGACTGTATTAAGTTGGGTCATAAACTGGATGCTGTTAAAAAAGTAGAAACTTTAAATCTTGAGTTATACCATGCAAATTAGAGCTGCACAATATTCTATTCAAGCATCGACATTGCAATGTACGTGTGCAGAATCACAAATTTCAAGTCCTTCTGAGATGTCTTATCTAATGTTAAGGGTACCTGACACGCAGCGATCCACCTGTCACAAACGTTCTTAATCATTTTGCAGAAGCAGACAATTAGGTGTTGGGTTTTTGTGATAAATAAAAAACGAACCCCTCATGTGAGTTTTCATATTTTCTGAATTTCATTGGCTATTTGATGCGTAAATCAACAATAGAACGTGCCACAACTGGTTCGAGCTACGCATGTGAAAATAGGGAAGATTAGTTGAAGATTTCTCCTCAGCAGAGGGGGTAACCCTTCAACTATTATCTGGTAAGATGTATATCAAAACCCTTCACATCAGGGTTGGTGCTGTAAAGTTTGAAGCTAATACAAGGATGCTAATGAAAGTTATGATAAAAACTTTGTAAGATTGAGAGACATCTGAAGGAAATTTCAGAGGTTTTCAGCGATACATTGTGTTGGATTGTGGACGTAAGACTTGTTGAGGACTAACTTTTATTGAATAACATTATTTAGACCCTTGTAGATGTAAGTAGACTGTTTTTGTTTGAGATGGCTTTTTTCTGTCAATGAAACTATTTTAAAGCCGTGTCAACTGTTGTTAATGAAATGGTGAGTTTGCTATTTGTTTGCATTTCCAAGTGGTTTGACAAAAGCGTTTATTGTGTCTACAGTTATGCAAAAGGCTGATTTGACCTGGAAGAATGTAATTTACCATCCATCCATTGTCTTCCGCTCATCCGGAGTCGGGTCGCGGGGGCAGCAGCCTAACGAGAGAGGCCCAGACTTCCCTCTCCCCAGCCACTTGGGCCAACTCTTCCGGGGGAATCCCAAGGTGTTCCCTGGCCAGCCGAGACACATAGTCTCTCCAGTGTGTCCTGGGTCTTCCTTTGGGTCTCCTCCCGGTTGGACGTGCCCGGAAAACCTCACCAGGAAGGCGTCCAGGAGGCATCCTAACTAGATGCCCGAGCCACCTCAACTGGCTCCTCTCAATATTGAGGAGCAGCGGATTTACTCTGAGCCCCTCCCGGATGACCGAGATTCTCACCCTATCTCTAAGGGAGAGCCCAGACACCCTGCGTAGAAAACTCATTTCGGCCCCTTGTATCCGCAATCTCGTTCTTTCGGTCACTACCCAAAGCTCGTGACCATAGGTGAGGGTAAGAACTTAGATCGACCGGTAAATCGAGAGCTTCGCCTTCTGGCTCAGCTCTCTCTTCACCACGACAGACCGGTACAACGCCCGCATCACTGCAGACACAGCACCAATCCGCCTATCGATCTCCCGATCCATCTTTCCCTCACTCGTGAACAAGACCCCGAGATACTTGACCTCCTCCACTTGGGGCAGGACCTCCCGCGGTACGTAAAATGCTAATGGGTTAGTTTTCAACAAGATGGCAAGAGTGCAGCATAACTTAAAGTGCATTTCTAGTAGGGCTGGACGATAAATCGAAAATTTATCATTATCAATATTTATGCCTCTAACCAATATCATTTTCCAATGTCAATAAATTTGGTGTACACGTGTGTAGGTTGGCGACATTCATGTCCCTTAAAGAAGCTGTACCACCTCGAGTCACATGACAACGTGACTCAACATAATACACGTGACAGCCCCATCTAGTGGACAATTCTTGCACATACACGTCATTATCGTCCAATTACCATTATTGAGGTGAACTCCTCAATATACCGTGATATTGATATTGCTATATCGCTCAGCACTAATTTCAAGTCATCTTATGAAAATTCCTGCATTTTTTACATATCGCAGTATTCACGACGGATTAGAAAAAATTTGCGGTGTACGGTTTTTGTCCCCCAGTATCTTGCAACCCTGATGTACATATAGACATAGGAGTGTGGAGGTTGAAGTCAGAACAAAACGAACACCCTCTAGTGGCTGGCTGCAGTATAGGTTTCAAGTACCGCCCCCTTTATGTAAATGAATGGGACATTTTCATTAATAAAAATATTAAATACCCCCAGATAATTTTTCTAGGCTTTGATCCCTGTTGATTGACATAGTTCAAATGTTAATTTTACTTATGTTTGGTTGTAATAAGTTATTTAATGATCAAAAAGCAAATCTGGATTTTTAAATTGTGGAAATCTTTTTGAATGTTAGTTAGCAGACTTTAAATCCTAATGACTCTTTAAAAAAAAAGTACCTCAGTGGTGGTGGGTTTCTTTTAAAAATTTTAGCATACAGCTCATAAGTGCAAAGTTTAAGTTGTACACCGTTCTATTGGTGGTGTATTTCTGTCCAGAGGTGAAAGCAAACAATCCCATGTTGGTATTTTTGTGTTGTTGTGCGTCCACTAAGTTGTGGTACTGTGCTTGTCCTCAGCTGAACTGTATCAGCTCCAGCTGGCCTGAATAAATCAATAAAGCCCATTGGGCTGCATTGAGACTGGCATCAGGTTCCTCTCCAGAGTGCTGCCTTTATAAAGCCTGGAGAAGATCAACACAATAACTTGCATGCACAAACTTACACACACACTCATCCACAGACACGCGCGGATTAGCTCCGTAATACCGTAGAGCTCGAACAAACACACTGAAGGTCCCGTACACTCAATGTTGTTCTGGAAATGAAAAGCCGTGCCTCGTGTGGACTTTATAGTTGGGAAAAGTACAAGTTTTCATTGTCTGATCTGTTAAGCTGCTATAGGCTCTCAAAAGTCAAGGTTTGTTTCAATATTTAGAACAGTGTGAAGATAAAGTTAGAAAGCTGGAGTGTACATAGATAAAGAATGTGGGTAATGTGAAGTATGCTAAAAATCCAAGGCCTTCAAAGCACCGCTGCTCCCTCACCCTCGCTCTGGCTTTTGGCACCGTCGGCTTTTACTGTCTTGTCTTTCAACCTGTAAATATTTTGCCTGTTTTGCAGATGGTTCACTGGAGTATAAAGACAGATAAATAAATGTCTAAAAAGTGTTAGAAGATCAAGTTCCTTTTTTGACTCAAACTAAAAATGAACATTTTCCGTTTTTTTTTTATTTAAAAATCCTTAAAAAATTCAGGATTTATATATAAATTCAATTAGCCCCTTAACCTGCAAGTCAGCTGCATGATAGAGCACATTTTAGTCCTATATCTTAATGAAACGTGTCGAACTTTATTATAATTGAGCATTTAAAATTACCATCAATTATATTACAACTCTTTTCACCTCAAATGAATTAGAAAAATACAAAAAAGGAGGAACAGAATACTTTTTTCTTGAAGTGGGCATTAAAGAGGAGGTCACACATGGTCTTGGAGAGTTTAGTATCAGTGATTTGTAGAAATGTTTCATTCTGGTAACTGGGTGTGTTATTTTTTTTGTCAGTAAACAGCTGGAGATCAAGATTCATGATGAAAGCAGACAGGAAGGCGGAGGTTCCTGTTATCACACATTGTCTTGATGTTAATGGTTACAGTAAAGGCTTTGTGGGAATCCATGTTTATGTGAGGGAATTCAGCTTCAATCAGACAATCGTACACCAAATCATTTTCTTTTTCTAATTAAATAAATTTCAGCTGGAACTTTTATCACCATACTGGTGCATAAAAACTTTAGACGAGAAGTAATTGTAGAGGGGTGAACGTTAGCACTTCTGTGGCTGTTCATCTTGTGTGTTACTGAAGCCGTTGCTCTTGCATCACACTAGTGTCAGATGGTTTTCTCTCTCTGAAGAATCAGAGGAATGAAAAACATGCAGTGTGTGTATTTGATTCACTAAAAATGTTGCAAATACTCTAAACGTTGTAGACAAACTCACGTAGAAGCACACCGAGTAAGCATCAGAATGACGCACTCGTACGTCAGTCATGTGCTCACAGAGTTAAACAGGTGAACACATGAATGCATATCTTTACATTTTCCTGTTTAATACAAATTGTTCATGAAGTCAGGTCAATATATTTACTCAACAGATCTGATCTTACTCTAAACATTCAGGAGCGTGATTTTTTTTTAGGCAAAGCTGTTTCTAAATGATTTTTTAAATGAAAGCAGAGATAACATATTTGTGTAAAGTTCAGCTAAATTGAGGTTCCAATCTGTGCAGGGTTTACTTCAGGCCTGTCCAGAATACGTAGACGCCCCATTGGGCACGGGATAGCGTAACTGCGTCGCCACCATATTGGGTGGGTTCCTCACTCTTAAAACCCAACCGGAGTCAACTGGAGTGAGCAAATATGTGCAGCCTATGGTTGCAATAACCGGTGTACTATTGAAAACAGATCATGTGGGATTGCTATCGACTTTTCTAGCCTACCTGTTGTGATTTTACATTTTAAATTATTTTCATTTATTTTGTTTACTCATATTTATATTTTAATTATCATGCCATACCATATGTCTGATTTTGTGAAAAAGCTTAATAAAATGTGATTTTTAGTTGGGTTAGCACCTTTCTCAGTAGAAATAAATGCACTGGGGGCAAAGGAAGACCCATCCAAGATGGCGGCCGGCCACTACATTAGCTCCAATAAGCAGCGCATATATAATGTCTGTGTTTGCGGCCCTCAGAGTGACTTTGTGCTGCCTCCAATTGTATTTTTAGAATGTTAATTTGTTTCACTTTTTCTCTTGATGTAGATCACTTTAGAAAATTTTATGTTCTGATTATTACTAACATGCCTATGTTGGACCTTTTTTGAGGAGTACAAATAACAAAAATCACCATTAAAATAATTTTTGCATTTTTTAAATAAAATAAATCACATTTTTGTGGCCTGCAAGGACTTTTTGGCAGTTTTGGCCATGTTTTTAAAAAATTTTATTACATATTTATACATTATTTTTAAGATTTTGTTTTGCCAAAATAACTAAATAGACAAAATCTCAAATTGTGGCCTCTCCTAATTGATCTGAAGATATTGTTCTGCCAAAATACGACCCAAAAAAAATGAAGGAATCCAGATGATCCTTTTATTTTGAGAAATTTTGAAGTTACAGCAGATTTTGGAAAAATTTGTAACATCATGTATGATCTTGGAAAAAGATCAAAGAAATTTGCATCTTGACTATGTGTTGTAAATAAGAGTTGTAGTCATGTTTGTGTTTGCTAATTCGTTAGCATGCTGTTGGTTTAGATCTGATGATTTCTTTGAGAGTTTCATTAAAATCTGCCAAGTGGTTCATGATATAATTGAACACACACAGAGGCAAAAACATCATCATCCAATGTTTACCTTTTGGCATCAGGTGCTTAAATAAAGCTTATTAATGAAAAACTAGTAAAAATCCTTCATAGTCTCATCTATCAACCAGGAGTTTTTTATTGTATGACTAATTAGAGGCGGAGTATTCTCTGATCATCCTAACTTAGGTTGCTTTATGGCCTCCAGATGTTCTTCCAGCCATCTCCAGGCTATCTAAGACAGACCTGTTAACTGAGGCCAGCTAGCCATGTTTGCGTGTATTTAAACAGGCTGATAGCAGCTGGCTTTGAGCCATCGCTCTGATCCACTGTTTGTGTATCTCCTTGTTGGCTCCACAACAGTGTGAACAGGCCAGAACCCCAGAGCTGAAATGCAAACATACTGTAGTTGGTGAAACACCCAGTATTGCATTACTGCCTGCTTGTCAGCGTTTGTCGACATCGCCGTGATTGGCAGATGAATGCGTTCCCTTTTTGGAAATGGGTAATAAAATAGCTTCATCAGTCTGCTAAAGGGACACGTTTTGGGTTTCTCACTTTTCTTTAGTACGCTGAATAGCCTTGGATGAGAGGAGAATGAATCCATCACATTCGCCCCTTAAAAATTGAGATAATTCTATATGAGTTGTGTCCAATTAGTACGTGTATTCTAAACCCTTTCATAAGACAAACCATTGATTTGTTTGAATTGTTCCGTGCCACTTCCAGTCCGACGTCGTTGATCGGGGCGCTTCAGACGGGGAGTCAGCAGGAGATCCCATGTTGAATCCAACAGGAGTGACTCATGCAGTTTAAGTGGATACTGTAATACACACCAGCATGAATCATTAACTGCACTGTGACAGATGCACTGATTAAATTGCAGCCTGTCTTCTAGCACTATTTAAAAATATTAACATATTGAGTCGTATGCCAGTTTAGGCCCATCACCGTGCTGGCTGGAAATGTTCTTCTGGATCCCTGCGGCGCTCCTCAGAGCTCCTCAGATGTCTGAAACGGCTAATTTCAGGCCTTTTACTTGGCTGTATCATCATGAGATGAATAAGAGCTGCCTTCTGCTACATTATATGAAGTTCATCCACACATCAGTGAACAGTCAGGATTTTGTAAAAGCATGACAGATATAAATATGAGCAGTTGGGAATGTATGACTTGTGAGTAACTCATGCTGATTGGTTGTAACTCAGGGGGGAATGACATCAGGAGATTTGTAAAAGTGGAAGAGTTGGTGAAGTTTTTGTAAAACATTTATAAAATAATTGCATGAGCAGCTGTGAAATTTTGCAAACTGCAGCTGTTTTAAGACCGCATCAATGGACTTTAGTCTGCTGTGCTCGAATTAGCCGTTAGCTCATGCTACTTCTCTGAACAGAGGCTGTTCAGGAAGTTATAAACAGATCTCTAAATGGAATAAATGTCATTTTAGTTATAGATTGTTGCAGAAATAGTGTAATAACCATTTGTGTTTTTCATTTACTTATTTTTTACTTTAATCTTTCACTTCATTTTGATTTATGAGAACTCTAAATAAAGTTAGAAATAAAACTAAAAAGTAAATTTTAAAAAAAGACAACTTTATTTATATCTTACTGCTCCTTATTATTTACAGAATTGTTCAACAATAAGAAATTTTAGTTATTTGTAGAAAAGCTTTATTTATTCAATGAGTGGAACTCCACTAAAAACACCCTTTATACCTGTCCTCATGTAGGTTTTACCCATATTTGATGATTATTATTGCATGTGTTCTATGTTAAAAGTTTAAGCTTTTTTTGTTGTTTACATGTTTTTAAATCAGGAAATAGAAAGTTCAAGGTTAAAAAAATGTTTTTAATGTACCTGACCAGCATGTGATTATGTAAAAGGTGTAACTAGCTGTATAGGGTGCACTACTTTCTTAGGTGTTTTATTCCTTTGGGTGAACCTGTTCCTGTCTCAAGGTGTTGGGTTTAAAGTGGACTCAGATGTTGTTTTGACACATTTTCAGTCTCAGACATTCCTGCCACATAAAGAGTGACAACAAAAGTTAATAGACAACCATCGTTTGTTTCCTTGATTTCAGTATTTTTACTTTGAAGGTAAAGTAAATCAGTTCCTAAATGAACTGACTTGTCAAAACTCTGTCTCGGTTGTGTTATGCATGATTAAATGTAAGTCGGTTACAGAAAATCTCCCCAGAGATAGCTGGATTATGTTTGCTGGAAGTACTGGAGCATTTTTAGAGTTTCCTGACAGCTCTTCACAGATTTAGATTCATGGTTTTAATTATTAGAATATGTTGGTTGAGTGCTTTTTGGTAAACAAACATCTTTTTTTCTCGATTAAGTCAAACCGGCAAAATGAAAGAGCATTACATCTATGATTGTCTAAACGAGATTTTTCTGTTAGGGATGAAAACCTACCTGATTTCTGGAAGGAAGCTGGATCACGATCAGCAGTGCGGCTGTAGTCAGATGGGACTACCAGGCGGGGACTGTGTGTCCTCCTGCCCTTTTGCCCGCACACCAGACCTCATCCCTGGAGGGGCGCAGGCTGCAGAATCCCTGCTGCCTCAAAAACCACCCGATCGAATCGCGGTAAGGAGTCTCATTCTAAAATAAGAACTTTCTGAGTCTTAACTTTAAGTTAATGATATTTCACTCCCAGCAATCCTTTAAAGCAGTGGTACTCACTCCTGTGGTCCTGGAGAGCTGGTACCCATCATGTTTTCCTTGTTTCTCTACTCCAACACACTTAATTCAGTGGTTGAATCACCTGTGCAGCAGATCATCAGGCTCTGCAGAAGCCTGTTAATCACCTGCTGATTGAACTCAGGTGTGTTGAAGCAGATTTAAAACTAAAACATGCTGGATACCGGCTCTCCAGGACCAGGAGTGAGTACCACTGCTTTAAAGAGACAGTGTGTAGTTTCCTGACGATAGGGGCCAGCAGGAAATACATTTCTGGGAAGTTTTACACCATGTCGCCGTGGCTGTCGCTAGTTTATAAAATACATTACGGTAAATGTTGTTACCTGTCGAGCAGAAAGAATGAGACCTTGTGTGACTCCTCAGACTTTGATAGTCCTTCAGTTAATTCAATCGAGAGAATGCTCAGGGTCCTGCACCTGCAGATGACGTCAAACTACGGCAATACCACTCGGCCAAAATATATTGCATCTCTTTTTTGATTCTGTTCTTTCACATAGGTTTTGGAAAGAGTTTAGCAGTTGTGTTATTAAATTTATGTTTCTTACCGCCTAAATTTTTTCAAACGTGGTAACGTAACTTCCGTAAGTCGTACATTCAGCCAGTCATCTAGTGTGATGTCATCAGCAGGCGCAGGACCCCAAGCCGGCTCACGTAGAAGGAAACATGGCTGTATGCGTTTTAATTAGTCAGCCTCTCACTCTGCTGTCATTTTGTCCTTCTAGCCTCCCTGTGTTTTCCATAGCGCAGTTCGGTCTTCTGTGGCAGAGCAGGGCGATGATGTGGCTGTGCTGAACGGCTGCCAGGAAGAACACAAGACCAGCGGTGCCAAGGTACAGTCCATGAACAGTGACGCTAATGCTGCACTCCTGCACACAGTCCTCACTCAAGAAGCTTTTTTTTTGGTGTTTGAAGGGTTGACTTTTTTATGTTTTAGTCATTTAGAGTGTGGTTAAAGCTCTCAGTTTGGAGAATCTTTTCAGAACAAATCACCAAAGTTTTTAAAGACATGCTCCCCGATGACTCGTATAAATCTTTGGTAACAGCTGCAGTTTGAAACTGGCTTTAAAAAAATGCATGAAAGGATCAAGAATGCTAAGATTAAGTCAGTGTTTTCAGATGAAGCTGGTGTTGATGCACAGGAACGTGGGCTTTGAGTTTTGGTCTGATCAACATAGCTTGCATGATTCATGAGATGTGTGCGCTGTGGCTGCTGATTCTCTCCTTCCGAAAGTCATACCTGGGCTTTCCACCACATGTGTAAGCAGCGTATAACGTAATAGACGCAGCGCATCCCTTCCTATCGTTTCAGATGGGCAGTTTTCACGCAGCTGGTACCGAAATCACAATTTTTGTGAGTTCACGTAGTAAAAAGCAAGGAGAAAGACGGTAGCATGTATCCACATTTTTCTTTTTTACTAGTTAAGCAATAGGAAATCTGCACGTGTCTTTTATTTTGAAAGTGTTTTACTGCTCCTGTGTCTGATTTCCTGTCCCAATCTAACTGGCTGAGCTTGATGCATTCTGGAAGCGTAGCGCGTAAATAAAATAGACCCAAAGCGTACATTTTGCAAAGCGACGTGACACTAGCCATCTGGTGGAATGCCGGGATTAGCTCTGCTTGTTGCTTGGATGGGCAGTTTGACGTAAATCCCAAAGCAAAATTAAATTACGCGGAAAATGAGGTGGATTATAACGGTAGAGGAAGTAGGTAGAATATTGTAACAACTATTACGCACACAGTTTGCACAACATAACTGGTGTTTCGGTGGAAAAATAGTTATATTGTTATACATTTTTGATGCAAAATTGGCTCTGGGTAGAATGTTTTTAGCTCTTAATCTGGCCCTTCTTTGATTTGAATTTCCCATTAAAATGTCCTTCTTAATTCTCTGAGATTACTCCACTAGCAGGTAAGATGCCGACCACTCAGAATTACTCCATACAACCCATCCCTCAAACAAACAAGCACACTTTGGGTCCATCTTTTAATTTCTGGCTCTTGTTCTTCATCTCCTCACAAAGTTCATCCCAGGCCACAGCCCAGCAGTCAACGGCCTCCTGAGCCCCCCGCTGGACGCGGTGCGTGCCAGCCAGAGTTCTCTGTGTGACATCCTTCAAGAGAAGGAGAAGAAAACCAGCACAAGCACAGGAACTGGCACCAGCCTTGGCATGGCCGGAGGTGCTGCGGCAGGTACAGGCATGGATCACTCTGCCCTCATCCAGCTACGAGCCAAGAACTTCAAGGAGAATAGCGACACTCACTTTGTGGATGCTATCAGGAAGGACCGGTGAGCTAAACGGTTAAACGTGGAGTTTATGAGCTGATAATGTTGATTACGCTGGATTGGGACTTTTAGAGAGTGGTGATAAAAAATGATCCATTTGTTTATGAATAAATCAAAAATGTCTCCATCAGGAAGAAACATTTATACTCAAAATGCACATTTATAAAATTTAAAATGCATGTAAAGAGTTCTACTTTTTGGTGCTCTGCTGTTTTTAGTAAACGCTTACACTGGTGGGAAACTTTAAAACCTTTTTTATGTTTATTAAATGTTTTTACTACTGTTGTAAAATATCTTCATCCTTTTTTACTCTATTTTGTTTCTTTTTCTCTGGATCTAGTCTGAAGGACTATTTTTTCAAGACTCCGATTAACAAAATCAGCCTGAACTTTCTGGAGAGACCTCTGGAAAAGGCCTATCGCAGCAGCTACTACAAGGAGGTGTGCAAACACAAACACTGCAGTGTTCCTGTGCTAATCTATAACTTTTATCTTCTTTCACTTCCTGTACGGATCCTAAAATAGCTCCACATTGATTTCTTGTACTTTATTAAAACTTCAGATGAAGTTATTTTGAGACGAGGACAAAAAAAAATAATAATAAAATGACTAATTTTTTTTG
>SSNS01000258.1:122597-410700 GCA_006937985.1 Aphyosemion australe
AAGAGACAGGCATAGATGAGATGATAAATCTTCATGATTTTGCTGGAACTTGGACCGCGGTGTTGTAACAATTTGTGTTGATTGAGATCTCACAAGAGTCTGCTGCACTTTTTTGTGGGGAGGGGTAAAGGAGTGAGAAGTTGAGTTATTCTATTGCCGTCTCCTCATTCTGCGTCCTCCTCTCTGCTCCTTCCCTGCAGCATGACCTTTTATTTGGATGAGCTGATGACCTGTACCCGCTCTCTGGTCCTCTTCGTCTCTGGTTGGGTGTCTCGTCATGTGATCGGGGCCGTGTTGGTCTCCCTTCCTGCCATCTCTGTCCTGTCACACGTTAACGTCCACCTTACCCCTCAGGTAAGCTTTTAGCAGACTCCTGCTGAGAAACTCTTCTTAAATACTCGACATGTAAATCGCTCCCTCGCGTTATAAATGGGATGTTTTCTATACGTCTCAAAATATTTGATATAACACAAAAGCAACTTCATTTATTTAAACTGTTTATATTAGAACAACTGAAATAGTTTCCCTTGCCAAAAACAGGAGTTCTTAAGGCGGTATCACGCATTGCAAAAAGCTCCAGAAATGTATAAATTTCTCCCCGTCTCTCTTTTCTTGAGTCAAAGCCTTCATCCGACTCTCAACGAGCCTGAGTCTCGCCATCCAGCTCGGAGCCAACAGCTGGTCACAAGATGTGCGCTGTTTTTATATCTTTTTTCAAAAACTCAATTACTCCATCCATTACTCTCCCACCATGCTCCGTCTCTCCTCTCCTCTCTTTCAGGGCTTGCAGATCAAAGTGATATTCTGAGGGAGAGTTTTGAAATTAGAAATGCAATTTTCTGGACTTTAATGTTTATTAATTCAGGCTCAAGGGTGGAGATGGTAAGGGGAAGAGTGGGCCTATGTGAAGATGAAGGGTAAATGGATGTAATCAGTGTAAATAATAAGATCTTTAGAATGTTTTAAATAGATTTGTGTCGTTCTATGAATGGGGCTCCAACAGGACCCAAAGGTTCTAGTAAGGGACCCTTAAAGGTGTGGTTCACTGAAAAAACATTTTTTAATTATTATTTCTGATTATAATCAGTCATTCTGAGTTTTTCATGCAGGCTGAACATGAAAATAGTCTCCTACACCTATCTCTTGCATTAGCTTCTGATAGAAAATAGACGGTGAAACGCTAGGATTAGAAAATCCTGATAGTGTGACATCACACTGTCACTTAACATTCATGGACTCACCCATCTTGACTCACGGCGGGGAAGGCTGTTGTTGGTTTAGCGTCCAGGAAACAGCAGAAAACGTCCCGACTAGTAGAAGCTAACCGTTAGCATTAGCAACTCCACCACACAGCAGAACTCCTCCAGGCTTGTGTTATTTGTGGAGATAAAACATCAACATTGCAGAGCAAACAGAGTCAGTGGTAGAGTCGCTTTGCTGTTAGCAAATCAGAGGTGAGGTGCTCGCATATCATGAATAGATCCAAATCCTGCCATTTTACGCCTTCTACTTCTCCAGCTAACTACTACTTCCTGAAACAGGAGCGCCAGAACGATATCAGAAGCATTAGCGCAAGAAACGAAAAAGGAAAATTGCAAGAGAAGTGAAAGAAAAACATTTTGCAGAAGGAATTCATCTGAAGGGACAGAACTGATCAAATTGCCTTGGATCTTGATATTTTTATCTACAGATTGACAGTTGGCCTATGCTCTGCAGGGTTCACAGTATCAATATTCCTGAACTTGCATCAGTTGGAGAAATCGTGCAGAAAATTATATATTGAATGTTTCTGCTTTATCAAATATAAATATAAAAATCACAGTGTTTCACATTAACAGGAGCTGATGCCTTTATTGTTGTAATTGAATAACAATAACAATTTATTTTCTACCTCCAGGTAACCATGTTCCTGTGCTGCGCCACCATCCTGGCCATCATTCAGTATTGTAACTTCAGTCAGCTGAGTTTTTGGATGCGCTCTATCTTTGCCACCACCACAGGAGTTGCCCTTCTGCTGCTGTTATACAGCCCCTTGCACAGGTACAGGTGGGAATGATCATTTATGCATTTCTGCTTGGCAAATAAATGACAAGGATATAAAAGACGAGTAATTGATTAACATTACATAAGTGATTTAGGGGCGTTTAAGTGTTATTTGAGCTTCAGTTTAATGAGAATCTGCTAAACATGTCATTGTTCTTAAATATGAAGTCACTTAACAGCGTTCCTTAGAGCTGCATACCTCGACCTGCTGTAGAGGAAGTGAAAAAGCGTTCCTTGCCTTGTGTGCGTGTCTCTGTGTGAATGTCTGTGACCCGTCCTTTCTCCTGACTGACACCGCTCTCATCTCTTTCAGCTGGAGTAATAACAGCGTGCCAGGGTGAGTGTCTCCATAGAAACAGTGCGCTTTGATTGATGAATGACATTTGAAGGGTCAACAGGAGCGATGGCTCTGTTTTATATTTCTCATAACTACAGCTCAGTGCAGCTTTTGTTCATTCCCTGGCTTTTCTGCTGTTTATTTTGCTATCCGTTTCTCTCTCTCTCCTTCCATCTGTGCACCAGTAGTAAAGCCTGCTAAATGCCACGAGTGGTTCAAATGACTCATTCAGTCTCTGCTGGCTGGAAATTTTGTGTTAGAGACACAACGTAGCTATAATTAATTACACAACGAAGGAGAAGGACTAATGTCTTTTATTTAGTAGGTCCTTCTAGTGAAATTTTATGTTTTTTGCATTGATTTGTTGTCGTTTTACTCAATTATTTGCAAGAAAAATCTCTCTTTATAAGTTTAAATTTACTAGGGGTGGGAATTTAATGCGTTAATTATGATTAATTATTATAGAAAAAAATTACACATGTAAACACTTATTCTGATTGTGGGTCATTACTGCAAATGTCAGTTACGTCGTACGTATGCGTACATTACGTCGCCGTCTACGGAAGTTGGATGAAAGCATGGCGGGCATGAAACACAAATGCGTTGCTAGATGTGCTTAAAGAACTAAAAATAAAACCACGCTCTGAAGAACATCGCACTGCTCCATTTTGACATGCAAGCAGCCATGTTTGTTTACAGCGAAAGTCGGCTACTTCTTCTTCTACGGCCTTTTTTGGTGTATTGGATCATTCTGCCCATGACAAAATGATTTATTCCGATCTAACGTATGACGAATGTAAACACTTGACATGATCGGATTAATATTTCCATGGCCCATGTGCACAATCCGATTAATGATCAGATTAAAGACATTTTGCACATGTAAACACAGATATTGATAATTAAAAAAATATTTTTATCATTTGAATAAAATCTGTCATTTATGGCTTTTTCTCTTCTTATATGTATCTTAACCTTCCCTCTGACTCTCACCCTATTTTCTCCCTCAGGTGGAACACCTCAGCATTGAATGAAGGAGGTCCAGAATCCAGCCCTAGATCTCCTCCAACACTTTTTGATGTTCTGATCCCAGAGGCTACCCTGGCCTTTTTTTTGCTTCTCCTCCTGGTCTGGTTCCTGAATCGGGAATTTGAGGTCAGCTACCGTATCCATTACCATGGCAATGTGGAGGCTGACAAGCACCGCTCCAAAATCCAGATGATGAGGGACCAGGCTGAGTGGTTACTGGGCAACATCATCCCCATACATGTCGCCGACCAGCCCAAGGTTGAAACAAATATCAGATTTTATTCAGCATTTACAGTAATTGATGCTTTTGAGCGGGGTGTGTGTGTGTGTGTGTTTATTGGCAAGAATATGGCGCTACGATATCCCATACAGGGAAGACGATATGATATTTAGCTATACTACAAGCCAGAGAAAATTTTCAACATTTAGGGCAGAAATTATCTGGAAAACTCAGGCCAGACGCTTCCAAGACACATCCAGCGTTATTGGAGGTCGTGTTGTCTCGTCAGAATGAAAGTGGTAAAAACTTCTGGCAGTCGGAGTTTAAGTTGCACCACACAAAGAAATACAGTAAATATTTGCATGTAAAAAAAAATCAATAGACTGCTTTTAAATATCGATTCAGTATCATAACATGAAATATCATGATCTTGCAGTGCATGGATATTTTTACACCCCTATAGTTTCGGTGTTATTATTGCTTGATGAGAAGTTGCCTTAGTGTTGATTTGGAATTTGGACGAGCTTTTTGCAACGCTGTTTCCTCTGTTTTAACCAGCTGACCAGCTACTCCAAGAACCACGACAGTGTGGGTGTGATCTTCGCCAGCATCGTGAACTTCAGTGAGTTCTACGAAGAGAGCTACGAGGGAGGAAAAGAGTGCTATCGCGTTCTCAACGAGCTGATTGGAGACTTCGACGATCTCCTCCGGAAGCCTGAGTTCAGAAGTGTGGAAAAAATCAAGACCATCGGCTCCACGTACATGGCGGCGTCGGGATTGAACGTCCAGCAGATGGCCGAGGACGAAGACGATTCTCCGCACGCTCACTTGAGAGCACTTTTCAACTTCGCCCTGGAGATGATGGGTGTCCTGGATGATTTCAACAAGAATATGCTTGGCTTTGGGTTCAAGCTACGTATTGGATTTAACCACGGGCCCCTGACGGCGGGGGTGATCGGCACCACAAAGCTGCTTTATGACATCTGGGGGGACACGGTCAACATAGCCAGTCGAATGGATTCCACCGGTGTGGAGTGTCGGGTGCAGGTGAGCGAGGAGAGCCACGCTGTGCTCAGTGCCATGGGGTTAGCGTTTGACTACAGAGGCACAGTCAATGTTAAGGGAAAAGGTCAAATGAGGACCTATCTTTATCCCAAAAGTGGGGAAAACGCATGTCAGGGTCGAACAGAGCCAGCAGCTGGACCTGGACCCTTGCATGTGCCGCTACCTGCCAATAAGGCTTCGGCTTCTGTTTCCAATTCTACATCCGGCTCTATTTCCAATCTTTCCCCTCAACCCCAAAGCACTGTAAGGCCTCCAGAAGCAAGGCCTCACCCTGTCCCAGCTAAGTGTACGGAGGCAAGGGATGAAGGATACAGGGACGCTGCACACCCGCCGGGGCAATCCCCTGACACAGACATTCACCCCGGCCCAGAAGCGCCCTCCCAGGTGCACCCCGCTCCTCTCGCACTTCAAGAGGAGGAGGAGGAGGTCAGTGAGCTTACAAGACTCAACGAGGAGTTTTACGCTCGTCTCTGATCCCTAATCGTACCTTCCTCTGTCTCGTATTCTCCTCCTACTCCAAGCTGCTGCTTCTCCAGAGCCGATTACAGATGTGGGCAGGATATCCCTCCTTTAAGGCAAAACATCTTTAAGGTGGAAGAAGAAGTGAATTATTTTAACACAAACCATGGCTTCAGTGGCTTTAAAATGGCCACTAAGATCTTTCACTGGAGTGCCGGGGTGTTTCAGACCTGTGTTGAACACAGCATTTTCTAATGATGAAAAAAAGGGAAAAGAGGGACAATTCTTTAAATCTTTATGTATTTTCCTATTTGTTTTATTAAGTGCCTTCAGGACTAGAACAATGAACAAAAAAAAATACTGAACAAGGTTTAAGGCTGCAGAATATGCTGTGGTTTCTTACTCAACGCTTTTATTTTGAAATCAAGTATTCCTTTATAAATCATTACTGTTGTGCCATTAATGTTCTTAAGGGAAAAAAACAACATTTTTAGAATTTATTATATAAGTGCCAATGCAGTATGATGGGCAGAAAAGGAAATAATGGAAAAATGAGGGAATTACACAACGCAGTGTTAATTAATGTATTCTGCTTTGACACGACAGCCTAAATCCAGTATTCCTTTATGCCAGTGATTCACTTTCAAGGGGACATGCTACAAAGCAGGCTGCTTAGATTTTAGTTCATATAGCAGCTAAATGCACATTTTAAGCACAGCTCTTGCACAGTGTATTTTAATTTTTTTCCTCAACCACTTGTATTTAGTAGCTATTACCGCTTAATGGCTTATAAATAAAAAATAAAAGTTTTGTACATTTAAAAGCACAAATTCACATAAGGGAATATAGATCTGGAGGAAATTAGATGACTTTTTTTAGTAACACCATTATGAAATAAGGAAGGCACTTTAGATTTAATTAAAGTTCTACCAATATCTGTCTTATGAGTATGTAACGCTCACCTCCTGTAACCTGAAGCAGAAAGATGGAAATCGTATCTTTGCTTTTCAGGATTTACAAAAAGTTTGAGTTAAATTATTCACCCCCTTACGGTTTTCTCCAGTTTTTGCTTTTTTTTTTTAATAATTTGAGTATCAGACAAAGATAACCTGAGTAAATACAAATTGCAGTTTTGAAATGATGATTTAATTTATTCAAGGGCAAAAGCTATTGAATCCAGCCTAGTTCTGTATTAATTAATACTAATTAATAATATTAATTTAATTTAAGTATTAATTAAATGTTATTAACCAACATTTGTGGAAAGCTGAGTTCTGTAGCGACACGCAGACCTGATTACTGCCAGACCCGTAGAATTAACTTCAGTAGAACCTGTCTGACAAGTAGGCTAAAAGATATCAAAAAGTAAAACATCATGCTCCATTCCTTGTTAAGTTATTTCTGTGTTTCTCTTCTAATTCCATGTTTTTTGTTCTTATTTTGTACACAGAGTAGCAAAGATTTGGTTTTTTACCTTGTTTGCTGACAGTTTCAGCGTCACACACAGTCGCCATCTTCAGAGATTCGCCCACGACTGTGTGACGCTGAAACGGTCAGCAAACAAGTTAAAAAACAAAACTTTGCTACTCTGTGTACAAGATAAGAACAAAAAAACATGCAATCATGCTCCATCGTTAAAAAGAATAAACAAAAAAAACAGAATAGTTCAAGCCCTGCATGTCTCACTAAGTTCAACCTAAAGGGATACTATGCAGTTTTGGCTTGCTTTTAGCACCCCCTAGTGTCCGTTAGTGAAACCAAAAGTGAAACTTATCTCCTCGCTGTGCGTTGGTCTTTTTAACACCTTAATCTAACTGCTGAAATGTCTCCTCAGCCTTCATTAGTGTCTACAGGAGCGGTTCATCACTAAATCAAACAAATCAGCTGTGTTCATGATCTAAAACATGCAGGAAACATGCTGGAAGCAGACTGCAGCACCAGGTATGTCAGCACTTTTGCAACAGGGACCGGACCGACACTCTGAAGTTGCAAGTGTGGTATTCTGGCTACAGAGGGTGGTGGGGGTCTGAGTGACATTTCATTAACCCTGTAAAGGGTCATTTTAGCACATACTGGCTCAAGAACATGATTAAAAAATACAAAAAAGTTGCATTGTATGGCTTAAGAATGAAAATGGCATCATGGGAGAGTTCCAAGGCCAAAATCTCTGCTGATCAGAAAGAAAGCAAAGGCTCATATCACATTTTCCCCCAAAAATGACATCTTCATGATCTCCTAAACTTTAGGGAAAGCCTTCTGTAGATCTATGATAAAACAGTGGAACTATTTGGACATTTAACATTTCATTTTAGACAAAGAACATCATAACAGCAGTCAAACATGGTGGTGGTAGTATGATGGTCTGGACTTTGCCACTTCAGGACTTAGACCACTTCCTGTAATTGTACAAAGAAGAACAATGTGAGTGAAGCAATGTGAGACATTCAGAGGTGTTAAAACCAGTTATTACGTTTATGGATCAACTACTTTTTGGTTCAGATATTCTTTTACCCTCAAATCATCATTTGAAAACTGCCCTTTTATATGTACTCAGGTTATGTCTGATATTAAAAGTTCTTTGCTGATCTGAAGCAAAATCAGAAGTAAACTAAAGGCTACGGTGAGATGAGAATTCTAGACTCTAAGTAATCTTGGCTGGAGTGTAACTTTAAGTAGGACTGTGAGAGACAATCATGGTGTAGCTCTAGGTCGATGATGCTGCGGTCCACACAGCATCTTCAGATCAGTTAGTGGGAGTGTGTGTAAAACCTCAGAGGGGAAAAAGACCTAAAAGATACTCCATTATTCAACTTTATTACCTGAAAACAAAACAAAAAACAGTAGAAAAGGTGTGGGTCAGTATCTTTTTTCTCCGTGTTGTCTGCCTTTAGCTGTTTGATTTGCTGTTGGGGGGTGGGGATGTTTCACAGCCCTCTACTGTATCAATGTTGTGCCACTTTAATGGAGTGATCTGTAGGTGAAGTGCAACCTAAACTAGTTGATTGTTTTGTTGTGCCTAAAAAAGACTATTTGTTTTTATTTTCCAGTATTTCAGTATTTTTTATCATGTTGTTATAATGAGAATAGATTATGATTGTATGTTTGAGAAAATTCTGCTCCTGAAATGTTTTGTGTGAAATTTCTTTTCGACAAATTCTGTGTATTTTATTTTCTTGGCGAGTTTCTTCGTCCCAACATTAGCCAGGTGTCTGATAAACGAGGATGACCGCTGCCTCGGATAATTACTGCAAAATCACCTTTTTGCTTTATATTTTCTCCTGAAAGCACTTGTTTCTGTCCTGTAGTCTGTGTGTGTGTGTGTGTGTGCTGTATGTCTGTGAGTGTTTTAGCTTTCACTTAAAGTCGATGACAAAAAAGTGCAAAAAGAAATCATTCAGCTAAGCCACTCTTTAGCCCTCATTTTGTGCTGCTGCTGCCTCGTTTTGTACAGAAATTATTTTTGCATTTCATTATTTGAAATAGAGAAAAAAGGCCTAAGATTTTAAATGTGTCTAAATCAAGTCTTTACCACAGATAATCAGCATGGCCACGTTTAAAAATAGATAAAATGACAAAGAGGGGAGTGTTTTTTAATTTAAATGTCTGGTGTAGCATTAAATCGTCTGCTGTTGTGCATCCAGAACATTAAAAAAAACCAGTGCCTTTTTATTTTTGAGTATTTCCATCAGTGTGTGGTTATTGTATCGAGTAACATAACCCTAAACATCATGAAAATCCAAAGAATCATCTCCAGCAGACGCCATAGTAGCTTGAGACAGAAACAGTTAGGAGAGACCTCCATTGCTGGCCAGAATAATTACCTCTACGATATTTTTGTCTTTGGCTCACTTGTGTTTTTCAGGTGTAAAGTTTGAGAAAACATTGTGTTTTATCTTGCTAGATGTTCCTGGGTGAGTATCCTTCTGGGCCGTGTGGCTGAATGGGAGTGAATGAGAATATTCATAGAACATGTATGGGGAATAAGTTGGATTCCACGGACTGATGGGCACGCACACATCTGTACACAGGCACAAATAAAATATTACAGTGAACACTGCTGGCTCTGTCATCTGTCCTCTGGCAGAACATTTGTGTTATTCCGCCCAAAACTGAGTCATTTGCGCTCCCTTTGCACGTGCATGTGACCTAAACAGTATCTTAATTGAGGAAATCTTTGCAGAAATAAAATGTGTGTTCTAAAGGTTGTGCTCTTGTGCACCAAAATTAAGTTTTTCCCTCTTAGAAAACACAAAAATTGATCATTGCTTGTTTAAAATTAAACCACATCACCTAATCATTTAGATGGGGACAACTCGATGTAATTTGAGATATTTTTGCAATTAAATACACTGGGGTGAAAGTTATTTAATTTGAAATGTATTTGATTTATGTTTATGACAGAATATTATTTTTGTGCACATTATCCAATTATAAACAAGATAATATGTACATGCTTGCACAAAGCACTGTTTGCACATATTTATTGCACTATTAATGTGTCTTTTTGTATAAGTATGAGTTAAATGATTTTAACCTTTTTCTCAGTTTTAGAAAATGTGCAATGTGCAGTATAAACAAAAGATGGGTTAATGTTAAACATTATGCGCACAAATGATTTTGCATTGCTTACAAATATTAACTGATGATGATGATGATTTGGGACCTACTGTTTTGAATAGTTACAGGAATTGATATTTATGGAACCAAACACAAGGAATCATAGAATTTTACATTTAAAGTAAAATATATGAATTTGGTTTAATATCCAACATGAAAATAATCTAACTACATTTATATATTTGTAATATTTGAAATTTATTTATTTTACGATCTAATTCGTTTAATTCTTGCATGTTGCGTGAGCGCCCCCAGCGGCTCAGAGCGGTAGTGTTTTTACGCAGGGCGTGAATGTGCGGCCCCTCCCCCTCCACAGTCGATCTGGAAAAGAAAAAAAAAACTTTTTTGTATCGAAGGAATCAACAGCCGCCATCTTGTCGTGGCTCGGAATTGGGATTTCGATCCAACACTGGGTTTTACGTTAAAATAGAGCATCCTTACCGGGATATGACAGCGAACTTCTGTCAAAAACGGAACCTTAACGTCGCTTCCGAGACATTTTGTGCGAAAAAACTGGAACTGGATCGGTGGTCGTCGGGCAGAATAGCTCCGTATATCTGATTTCCCCTTCAGAGTGCGGCGATTTTCAGCCCCCTGTCGCCGTCCGGGAGCAGTATTGTTTACCGTGGGCAAGCGGAGACCAGCTCGTGACTTTCGAGGTGATTTGCAAAAATTCAGCATTTTTGTGCAATTGTGCATTTTTGTGGAGCTTCGCGCGATTTTTGCATGAAGAAATTTGACGTCACGCAAAATGGTTACTTTGAACCTTTAGAAATTACGACTTTACCCCCGGAATGCAGCAGTTTACCTGATTAATCCGGATCGAAACATAGAAGCTCGATTTTTACATGGGGGCCCTTTTATTTCGGGTTATTTAATGATAATAATGTGGGTGTTGGGTGTTGGATTATCATGGGGTGAATGGCGGTGGCGAAGCGGGGCGCTATTGCATCTCTTTTGAAATACACTGACTCTTAACAGCAAGGAGTTGCTAACAGTTAACTGAGCTGGTAGCAGGCAATTAGCCAGTTAGCTAACGTTAGCAGGCTGCAAGCTTGCTAATGTGCTAACCGGGAAGTCTTGGGCTGATACATCTAAATTTCCTATCATAAGATAGTCTAACTTGACAACGTAAGGATCAGTTTGACTGGAAAGCAACAATGGCTGAAAACCTACTGGATATCGGACCTCCCAGCTCCAAGCGACCGAAGCTGAATTCACCTGCCCTATCAGCGTCTGATGGACAAGGTAAGGGCCTCAAAAATGTTCATGATGCAAAAATCACCAACATTTGCACACAGCAAATCTTTGTGAAGTAAGTTGTTAAGTCAGTTCACCAGCAATGCAACACAGTTTCAGCTTTCCCAGGTGAGTGGGAAGCTGCAGGTAGTGAGCTATTTCAGATGGTTTTACAGTATTTTGTTGTGGTTTGTTGTGAGCACGTAAATGCACCTTCCCCGTTGAAACCAAGGCCAGTTTTTAGGTACCTTATCTTAATAAAGAGGACATGCGACCCGTTCCTCCCCTAACGCAATCATTTTACAATATTACTACATAGTTTTTTAGTTCAGTTGTTCAATTTAAGCAGCATTTTTGTGCATTATGGCCTGTTTGAATGTTTTCTAACCTTTTTTAGTTGTCTAATTTTATTTAAACTGATTTTAGTGTCATTTTGCCTCATTTATGTGTAAGAAAACCAAATTTTTTGCTTTGCAAATGCTTAAAGGTTGACATTTTTATCTTTACATAAGTCCATAATTTGGTATTGTAGACAGATGTTTTGTTACTTATAAATACCATGGTCTCAAGATTTCCCTAATGTGTAAATGATGATAAACGTGTGCAACTGATAGTCTGCCAGCTATAAAATTTATAAATTTAGTTCATTGTGTTTGATGTTCTATAATGTTTTAGTTAACTGCAAACTGGTGCCCAGTGTGGCCACTTATTTAAAAATGAAATAAATTGACACAGGCAAAAAGAACAAGCTCATCTACTTTGCCACAGTTATCCATTCAGTAGCAACGCAAATCCCAAGTGTTTCTTTTCAGGCTGCAAAAATAATATATGAATCAGTTATGGTCCTGTAGCTTGATTGGATCAAATAAACTAGCTTAGTTTTACCAGGTAATTGCTACATTAGCTGTTAGTTGCTGCTCAAACTGCAGGCAGACTTTGAGAAGATAGAAAAGAAAAAAACACCACAAGGAAAATGCAGCATGTATTAATTTCAGTGTGTTGGCTCAGACCAGTAGCATCTGGTCAGATGAATACTGTAAGTTTTTACCATCCTTCTCATGCACTTGGCCTTTTGCTTTTTCATGTTTGAAATATGTATAGCGCCTTTCAGAGTCAGAGGACTCCAAAGCGCTTTTCACTACAGTGTATCATTCATCCATTCACACACACATTCACACGCTGGTGGTGATGAGCTACAGTGTAGCCACAGCTGCCCTGGAGCACACTAATAGAGGCAAGGCTGCCGAGCACAGGCGCCATCAGTCCCTCTGACCACCACCAGCAGGCAAAGTGGGTTAAGTGTCTTGCCTAAGGACACAACAACAGCATTCTCTGCCGGGAGCCGGAATCAAACCTGCAACCTTCCGATTACTGGACAACCCGCTCTACCTCTTTTAGGATTTTAATACTAAACATTTGAGTTATGACTTGTCACAGCACTTCTAAATAGGTAAACTCCCTCCTGAGAAGAACTGTGGTGCTTTTGATTTACTCCAAACTCTGAAAAATGGTAAAAAAACAAAACAAAAAAAAACTGACACTTCTCTCTGTAGGTAGATGTATTCTTGTAATGTAACATATAACAAAAATATTCTCTTTTTTTTTGTATTGTTTAATAAATATATTTGCCTGCATTGAAGATGGCATAAACATAGTTTGTCTTGTAATGCCAAGCTGTTTTAGTCTTTGTCGATATTTTTAACCAGTTTAGTCA
The DNA here is from genome assembly GCA_006937985.1 of Aphyosemion australe. NCBI lineage: Eukaryota > Metazoa > Chordata > Actinopteri > Cyprinodontiformes > Nothobranchiidae > Aphyosemion > Aphyosemion australe. The sequence goes on from SSNS01000258.1 coordinate 135,321, forward strand.
TTATCTACACTGCAACTATGCAGAAAATTATGTGAATTTTCAAATGGTAATTTCCAAGCTTTTCATTTATTATTATGTTATTGTGCAATGGTGGTTTTATCTGCACAATTGTCTCCACTTTGAATGGCGAAGCTTACCGACATTTGATACTTAACCACAGTTTCATTTATTTAATAGAGTTGACTGACTGGTGTATTAGGATTTTTAATGGCGTCTTCTCCGTTTGCTCCTGTGTTTCCCTTTTGGGAAATGGGTTTTATTCTTTTTAAGGTTTAGGTCAAGCAATAAAATTATTAGTAATCATACATCTTTGGCCTAAATCAAAGATAATTTGTCAATATCTTTTTTATTTCATTATAAATCATCTACTAAAGTTTCACCACTGGCCGCAGCAGCAGCCACCAGTGCAGTTAATCAAGTTCATGACTAAAAACGTTGCTGCCATGTTGAGGCATTAAATCATTTTGGCTGCAAGCATTGTTTCCACAACGAATAAAAGTTAACAACCACTCATAACCTTTTTTAACATTAGCATTAAATCGTGATTTATCAAGGGTTTAAATGGTAACCAACAATACCGCTTGTACATCGAGGTAAAGGTTTCGGTATATTTCCCAGTTTAATTTGGTGTCATGTTGATTTTCTTTTTTTTTATGAAAGGTGTCGCTTACTTTTATCAGTAATTGACTTTTTACTGGCTGCTTCATTTATTTAGCTAATAAGGCTTCCAATCTCCAGAGTTAGGTTGCATTGATTTAGCACAACTGATGTCTGCAGTGGAGGCAGTCAGAAAATATAATTGTGTTTTTAAAGAGGAGAGACCTGATTATGTAACACGGTAGAGTAGCCCTTGTCACTCGTGACTTTTATGATGCCAGTTTATTGTTTGCAAACAAAGTGATTCATTTGTAGGATTATCAAATTAACGTTGCTTGCCTGACATGGGAATTTACTGCCCTTATTTTGTCAAATATCTCATTGTAAATAGCTTTTGTTTTTCATTGAAGGACCTGAATCAAATTAGGATATTGTAAATATTAATATGTGAATAAATAAGGATCACATGATTGGAAATCGGCCTCAATCATGTCATTTTCAAATGGTTGGAACCAGGTGGAAGATATTGGATTTCAATTTATACAACAATAAGTATGACCTTTTGTATTTATCCTGAGATAGATTTTCAAACTGAATAACAATGACTTAGTTTTAATTTTAACAAGTTCCACTATGTCCATATTCATTGTTGCATAAACTACAACACTAACGTCCCACTATTTAAGACAGGAGAGTGATCCAGACAGCATAACATCAGGTTGTTAGCTAGGAGGCTAATGCAGAGCTAATGTGTCTCCTCAGGATAGCAAAAGTGTTGGCACTTTGGACATATTCTAAACTGGACAGTGAAGGCAGTGCAACAGCCGCTTGTAATGTGTGCATACTGTGCATTTAACATGGTTGAGAAGGCAGAGCTGCTTTCAACACTACAAATCTAATACGCCACCTTAAAAACAAACTTCTACTTTCTTCTTTGGTTTTTCCCTTCCGGCGTCGCCCCAGCGAATCACCTGTCTCCATTTAAGTCTGATTCGTACTTCTCCATCAGCTCGAGTGCTGAGACAATTTCTCTTGGCAAAGGGCATAACACTTTTCTGAGGGTATCATGCCGCCATTGGGATCACATCTCCTGCCCATGGTAGTGTATTCACTATCGTGTATTTGTATTGTGTTTATGTATTTCAGATACTTTGTAACACGGACAAATTTGTCCCTTATTCTCCTCCACCTCTTCATGCAATCGGCACTTCTAAACCCACGTTTCCCGTTATTTCCATCCACCAATAAAAAGTTTGTTGCATATCTTTGTACTCCTTCGTTTATGGCTGTATAAACGTTTTTATTGTTGGACTTTGGTGGCGTCATTTCCGTTATGGCAAGCTCTGATGAAGGCGGCAGTAGACGACGAAACATGTCAGCAAAGGTAAAACCAAGCTTTATTGATTCTGTGTATAACGAGGAACCCCAAGAAATGAAAATGACGGTTCCATTTAAAAACAATGGGGAATTGCCTACGGACATAAGGAAGGTCACCGCCAAGATAGCAGTATTTATCGCACTGGATGACTGTCTGTGTTTGCAAACTTTGGGTTTTGCAGTCTCCTGGAAATGTGGTATGAATTTCCTTCTCGTCATAACTTCACAAACGCAGCTCTACAGGTGCTGTGTAGGAATGGGCGAGCCTGACATCCGTGATGTGCATGTGCACCCTGTCGTGGGAACGCGCATCGCTCAACACAGCCGCATATTGTTTAACTCATTTGAAATATGAGCGACGAGGTTACTTTTAAATATATTCGTAATATCAACATGTTTCTTATCGATGCACTTCCTGAACGACTGATGTTTTATGGCAGATAAATTAAGGGAATGACAAAAATGCAGAAAGAAAGAGGATAATAAAAAAAACTAAGGACAACTTGGATTTGTTCTTATTTTATTGCATTGCTCAAGTATCGGATCGGGGCTTGATATCGGCAGATATTCAAATGATTGACTCAGATCAGTAATTTCTGTAATTTTGTGTCTATTAGGTCATAAAGTTGAGACAAAGTAAACAGAACTTTTGCAAATAGTACATGGATTTTTTTCTTTGGTATGTTGATATTTGCAGAAAATTATTTTTAAAAAAAGCATCTAAAAATATTACTGGTACTTTTGTGTCATTCTGTTGTGGAAATTCAATGCATTGATTATGTGAAAACACTGAAAGCTGCTTAAACCTGCACGTTTAATTATATCTATTATTAAACAACATGAGCTAGTTTTTTTATCATTTCTAGCCAAAGTCATCGTTGGAAGGTCCAGAGCTGCAGGTTGCAGACTGTTTCTCAACCCTGGTCCTCAGCGCCCCCCTGTCCTACCTGTTTTCCATGTTGCCCTTTCAAACACCAGTGTTTCCCTGCTGCCACACACCTGACTTAAATAAACGAGTGATTAACAAGCTTCCGCAGCATTTGATGTCATCCTTGGGAGGCAATGCAAATATGTAAATCAGGTGTGTTGAAGCAGAGACATGGAAAACATGCAGGACAAAGGGGCGCTGAGGACCAGGGTTGAGAAACCCTGAACCAAAGTTTCTGTCGCACAGCAGCCCTATCAGCTAAGATTTTCTCAAGCAGATTTCCTCGTTGGCTCCACCAGACTTTTGCTCTGCTTGTTTTTAACACTTGGTCTAGAAGATCTATGAGGTACAAGGAACATTCTGGAACATTGGAACGTTCACAGCAAGCTTTGCAACTTTGTCCTTTTTCTTTCATTGTTTAAAAAACCTGTTTGTTTGTGTTAGCAGGAAATTCAAAGAAAAAATTACGATTCCTCAAAATGGGATTGGATTTAAAAAGTTAATAAATGCAAAATATCTTTGGTTCATACAAGTTATTTGCTTGAATTGAGTTTATTTAGACTTGGTTCTCCAATTTCAGACTTGCATCTCTATGCTTTTTTTATTTTATTTGAAGTAATCGATACAAATAAGATAATTATGATGAGTTGTGCAATCTGACACCAGACAAGCAAAAATAAATACAATTTGTATTTAAATAACCTCCCTGTCAACTCTGCAACGTCCCAAAATTTGAAAAAGTGACTAAACTTGCAGCCTGACATTCACATTGATTTTCTTTGTCTTTATCACACATGACACATACACCAGTATTCATTTAATTTTTTATAAATCTGTTAAAGCACCAAAATTAAAAATAGTAGCTGTGGATGAAACAGGGTAAAAATATCACATTTCCACCAGGGAAAGGTGATTTGACAGCAATTAATTGAGGATTAGAGCATGCTGATAATCTACCAAAGTAGAGAGATCTTAGGATTGTTTGCAGGATTTTTTTTGCCTCAAGGACAGAGCACGTTCTAAGACCGTTTCTTCCTGAATTGTTGTGGATCTGATGCACTCCAAGTCTGATAACTGCTAACTGTGCATTCATAAAAGAAAGTAATGCTAAAGATGTGTTGACTTGATCATTATCTCTAGCTTTGAGTTGATGATTTACACCACAATTATGTTAATTAGCCTTTCGCCGAGCCCCGCCCCCCTTAGATACTGTTACCAAGTCCGACAATAAGTGGATCTAATACTGCAGATTTCCGCGATGGAAAGAAGTAGACAGATGCGTGTCAGCGACATTTTTTTGGAGCAATTCCTCCTCAATATCATCCAGATCGAGGCAAAAGGGTTATGCAGTGGAGGGATATATTAGTGTCGGCTCCGCTGAGCGAAGCGTAGCAGGGAACAAGGAGTTGGAAGTTTGGGAGAAGGCGGCGTCCGAGATCACGTGGATTGGTGAGCGGTGGCGGCGATGCGGTGTCCCTGTGAGCTGTCAGATGTCTGTCAGTTGTCACCTGTCAGATGATCTGAGCTGCAGGCAGCTCTAAAAGCTCCCGGTGCTCTGCATCGCTCCAGTTTACAATCTCAGCTGGTTCTGTTAACAAAAAGAAACTTAAGCCCGTGTTTACTTTCATTTTCAATATAGTTCCCGGCCGGAGGTCGGCATTAAACGTGATCATGACACCACCCGCTGTTGCGCCAATAGGCTTAATGTGCGTTTATAAGACACACGGTTGAGGTAATATTACGCTGATTTGCCGGCACGGTGTGTCTTATCTAAAAGGGTCTTGGATAGTCTGGGAGGTGGACCTCCGCCCAGCCGCGCTTGGCTGTTGCTGGTTGAGCTCAATGAGGAGGTTCTGAAGGGGAAACGAAGGAGACACGACTACTATCGAGGCTAATGCTTAGTAGTATAAATTAGGCTTAGCTTCATCATTTTGTTTGGAGTTGTCGGATAGTAACGGTTGCTATGATGTGTGATTGGACAATAGCCAAACTAAAGTCATCAATGGCAGTGAGAGTTAAATTAATGAAACATTCATGCTAGTCCCATATTGAATGTGATTTGTTTTACTATGTTTGACTTCAGAATATTAAAGCACTTGTAATTTAAACAAAACACAAACTTTTACAATTGAGTTACTCAAATGACTACCAGGTGATGATGTTTGGTCCTCACCTCACGTGGAACTATAGCCACCGCGAAAGCGCTAACATCATAGTGGCGTAGCGAGTTTGCTGAAACTCAATGTTTTTAGCTTTCGTGGTGGCCGTAGTTCATCTATGGTATAAGCAAAGCATGCTGTGAATGAGCTGTAATGTTGGGCTGATTTTCATGACCGATTTTTAGACGTTTCCTGCGTTATTTGCATGCTAAAATGTCACCAATAACAGTGAGTGCACAACATTTCTGTACCTAAACAGTATTTGAACACTGATTTTAACCAACTCTTGAATCTTTTGTGCACTGCTCAGTAGTAAAATCAAATATTTAACCAACGTTAACATGGATGTTCCAATCACGTTTTTTTGCTCCTGATCCGAGTCGGTGTTTGTTACGTTTCAGGAAAGCTAAAGTTAAAGTTCCATTAGACGTCAAACACTGGTGAAATTATTTCTTTGCATTTGACCCATCGGGTCAGCGGTGAGCTGCAGACACAGCTGCGCTTGGCCACTTTTTGGTGGTTTAACCTCCCAATCAAACCCCTTAATGCTGAGTTTCAAGCATGGAGGCACTGGATCCCATTTTTAAAGTCTTTGGTCTCAGTCTCGGGGCAGACACTCGTACCACTAGACCACTGGGCTGGTTGTTGCAAGAAAGAGAAGAAGACACATCCAAGTAGTTCTTTAAGTTTCACTTTCACTTGTTTAGGAAGTATATTGATTAAAAACATATTAATATTATGAATATATTTAAAAGTAGCTGCGTTGCTCATATTTTAAGTTGTTTACTTTTTTTTTCCAGGCTAACTTTTCCCTGCATAACACCTGTAGCTACCACGCAGCTCGGGTGTTGCAGGAGACTTAGAAACCCCAACGTTTCTTTCTCTGTCGGCCGGCTTTGCGTTTTTGTCTGAGTTTGCTGTGAACCGGGAATTAATGGAGACAGGGGATTCGATTTGTTGATGCCGGAAGGGGAAAGCCGAATGTTTTGAAGGCTTCGTATCATACAGCTCTGTCTTTTCCAGCATGTTGAATGCCCAGTATGCATTCATTACAAGTGGCTGTTGGACTGCCTTCGCTGTCCAGTTAAAATTATATCCAAACTGCTGACACTTTTGCTATCCTAAGGCAACACATTAGCTATGCATTAGCCTCCTAGCAGCAGCAGCTAAAATGCACCTGTTTTAGGAAGTACAAGGAAGTAGGATCAGACGGCAAGATTTGGAGACTTATTTCCTGATATTTGGACATCTCGCCTTAAATTGGCTAACAATAACGGAACTCTACCACTGACTCAATTTGCTTTGAAACATTGACGTTTTATCTCCACAAATAACACAAGCCTGAAGGAGTTTTGCTGTGTGGTAGATAGTGTTGTCACGGTACCAAAATTTCAGTATTCGGTACCAGTACCAGTGAAAATCCACGGTTCTCGGTACCAATTTCGGTACCAAACAAAAATTAAATTTAGACTAAATTTACCAATAAAAACCTTAATTTTCCTGTAAAGTGCTTTGAGATGATATCTTTTGAAAAATGAACTGAATTACTATTGTACTACTATCATAACATGTTTTTAATGCACTTTTATTTAATCAAAATGTGTTTTTGTTCATATATTTTTTGTAAACCTGCTAGTTATCCAGACAAGAACATCTAGTTAGAACAGCTTTTTTGACAAACTGATTTTAAGGACATAAACACTGACTGAGCCATACATTGTTGTTCATCTTTTGGATATGCATCACAATCATTAAAAAAAGAAAAACTCCAGTCTGTGAGCAGTCAACGCCTTTATGTCATCCTGTTTGTTACCCTAATTAAATGTATAGGAGTTTTAAATAGTTAATAAAGACGATGTATTCACACCACACTCTATGTAGTACTGATTCTGACACATGCAAATTTTTTGAAAGCGACTAGTCTGAACGGTCATGTCACATTAAATTCGCCTCTTACGTCACTGATCAGCGGAGGTGAGCGTCGTGTCAGGACGTTCCTGATGACAAGCGCTGACAGAAGGATTCAGGGGTCTGTCTGGACATCCTGTCAAGTTTTGGAATTAAAAATACAAGAAAGCACGAGAACGGGAGGTGCTGCTGGAGCGAAGTGTCTCTCCGGCCTCGGTCTCCGTGACAGTGGGGCGGGGGTGTCTCTGTGAGAGCGGGGCAGGGGTTCTCCGTGAGAGCGGGGCGGGGGGATCTCCGTGAATGAACTTTATTTACCACATCAGCTGGTCCACCGCTCGCCATGACTCTGTGTTCTGCGGTGTTGCTTTAGAAGCGACTGCACGCGCCCAGTAAATGTGCGAATCATGCGCATCAAGGATCCGGGTTTAGACGGGTCCTCGGTACTACCGGTACTTACGAAATCTTGGTACCGTGACGTTTATATTTTTGTAGTACCGGGTTGGTACCGAAGTACTGGTTCTTTTGACAACACTAGATGTAGGTCTCTCAGGCTTTTCACCGTCTATTTTCTATCAGAATCTAATGCAGGAGACGGGTGTAGGAGACTATTTTCATGTTCAGCCTGCATGTTAAACTCTGAGTGACTGATTATAATCAGAAATGATAAATAAAAAATGTTTTTTCAGTGATCCACACCTTTAAGCAAGCAGTCAGTGATATTTTACTGACTGACCTGATGCTGATTCAAACTGTGATTCACTTTAAGTATGTCATCAAGATTGATGTTACATCTCAAATAATGTTTTCTCAGAAATTAATGAAACATTCATTGTTAAATCCCCAATAAATACCTATTTGGTCTGGTGTGCTTAGCTATAGTTATTTGTGCTTATTGTAAATGGATCTGCGTAATTGTTTCCTAACAGTATAAAAACAGCCGAGAGAAACAAAAGGAAACTTTATATTTTCACTCTTTCAGTTAGTCTGTGTCCTCATTCAGAAACAAATGTAGGCCCATGCCTGAACACATTTTGCTTTTGAAGTTAATACTGCTGCTCTGAGAGCATCCATGTAGCTGCTGGGTAAATAAGATGAGCTGAGGGGAATAAGGGGATGAAAGATGGATAGTCTCTTGAGCCTAAAACAAGCTCCCTCCACATGGAGCACCTGCATGCTTGACGCTGGGGAGGGGGGGGCAGACAGCAAGCTAGCACAGCAGATTTGTGCAGCCGAGCTGTGTTTACTCAGGAAAACGTGTAAGCCTAATGCCCTCATTACTAGCAGAACGCTGGCTGAATCTTAATGAAGTCATCCAGCAGCAGCAGTAGATGGTGGATGACTGTCCCATTCTGACATGTTCTGACATCATTACCTTGTTCATTTTACGTTGCTACGTGGAAAAGGTTTTTTATTATATTGGTAGCAGATGCTTTTAACTTAAAAAAAAACTCATTCATAATATAATATTCTTATGCCAAGAAACTGATTTGACTGGTTGGCTCAGCATAGCCTGAAGTCATTTTAAAGTGGAACTTGGACCAAAAATAACAGTGGCTTATAGTCTGGAAAGGTCTGGTTTTGTGACAAGCTAAATTTATCACTGTAAGTATCTTTTTGTAGCAATAGCCACAATGTTGACTACAAGTTAAAGTAAAACCACCTTTTTTAGACTTACCTACTGAGAGTGTGTTTGCCCACAGACTCAGCCTTAGATATCACAATAACTTGTGTCTAGGGCTGGGCGATATGAACCAATGAACAACAACATCTCCTGCATGCTGAACTCCCCTTCAAAATAAAACGTTAACTCGTAACATTAACTCTTCTAATCCGTTACAGTATGTTTGAGGTATTTTGGCCGCTGCAGCTCGCCGTACCGGTTTCCTGATTACACGAGGGAGGGGTTTGGCCTGTCTCTCCACACAAGCAGGATGGGAGCAGCGGTGAAAAGGCTCGCTGAAAAACAAACGTCCCTAAATAATTAAAATCCACAAAGCCAAATGCAAAATTTAGGGCAGAACATTGACCCAGAGGTTTCCTGATCAAGCAGACGCAAGCTAGTATTTTGACCTTTTTGCATTATATGTTACAAATAACTCACAATTAAACAACAAAACAACCACTAGTTGTTGAGTTGGATACAGAATTACAAACTCCTCACTTTGCTTAGTGGATCCAGCTTGGGCAACAGACTACAGAAATGGGCAGCGGTAGCTCAGGAAGTAGAGCGGGTTGTCTAGTAATTGGAGGGTTATATGATCGATCCCAGCAGAGAATTCTGCTGTTGTGTCCTTGGGTAAGACACTTAACCCACCTTGCCTGCTGGTGGTGGTCGGAGGGACTGGTGGTGCCTGTGTGCATCAGCCTTGCTTGCGTCAGTGCGCCCCAGGGCAGCTGTAGCTACATTGTAGCTCATCACCAGAGTGTGAATGTTTGTGTGAATGGGTGAATGATTGATTGTGTTGTTAAGCGCCTTGGGGGCTTGTAGAACCCTAGAAGGTGCTATTCACATACAGGCCATTTACCATTTCTTGTTCACAACATCCATTAATAGTGGTAAAGTATACCTGCTAATCTTCCATCTTAATCACATCATCTTTAAGGCTTAATGCTTCATTAACCTCTCAGCTTGAAGCTCACACCTCTGGATGTGTGGCAGAAATATTCCTCCATCACCCAGCAGGAATCCTGAGTGCTGCAGCATTTTCTGTGTTGTCACACTAAGCGTGTCAGACAGTGGTGATGCTCGTATTTTTGGCTCTATGTTCTTTGCTTTGTACAGAAGGGACCGCTGCAGCATTGGGCACATTGCCTTTTCAGAATTCCATATTTAGGAATTTATTGGAATATTTTGATTAAGAAAAACTTTGAACTGTGGCAAGAGTAGCTGAGTAGCAGATAATACATTAAAAATAATTGCTACCAGTTTTCATGCAAACTATGGACTTTATGCAAACTGATCATTTCATATTGTCTGTCATATACTGTACAAAATCTTTTTTAAAAAAAGTGTTTTACTTGAAATTCAGTTTCTAATAGGCTACATGCCACAGACCCCCAGTTTGACACTTCCTGACTTTTTAGCCAGATGAATCATTTTTGGGTCACAATAACGCTCGTGTTCTCCATGACATTTGTACGCTATGGCTGCAAGACCTGCCACGGATAACTATCAACAACGTAATGGTCAACAGGATTATCCGGGCCATATTTAAGACGCCACAATCAAATAAAGACAAAAGTTTTAAATTGTATGTGTCTGCCTACATTCATAACTATGAAAGTAAGTTAACAAGCTTCTGCCTTGGGTTGCTGAATGATGCATGCTAGCTCTTTACTAGCACAGTAAGGAAACAATGCTAACAACATTAGCAGAGAGTTATTATTTCAGAAACAAAAAAGACTCATGATAGTAACCTGTCTTTCTCATAACATTGTTAGCGTTGTTTCAACAGTGTGCTAACTTTGGCTAGTAAAGAGCTAGCATGCGTCATCATTTAGCAAGCCAAAGCAGAAGCTTGTTAACTCACTTTCATAATGAATGAAGGTGGACACATACTATTTAAAACCTTTGTCTTTATTTGAATGTGGCATCTTAAATATGGCCTGGATAATCCTGTTGACCGTTATCCTTGTCAGGTCCTGCAACGATCGGCTAAAAAGTCAGAAAGTGTCGAACCAGGGGTCCGTGGCATAAACCCTATTATCCAAATATGTAATTTCATGTGTATTAACTTTTTTCTTCTTCTAACTCTTTGTAGATCTGGGCTCTCTGCCCTGGGATGATTTGGAGAATGACCTTCCAGATGAGTTGATTCCTAATGGAGGTGATATGAGCCTAATGGGTGGGATGCCTTCGAACGGCGGTGGAACACCTGGAGCTGGTGGTCCAGGTGGCACCTCAACATCTCTTGGTGATGGAGGCGCCTCTGTTGTCCCAGATGCAGCTGCCAAGCATAAACAGCTCTCAGAGCTTCTTCGAGCTCGTAGCACAACCAGTATCACAGGTACTGGGCTCAACTCAGCAAGCCCACAATCTGGCAGCATGGGTCAGCTGGGAACGCCATTGGGCAAGAGCCCCCTTGGTCAGGCCTCTCCAAACAGCCACTCTTCCCCCCAGTCCCAAAAGCCAGGAACACCAACTGGAGTATCGGCGCAGAACAGTAACAATAATACTACAGCTTTGGGTTTTAACCCTATGATGAACAACAGCCAGGGCCATGCTGGACTGCTAGCTCAGGGGGGACAGCCTCAACCCGGGCAGGTAATGAACGGTGGTCTTGTACCCGGAGTCGGGAGAGGACGTGGTGCTGGGGTGGCAGGTATGCAGTATCAAGGACAGACTCTACAGGGAAACGCACCAGGACCAGGAGGATCTGGGAGTGCGTTGGTGGATGCCCCAGGAGGGCAGCAGATGGGATCTCATACCACCCTTGGTGCTGCCCAGCAAGCAGGCAATATGAGCAAGGTGAGTCATGCTCCTGGTCTAACACTTATACTGTTGGAGCTGTTCAGACTTACATGAAACATTTCTGGCACTTTAGATAAAGCGGTTAGTCAATCATGATGTTTGGAATGAGGTGTGGGTGGAAACAGTTTTAACATTGGATACAAATAGATGATTCATTAAAAACCTGTTGACTTCTGGCAAAAACGAACTTAATCAGCTTGTTGATGAGGTAATTTTTCATATTTGCACAGCGGGTCTTGTTTTATTCATTGTGCCTAATGAGTGAAAGTTTTAAAACTGGTTTCAATGGTTTACTTTTAAACTGCGTTTGTTTTTTACTATTCTCCTGTTTTGTTATTCCACTACATAGTTTTTAGGATTCATTGCAATTTTCAGCTTTTTCTCTCACATAGTGTTAAAACTTGGTCTAGATAGAAATGACTGACTGGATGAAAATTAGGAGTTGAGAGTCGATACTAAGTTTTTACCACTTCTATTGCATAACTTTGACTTTTTTGATGTTATTCTTTTAGAACACTATTGTTTCTGGGGCTTAATACACACATCTTGTATCTAAATCAACCGTTTAATTGATGCAGGGGTATACACTGCTTTGCTGCTATTATAGAGTGGAGCATTTAGTAAAGACTCCAGCTGATATGTCATGTAAACTGTGCACAGACCCGGCTTACTCTATACACCACCATTTTGCTCCAGTGTAATCATGGCGCAGAAATCTTCTCATTGCTCCATGCTGATATTCTTTAGGGTTTTTTTTAATGTACTGATCCAAGATCTGAAAAGCTTTATTCCCAGTTTTGTTTTTAAGCTTCTGTCTCTCTTACCTCATAAAGTTCAGCTTTTATCTCATGTTGTAGTTTCACTTGAGAACCAACATCAGGTGCAGCGGCACCTTAAAGCAGCATTCTGCAACTTTGCAGTTATATGGTCTCTGACGCCCTCTAGAGGCTTGCTGCGTAACGTCACTGTCGTAACATTAAATCTCCCTCTTGGGCAGAAGAGGCATGTTTACATTCCTAATGTCAGGCAAAACAACGAAAACAAACTTTTCCACCTCCACACATTGAATAAATAGTTTTATCAGGACTGTATAACAACTTTATGCCTGACCAAACACAATAACCCCGGTGAAATCATTTATTACTTACCTACCCATTAGCGGCGCGGCTAAGTCAGACTCTGTAGTACATGCCTTTCTTTCTAAAAGAGCTCTCCAGCGAGGAAAAGACGGCCCAATATTAACTCTGGTCTTTGCTCTATCATGTTCTTTTCTTTTCCTATATTCCTCTGATAAGGGATTTCTAGCTTTCTTTGGTGAATCTGCCACGGCTAAAAAAGAATATCCGGTGCTCTGAGAGTCCATATAAATAATGTAATATAGGTAGAAACAGGATCTTTTTTCGGGCTTCCCCTGGGTGTGTAGGTTGACGGCTTCCAGCTCCCCCGTAATTCAAACCCGGCTCCTGCATGCGTAAGCTGCATGCGTAAGCTGCCTAGTAGGTCGGTCTAGCCATGCTCCACTTCAGCCTCAGCAGGTCTACCATTGGCCCGTATAATTTTAGGTCTGGCCAATCATAGCGCTTTTTGTTTGTAGAGAGAAGTTGGGCAGGCTTAGCATGTACAGAGCTGCAATGGAGAAAAATTTCAAAGAAAGCGTTGGATCAGGAATGGTGCTTGTTTGAAACGGCTTTGGCATCAACTTTGAATGATTTAGACTTGGGCTTTTCTTTGATGTATGAGCAGATCATGGTACTTACGCAACTTTACCAGTAATTATTTCTTGTCTAGGGAAAAAATCTATCATGTTAAGCTAAATTCATGATAATTGCATCAGCTACTCAGAGGATTACATTAACGTGGCTCATGCAGCACAGAGTTATTAAGGCAAACATGGCAGGAATCTTACAGTATTGACTCATATCAGCGATCATATTGTAATGACTCAGACTCTCTGGTTGCTCTTTTATGGGTATTTATTTTGGGCTACTGTCGCCGTAAACCCACGCCTTACAAACTGTTAACTTTTTCAACAGAATCGTTCGTAACGAAGCAGCTTCCTAGCATAACAAAACGGCAAAAACCGGAACAACTTCTCCCGCCCACTGAATTCCCTTTCAAAATAAAATGTTAACCCGCAACATAACTCTTCAAACAGTTACAAAATGCCTGAGGTAATTTGGCTGCTGCGGCTTTCTGTACCTGTTTCCTGATCACACGGGGAGCGGTTTGGCCCGTCTTCACACAAGCAGGATAAACAGAACTGTGTCAGCATGGGAGCCACGGTGAAATGGCTTGCTGAAACATGAACGTCCTCAAATAATTAAAAACCACTAAGCCAAATGTAAAGTTTAGAGCGGAACATTGACCCTGAGGTTTCCTCGGCGAGCAGACATTGAGAATACATGTAATGACCGCTAGCGATAGCCGCTAGCGATAGCCGCTAGCGATAGCCGCTAGCGATAGCCACTAGCGATAGCCGCTAGCTTGCTCCGCAGCTTGACTAGTTATATCGATATAAAGTCATCTTATATCATCTTTGAAATTATATCGATATTTTAAAAATATCGATATATTGCCCAGCCCTACTAGAGACTAGGGGTGGGCGATATGGAAAAAAATCATATCACGATTTATTTTTTGCAAAATCACGATCTCGGTTTTATCACAATTTTTTCCATTTTGACAATTCATACATTTTGGAAGTTATTTACCGATAAAATAGATCAATTTAAAAGCATACCCCTTCACAGAAAATATGATGAAATATTTCAGACAGTGTACTGTTTGAACACTTGTTTTAATTTAGGTAAGAAAAATAGCAAATTTGTTCTATTACAATAAACATGATCAAACAAAAAATGCCTTCCATTTAAAAATCCATAATGTGTTTATATGTTAGGTTTTAATGTCTTTGGAGTAGCTTTAAAGTCAAATATTTATGCCACAGTTCCAGGGCTTAGTTTATTTATTTGTTTGAACAAATAAGTTCACAAATGTTGGAGAATGGACCAAGTTCTGTTTAATGGCATGTCTCAAATGTCCCACAGGCACTTTTATTTGTTATCCATCCATCCATCCATCCATCCATCCATTTTCTCCCGCTTATCCGGAGTCGGGTCGCGGGGGCAGCAGCTTAAGGAGGGAAGCCCAGACCTCCCTCTCCCCAGCCACTTGGGCCAGCTCCTCCGGGGGAATCCCAAGGCGTTCCCTGGCCAGCCGAGAGACATAATCTCTCCAGTGTGTCCTGGGTCTTCCTTTGGGTCTCCTCCCGGTTGGACGTGCCCGGAAAACCTCACCAGGGAGGCGTCCAGGAGGCATCCTAATCAGATGCCCGAGCCACCTCAACTGGCTCCTCTCGATGTGGAGGAGCAGCGGGTCTACTCCGAGCCCCTCCCGGATGGCCGAGCTTCTCACCCTATCTCTAAGGGAGAGTCCAGCCACCCTGCGAAGAAAACTCATTTCGGCCGCTTGTATCCGCGATCTCGTTCTTTCGGTCACTACCCAAAGCTTGTGATCATAGGTGAGGGTAGGAACGTAGATCAACCGGTAAATCGAGAGCTTCGCCTTTCGGCTCAGCTCTCTCTTCACCACGACAGACCGGTACAACGCCCGCATCACTGCAGACGCAGCACCAATCCGCCTATCGATCTCACGCTCCACCCTTCCCTCACTCGTGAACAAGACCCCGAGATACTTAAACTCCTCCACTTGGGGCAGGACCTTGTCCCTGTGTCTACTTTTATTTATTATATATTTATAATTAATGAAAAATAATTTAACTTCTATTTAGAGGTGGCTCATAGCCTATCATCCAAAATATATTAGTAATTATTTCTTGTCCAGAGAAATAAAATTATCTAAATTCATGATGTGTTTGCGTTTGCATCCGATACCAGCGGATTACGCTCATTGCCTTTTTGGACTTGCTGCTCTCCGTAGATATTTCCTATCTACACGAGGGAGGGGTTTGGCCCGTCTCTTCACACAAACTCCAGTGGCAGCCACGGTGAAAAGGCTCACTAAAATACGAACAAGTAATAAAAGACACGAAGCCAAATGCAAAGTTTAGAGCAGAACATAGACCCAGAGGTTTCCTGATTGAGCAGACGCGTGAGAATATAATTAGCGCTTAGAAACGGAGCAAGCTAGTGCTAGTGGCTAGCGCTAGAATCGATTATGGTGTGCTTCTTCAACTATTAATAATTGTTTGTCATCATCTTAATGCATCGATTAGATTATTTTCTTCATCTCTACCGAGCACCCCAGCTAAACAAACCAACACGCTGCTTAAAGTTATGATTGGTTTATCAGTGTGTCTGTCGTGCCGACAGAAGCAGACTAGCAAATGGCGTGACTCGGCTGAGAAAAAAACAAAACAAATGTGTGCTGCGTTCGGAAATAATGGCATAGACGGGTGATAGAATGAAAATAGACGGTTCTACGATCTCCGAGCTTTGGTAGATCGTCATCACATTAAAATCCTTAACGATCTTATATCATCAAATCGCACGGCCCTACTAGAGACCACAGCAAATGTGTTAAAATGTAAGCAAGGACTTCTTTAAGTGAATAATTATGGTTAGAAGAGACTTCTGCTGCTTTAGAGAAGTTGTGTTTGTGTTTTTTTAAGTTCACACTGTGATCATTTTTTTCACATTAACTTGCATTTGCCGTAGTTAGCTGCTCACAGAGCTTTGCTGTACGTGAATGGCATCGCTGTTAAATCTCATGAGTTAGAAGCTAGTTTAAAGTTTTTATTTAGGAAGTCGTCAGTAAATACCATGGTGTTCATTTTTGTACGGGTGTTTTTGGCTCAGCTGGTGTTCTGTGATTGTCACCAACATTAATGTGAGGAAAAGCACCGGTCCTGTGTACAGCTGCCATTATTGTGCTTAAACAGCAGGTTGTGAATCTTTCTGCCCGTGTGTGGCCAGGGAACGCCGTCACTCCTCCTCCTCGTGTGCTGCTTTCGTTTTAATTGAACAGGGAAATAATGAGGGTGTAATTGGCCTCAGTTCTCAGGTTTGTTGGTAGCTACTTGCCACAGTCGAACTGTGGGAGAGACGGGACTTGTAAACCACTTAATGGGTTAAAATCACAAATGACTTTCCTGAAAAGAGGGCAGCCAGTTCAGCCTGAATAGTCAGCCTGGCAGCAGAGTGGTGAGGTGGTGGTTGGCATCTGTCCTGTCTGCCGATATGTGGAGTGTGTCTAAGGGGAGGTTCGGGCTGAATGGGAGTGTAATGGAGGGGTGTGTGTGTGTGTGTGTGTGTGTGTGTCCTGCTCAGCTGTGTTGAAAGGCTGCCAGTGTCTGGTCGTCTCAGCTGGGTCTTTTTTATCTGGTCTGTTGGAGCGATGTCAACAGCCTGAGGAGACACAGCCTGACCCAGCATGGCAGATTCTGGTCTGGTCTCCAGCTTCACGGAGGAGACACAAGCAGCGAGTTAATCGGTGTGGAAAGCAAAAGCATCAAGGAAGGAAATGTGCACACACACGAACCTTTTTATGAGAATCCCCCAAGAAAAAGTTTTTCCCAAAGTCTGGTTAATGTTTATTCGTCAGAAGTGTAACTCAAATACTAAAAGAATAATAATAAAAGAAGTTCTCTACAAGATGACAAGGACATCTCCGTTCTCACCTGCACTTGATCCGTTTTAGTAAAAGGTGATATGTGGTCATGTCTTCCCTGACCTTCAGTTCATGATTATTCACAAGCGGACCTGTTATTGATTTTACAAATCCCCAGATGGTGGTCACGTGTATTTTTCACACTCCAGTCGAGTAAAACTCGTGTTAAAAGGTAACAAATGGAGTCTTACAAATCCATCGCTTCTGTCATCTCCCTTCTTCTGCGTCAATTTTTGGTTCATCCCCAGTGAGTCATGGGGGATGACTGCTCATACTGAACCAGGATCCTCTGGAGGTTTCTTCCTGTTAAAAGGGAGTTTTCCTCTCCACTGTCACTATATGCTTGCTTAGTATGAGGATTGTTGAAAAGACATTGACACTAGTCATTGTCTCGATGCAATCTGCTGGGTTCCTTATATAGGAAACTGTTTTACTGATTGGCCTAATGAACTATACTGTATTGGAATGTTTACCTTGTGAAGTGCCTTGAGACGACTCTTGTCGTGATTTGGCGCTATATAAATAAACTGAATTGAATTGAATTCATTCAAGTGACTGATGTGATACATAAACAAAGAGCCCCTCCCCCTATGTGGAACTGTTTGTCGATTGAAGGACAAGGTCTCATGAGCTTTGTTGTAGAATTTAACTTTATTATTCAAAGGATTTGGAGAAAAGGTCTAAAACGTTCCAAAACCAAAAGTTAAACTGGCATCAGAATCCGGTGTCACACCGAGCTGTCAGCCTGCCAGAGCATCGTTATGCTAATTTAGAGCTAATAGGGCACCACTAAACTGGCACGGTTGGTGTTTGTTTTGGCAGAGGTGATCTTGTAATGACAAATTGACAACCTTAAACCTCACTGGAACATTGGTTGGTGTAAATGGCTGGTAGATCAGTTGGGTAACAGTCATGATCTCTTGGGTCTAAAATCAGTCAGAAAAGATGCTAAGCTTACTCTGTCAGCATTAAAAGCAGGTGTACACCCGAACAAGCCCTTTACATGTTTACATGTTTTATGTTTGATACTTTGATCAAGTTGCATCTGGCTCCTAAAAACAATTGATCCAATAAAGGTTTCTGATCTGTGAATTGAAATATAAATAAGTTGATCAACTTGTCTCTGATCTGTGTTTCCAGATGGGCCTGGGTACCAATGGAAATCCGTTTGGGACTCAGCCTTATGGTCAGGGTGCTGCGGGACCGGAACAGCAACTAAACCCCCAGCAGCAGCTCCAGAACAAGGCTGCCCTCGCCAACAGCCTGCCACCATTCCCCAATGAGCTCAAAGGGGCTGCTGTTACTAGTGTCCCGAACATGGTCAGTTCTTTTCAACATCATGATGTGTTGGTCGTTATGCTTCATCTGTAGACAAACACAGCTTTTCGCTTCTGTTCTTCTATTTGAATGTCCTTCCACATAGCTAAACAGTTAAGGCTAGGGTTAAGTTTATCGGTTAAACTCACCGGTACATTTTCAGGAGTTTTTCAACTTTAGCTCTGAATAAACTTGACACATGTTCTTACTTCGCCATCCATACAGCAGCTCCAGCAGCAGCAGCAGCAGGGAGCGATGCTCCCACTAGCCAACAGCGGGGGTGTGGCGGTGCCTTCAGCGGGGCCAACAGCTGACCCCGAGAAGCGCAAACTGATCCAGCAGCAGCTGGTACTGCTGCTCCACGCACACAAGTGCCAGCGACGAGAGCAGGCTAACGGGGAGGTGAGGGCCTGCGCCTTGCCTCACTGCCGCACCATGAAGAACGTCCTCAACCACATGACCCACTGTCAGGCTGGCAAATCCTGCCAGGGTGAGTTGAAACAATCGAACCACAAGAACATGTCATCGATGCTAAAAAAAATGCTAAATTTAGCTCCTTTTTGTATTTCACTTATGTGACAAACTACAGTATAACAAACACATAGCAAGGAGAATTTGGCAAAAGAAGTGCGATTGTGAAACTTTTAGCATCTCAACTTTGTGATTTAAATATGTGCAATAGAATTTGGTGTTTTATTAAGAAAATGTCTAAAATCACAAGATTCCACATCATTTGTGTAAAAGTCTTTGATGATCACTGAAGAGAAGTCAAATGTCGCCCCTCTGGTTGCAGTGGCTCACTGCGCGTCGTCCAGACAGATCATCTCTCACTGGAAAAATTGCACACGGCACGACTGTCCTGTCTGCCTGCCGTTAAAGAATGCTAGCGACAAGCGCACCCAGCAACGTAAGTATTTCAGCACAAGGCTTAAATAGACCTGGAAGCTGCTTGTTTCTTCTAAACTGTTATTTCAGTCATTATGGAGAATTCAGCTTTTACAGGGAAAGACTCGCTTTGTTTTTGCTCCTCTGAAACATCTTTGAAATATCCGTCGGGCATTTTATTTCTAGGTTTTCTTTCTCAGCAATATGACTCAGAATTCTGAGCAAGAGTCTTTCCGAGTTTATATTGTGACTCAGTGGAAGACTAGAGATGTGATGGAGAGAAGAACCCAAGTGTTCGCTGTGCTCGTTCAGTCCCACAGAACCATTATTGTTCAGATGTTGTACAGCCGCTCCTCACTTTTGCACAGTCTAAATTATGCATTTTGACTAAATTTTCTCTCGTTTTTCCAGCTATGCTGACCTCCCCAAATGCCGGCCTCCAGAACCCGATGTCATCTGTTGGAATGGGCCAACCCAGCACACCCACTATCAATACCTCAGCCCCCATAGACCCCAGCTCCATGCAGAGGGCTTACGCAGCTCTTGGGCTGCCCTACAGCAGCCAGGCCACAGGTCAGGCTACAGCCCAACAGGCTCCTGGACAAACGGCAGGAGCTCCGAACTCCCAGGGCCAGCAGCAGCAGCAGCTTCCACAGCAGATGAGAACCATCGGTAAACACAGACGGGCTGTTTTCATTCACATGAAAACTTCACGTCCTACTGATCATTCACTGGAATGCATTACAATCCTGTATCAACGACTCACTTTGTTCCAATTTATTTAGTTAAATCTACAAGTAAATATTAAAGATATGCACAATGTGACATATAGATTTGGAATAAAAAATGTTATTGTATGATTTCCAAAGACATCTCAGTGAGGTTTGCACTGTTTGTCTTAGAAAAGTAAGACATGGCTTCCACCTCTTAGAAGACCTGAAATGATAAACTTAAGAAATAAACCAAAAATCTTGCAAACAGCTGATTGGAACTAAAGATTTTACTAGTTTTTCAGCTCATCCATGTCCTGTTTCCCTGCTTTGTAGCTAATAGATGTTTGGGAATCATCTTGATGCTGCAGAACTGTGCTTTGCATGTCTGTCAAACTTGTTTTTAGCATCTTTATTTAAGTTTAACCAGAGACGATGAACAGACTAGCTTTTGTAAAAAGCTGCAAAAAAATTGTCGTTTAAAATTGGCTTAAGACTTTTGCACGATACTGGTTGTGTTCCTAGAATGATGGGAAGTGATGTGCACCATGTATGTAAATAATACCTGACAGACCCTTGTTTCATATTCATATATATTGTTTATTATAGAAATAATAATGAAGCTCATAATTTGTGTTGAAATCCTGTTTCGATGGAATGATTTTGTTGTTACAGGTAACCAGATGGCTCTGGGAAGTGGGACGATGGGTGTGGCCACCGCCGAACAGACAAACCTCCACACGGACTCCCTTCCCAACGCGCTCAACACTAACAAGTCAGTCTCCGCCCCCTACAGCACATCAAAGATGTTTGAGTTGTGTCAGACTCTCTAAATGTCATTTTGCTCTAATGTTTGACGATGTCAGTAGCTTATGTAATTATAGAAGATGTGTGTTGTTGATTCTGACCTTCCTGCCTCACCTCCAGTCAGCTGCTGTCAGATGGATCAGCTGTGGGAAACCTGCCCACAGCAGCTCCCCTCTCTGCCACAGGCTCCAGGAAGGCCTGGCACGAGCACGTCACTCAGGACCTGCGCAATCACCTCGTACACAAACTGTAAGTGTGTGCCTCAGCTTATGGGGTGAAACTGCAGATTGTTGGAAGTGCATCTGTACGAAAGCTTGTCGTTGCTACAAATTCTGTTTTTTTAATGTGTTAGAGTACAAGCCATATTCCCCACCCCTGATCCGGCAGCTTTGAAGGACAGACGAATGGAAAATCTGGTGGCCTACGCCAGAAAGGTGGAGGGGGACATGTATGAGTCGGCTAATAGCCGGGTACGTTCATCTAAAACCAAAATTAGACGTTTTTAGTGAAAAGTATTTGAGTGGAATCATAATGTTTTTTTTTTTTTTCATTTTCAGGATGAGTACTATCACTTCCTGGCTGAGAAAATCTACAAAATCCAAAAGGAGCTGGAAGAGAAAAGACGATCGAGGATGCAGAAGCAGATCATCAGCCAGGCGCCCATGGCTAACCAGGCCCAGCAACCAGGCCTTCCCCAGCCTAACGCCTTGGGCCCACGACCACAGAGTGAGTGCAAATTTGTCTCAAGCTTTCAGATAAACAGGTTCATTTTGACAAGAAATTTTAATTTAGTTTTAGTCTTTTGACTAAATTGTTTTAATAACAATAATTAATATAAAATACCAAAATGCACACTGACAGTTTGAAATTGTGCTTCTCAGTATTAATAAAGTAAACAGATCTGTGTAATGTGTAGTATTATTTGTAAACATGACAGGAAATGACATCATACTATCAAAACATTAAAAAGTGTTACTCTTAATAATGTGAGGAGGTAAACTAAAGGTTAGAAATGTTTTCAGGTGTGTTTATTAGAGTTTTCCCTGCACTAATTACCAGAGTGGGCCACCTGAATGTTTTTTTCCTCACAAAAACACAGCTAGAACACCGAACGCTGATGATATCAGCCATAGCAGCGCCACGAAAATGCTTAAAGGGATATATTTTTAAATCATGTTTTTGAGCCAGTATGTGCTAATATGACCCTTTACAGGGTCAATGAAAGGTCACCCAGCCCCTGTCGCCCCCTGTGGCCAGAATATTCCACTTGCAACTTCACAGTTGCCGATCCGGTCTGTTGGGACTTAGAAAAATTTAGCTTGACCGACCTGGATCTGCAGTCTGGCTCCGGCACGTTTCCTGCATGTTTAAGATCAGGAATGCGGCTGATTTGTTTGATTTAGTGATAAATAACTCCCGTAGAAACTAATGAAGGCTGGGAGGACATTTCAGCAGTTAGATTAAGGTGTTAAAAAGACGAACGTGCCAACGAACACTAGGGGTTGCTAAAAACAAGCCAAAACTGACTAGTGTCCCTTTAAACAACCAGATGCGCCACTCCACGCATTTGGTTCAGTTCAGTTTGGCTCCAGCCCCGCTCGATGCTACCACCGTAATACTTTTATAACAAGGGGAAACCCCGGATGTGTACTCGCCAAGCAAATACTTTTCAGATTGTCACATCTAATGCTTTTCCTCCCAGCCGTGGACATTTTCTCCTTTTACACATAAATTGTTCAGCTGTTACAGGTAGCTTGCTCTAACAGCGGCCAGCTCTGGACTCTGATTGGTTCTTTCCTTGTCTTGTCCCGCCTGTTCCATTTGCTGATTGGTCCTTTTTTCCATTCTCCCAACTTTTCCGTTTTCTGATTGGAATTTCATTGTCGTCTTTTATTCGTCAACGAAAATGTCGATCAATATTTGTCATAACTTGGTCTTTACAGAAGTACAAATTTAAGTTTTCGTTTTGTTTGCATAAATTCATTCATCTTGGGAAAAAAAACTAAAATATTTTGTCAATGATGTAAACACTGGTTCAGAGCAGATTAATATATATCACGTCATGTTTGAGCTCATGAGGTTTTGTCTTTTATATATATATTTAATTTGATAACTAAAAAGTCTTTTTCACTGAGAAACTGTGATACTTGTTCCTTTTGAAATATGATCGATCAATCTTAGTTTCACAGGCGTGTTGAATGTGCAAATAGTCTTAAACCCCATCGTCTGCATTAGCTGTAGAGCGTAAATAGACAGGAAAACGATCAGGTCAGACTCTTCTACGTCACAAGAATTCATGGCCCCACCCCTCTTGGCTTGCATCCACCAAAAGCTGTGTTGATTTTGTGTCCAGAAGAGAGTCTTCACTAGTAGATGCTAATCATTAGCATTAGCATTACAAGTTATTAGTGGAAATTAAGCATGAACAGTTTTCCCCAAGAAAGACCGAATGGAGGCAGTGGAAGAGTCACGTTGCTGTTAGCCAATCAGAGGAGGAGGATCATGAATATTAATGAGACCACCCCCCACCCTCGAAACTAACTTGTACTTGTTGAAACGAGAGTTCTTTTCCAAAGAAAACGACTTACATTGTGTTCATTTGTATTAGAGACCACAGCAGATTTATTGTATAAAACAAGTGAATGAGATCTTTGGAAAGGCGAATTAAAACTCTTGGTGATTAACGTTTAGATGCTTTTATGTTGGTTTTGCAGATGGACCCGCTTCCTTACCAAACATGCCAAATCAGATCATGAATCGCATGCAGGCTTCACAAGGTACACTAATCATACTTCACAATTTCTGTACTTTTAGCACAGAAAATCATTTTACTTGTGAAGTTTTGAGCTAAACCTTAAAAAAAACGCATATTGTTTGTTTGGCTTTTATAAATGTGTGTTTCTGTCTGATTGTGTGTGTTTTGGTCTGCAGGAATAAATCTGTTCAACCAAATGAGTCTGCCCAACGCTCAGATGTCTCAGGCTCCTATGGGACCCCGAGCTGCTTCTCCTATGAACCACCCGCAGCAGCAGATCATGGGCTCTGGCCCAGTGGTAAGAACACCACAGGGCAAATCATAAACACTTAGAAATAAATAAAACACGAGCTATCATCTGACTTGGTACAAGTCTTTGACATGCTGATTAGTTTAGAGGATTATGTTTTGTGTAAATACATTTTTCTGCCACCTTCCAGGTGGGACTGTCTCCCTCTAGAATGCCCCATAGCAACCAGGTGGCCCAACCAGCCAGTCAGGGACAGTTCATGTCTCAGCCCCAGTTTGCTCCTGGATCTGTTGCTGTTTCGAGCGCCATGACGGTCAACATGGGGCCCGGCATGGGCCAGCCAGCGGCTCAGGCTGCTGTCAGCCAGGTGAGGTCCGGAGCCAGAAGAGGGCTGTGGAGCTGTTTGGCTACAAAATCCTGCTAATTACTAAGTGTTGCCAGGAAATATTAATAAGACATTAACAAGTCATACTGGGCACTAACTATTTACTCTTTAATTGATCAAACCAATCACAGCTCGCTCTCTAAAGCCTAAAATGTTTGTAGTGACCTTTTTACTGTACGTTTGTCCGCTTACGTGTGTGTGTGTGTGTGTGTTTCCCTGCTCTGTGTGTGTCCTTCTCTCCAGCAGCAGCAACAGAGCGCTAACCTCCCCATGAATTCACTCGGGCCCCCCCTGGGCCCTCAGCTAGCCTCCTCCCAAACCCCCTTGCACTCCACGCCTCCGCCTACCGCCTCCTCCGCCTCCACGACTGGGGCGGCCACTAACCTGCCGCACCCCCAGCCCTCCAGTCGCAGCTCCACCCCCACCCTCCCCGGCCCTGTCCCAGCCCCAGCCCAGGGTGCCACCCCACCCTGCCCCTCTCAGCCCCAACCCCAGGTGGAGCTCCCTGCAGCAGCACAGACGCAGCCCCCGCCTCAGCCCCCCACCACACCGGTGAGACTTGAGTCCCTCCGCATGCCCTTTGTTTTGAACCCCCCCCCTCCCCCATGCAAACCTCCATCCCTGTGATTGCCATGCACCAACCCATCCCATTGACATCCACCTTTCTAACAACTGCATCCTCACAACTGTTTGTAGCCTTCATCACTGCAGGAATGCCACATTTGTCTCACTAAGGGGGAGTCGGTGAAATCAGGCGTCGTTCTTTTGTGCAGCTTTTAGTTTTATGCATGCAGGAAAAAAAAAATGTTTGCAAATACGTCACATTTGACATTTCTTTCTCTTCCTCTTTTATGTTTCAGCTTTCTCAACCAGGAGCCAGTTTGGATAACCGGGTGCCCACCCCGGCCTCAGCAGCCAGCGCTGACGTGCACTCTCAGCACGTCGGAGCGGACCTGCCGGCCCAGGAGCTCAAAACGGAAACGCACACAGACCATCAGGAGTTTGAATCTGCTGGTGGGAAAATCGAGCCCAAAACAGAGGTTAGTTTCATCTGAGATGTGCTTCTAGAAAAAGAATCGCAGGATTCTTTGTATGTCAGTATTTTAACTCATTTTCTACATTTCTTTCTGCATACACACATTAAATCAGTGTTTCTCAATCCTGCATGTTTTACACGTTTCCCTGATTCAACACGTCTGATTTAAAACTGATGGTTCATTAATAAAGAGCTGGGGGACTTGATGAGATGCTGTGGAGGAAATTCAGTTGTTAAAAAGAAACTAGAGCTGAGAAAAGCTTCTTAACGTAGACTTAGACATTGGCTTCATTTATACCAAACATTAGGGATGCTCCGATCCGATCACATGATCGGAAATCGGGAGAGGATCACGTGATTTTCAAAAGATCGGAATCAGGTGAAAAGATCGGATTTAACCTAATAAAACAATAAATGACTTTTTAAATTCATCCTGAGGTAGAGATTTTCAAACAGAACAACAATGGCTTAGTTTTTAATCTCAACAAGTTCCTCTACATCAGTATTCTTTGTTTCTTGGACGAAAACACCATTACGTCACACAATTTACAGCAGGCAGGGATTCAGGCACCATAAATTGCAGCTGTTAGCTAGTAGGCTAATGCAGAGTTACGTGTCTCAGGAGAGCTATAATGTGTGTATTTTGGTGGTATTTTTATCAATGTACTTCCTTTTTGAAGGAAATGGCATAAATACAGAAAGAAAGAAATGCCTAAATAATGATGAGAACAAAAAAATTTAAGCAAAACTTGGATCTGTTTTCCCTTTTTTCTTATCGTATTGGATCGGGACTCGGCATCGGCAGATACTCAAAAACAAATGACTCCGACTCAGATCGGGAGCAAAAAAATGTGATCTGAACATCCCTACCAAACATTTTATTAATGAAGTTACAAATGAACTTAAAGTATTGTAGATAACGCCTAAATGAGTGGTTATTCATTTTAAACGTGACTTTGTCGTGACGGCGGCTCGTTCTCCCGGCTGCAGACTGATGACAGCTCTTCGTCCGTTTTGGTGAAGAAGGAGGAGCCTGAGGAGAAGCCGGAACCAATGGAGGTGGAAGAGAAAAAGCCGGAAATGAAGACGGAACCCAAAGAAGAGGAGGAGGGCGGAACCAACACC
The DNA here is from genome assembly GCA_006937985.1 of Aphyosemion australe. Classification (NCBI taxonomy): domain Eukaryota; kingdom Metazoa; phylum Chordata; class Actinopteri; order Cyprinodontiformes; family Nothobranchiidae; genus Aphyosemion; species Aphyosemion australe. The sequence continues at coordinate 161,659 of SSNS01000258.1, forward strand.
TCCACGTCTACGTCCCCCTCGCAGTCACGGCGGAAAAGTGAGTCTGAGAGAGGAATCAAACTTCAGTAATCTGACTCGTCTCTGTTTTTACTCTACTTATCTTCTCTATCGTCTATTTTTCAGTCTTCAAGCCGGAGGAGCTGCGTCAGGCTCTGATGCCGACACTAGAGTCTCTTTACAGGCAGGACCCAGAATCTCTGCCCTTCCGACAGCCGGTGGACCCCATGCTCCTGGGCATCCCGGTGGGTAGCACACCGGCTGAGAAAACCGTTAGATAAGAACTAAACTTGATTGATTTACTAAAAATATCGTCTCATTTTGTTTATTCCTCTTCAGGACTACTTTGACATAGTTAAGAACCCGATAGATCTCTCTACAATAAAGCGGAAGCTGGACACAGGACAGTACCAAGAGCCTTGGCAGTATGTGGACGACGTGTGGCTGATGTTCAACAACGCCTGGCTCTACAACCGCAAGACGTCGCGAGTCTACAAGTACTGCTCCAAGCTGGCGGAGGTGTTTGAGTCAGAGATCGATCCTGTCATGCAGGGTCTGGGCTACTGCTGCGGGAGGAAGGTGAGGCACAAGCACACGCCCCGATCAGTTATTTATGTTAAATATTTCATTTTGAGGAATAAATTATGCTTTTAATGGATTTAAAACGGCTCGTTTTTGAGAGCTAATAACATTTTGCGATTAGTGTGTACTTCATTGCTCACTGTGTGGATTAAGATTGGGCGATTTATAAACATTTTCCAAAATGTTGGGGACCTGATACACACGGCACAGAGAAATCCACCAACATGACCGTTCTTGAGCCTAATTTATACTTCTCCGCTTTTGTCAGTACGGACGGACGGACCGCCATGATCCGTTGTTGCAAGAGCTCTCCAGCAGGCTTGCAAGGTCGGACGGAGTCAAGCTCTCTTTTCTAAACATCCGTCCAACGAGACGGAGAGCGCAAGCTTGTGATTGGTCAGAACGCCGCTTCTTTAAATACGTCACCAGCTCCGCCAACGCCGCCTCAAATCATAAAAAGAGAGCCGACGATATCTAGCGGCAAACACGGAGCAGCTTGAAGAATACCTCGCGGTAAAACTCTGAAAATATGAACGTATATTCACCCTTGACTGGAGGAGTATAAAGATACGCAGCAAGCGTTTTATTTGTGGACGGAAATGACGGGAAATGTGGGTTTAGAGGTGGCGAGCGCATGAAGAGGTGGAGGAAAATGAGGGACAAGTTTGTCTGTGTTAAAAAGTCTCATAAATGCAACAAAGCACAATATAAACTGCAAATATAAACTGTAAATGCACTGTTTTGGACCGAATACATGACAGGATACCCCAGAAAGCGCTACGCCCTCTGTTGTCCTGGCAGGGAACTGCTTTGCAGCACTGCCCAGGTGATGGAGAAGTTCGAAAGCAAAACGGTTCCGTCAATGCGTGTCTCTGCCTCAGGGAGCTGATGGAGAAGTAGAAATTAGGCTTTACTCTGTGGAAGCAAACCACGCGGGGTCCGTGTGAGAGATTGTTGTTTTTCAAATGTAATTGGCTATTTCATGCTTCAGTCAGCAATATGCTGCACCGTGGTTAGTATGAGCTACACGTGAGAATAGGGGGCGGGACTTAATGCTTACCTATTGGCCAGTAGTTGAAGATTTTGTCCTGGATCAGGTAAGATGTCGATCACAAGTTTGATGCTAATACGAGGATGCTAACGGAGGTTATGATGAGAGAAAAATGCAGCTCTTGTTGGATTGTGGACGTAAGACTATTTTATTAGACACTTGAAGATGTAAAACATAAAGATCTTTTCTCCAGATGGCTCTATTCTGTCAATTCTATAAAGCTTTGAATTGTTAGACATTATTTTGAATTCCCCAGTGGTTTGACAGAAGTTCTGATTGTATCTTTGATTGGCATATATCATTAGAATCACAAGATTCCTTGGTTTCTAGTATAATATCTATATGTGCACAGATATGATGTTGCAACAGACACTTTTTTGTCGTGGACGTTTGTCCCATCTGCAAGACTCAAAAGACATAAAAAAAAAAATCACTCAAAAAACGATCGGTGACGGGCTCGGCCCGTCGTCAGCGGTCGGTAAATTCATCCAGTCGCCCAACCTCAGTGTGGATATCCATCATCCCTTTTGTTCTGCTCATGAACCGCTTCTGATTGAAAGCATTGTTCTCTTTACTTCTCTCTGCAGTACGAGTTCTCCCCTCAAACTCTCTGCTGCTACGGCAAACAGCTCTGCACCATACCTACCGGAGGCACTTACTACAGCTACCAGAACAGGTAGCTATGGATGCGTGGGTTTAGATCTTTTCTGTCTGGAAATATTCTCTAACGCTTATTTAACTGATTAAATTAGGGTGTCACCCATTCACTTAAATCATAATAGTCTACCAGAGGATTGCTTTGATCCATGGATGCTGCAGCACAGAAATTATTTTTACTCATCTACTGCCAACATTATTCATGAAGGGAAACACTTTTCAAAAATCATTAAAAAAAACTCCAGTGTGATTGTTTTGTTGTCTGGGGGATTTTAACGCAGCTTTCTGTTTCAGTTCTGGAAATTAAACCAAAACAAAAAATAAAGCTCTGAGTGCTACAAACAAAATTTACCATCACCTTCCTTTGCAGTTGTGGCACGCTTGTCCACGTTGTTATTTTGCTCCCCCTGCTGTATAACCTGTGCAACTGCAGCTTCTTTTTTATTTTCAACATCAGACACTTTGAGTTCAGCAGCAGCCGTAAAAGAGGCAGAATCAGGCTCTGGCAGGGATGTCCGTTTACACTCCCAATGGGAGCTGGAGGATCCCTGCTGTCTGTCAGAAAACATCAAAACCGCCACAAACAAGTGGCTCAACATCAAATCAGAGTTTTACTGAACTACAGCGGGCTGGCTACATTCATACAGCTCCTAACGAGTGTCACGTCTTCACTTCCAGGTATCATTTTTGTGAAAAATGCTTCAATGAGATCCAGGGAGACAGCGTGACTTTAGGAGACGATCCTGCACAGCCACAAACGTAAGAGAACCCAGAATCCAGCTCTGAATACAAGTTAAGCTGAATATTGTTTAGAATTAAGATGCAAGTGTTAAAAAAGGATGAAATGTTGCCCTTTTTAGCTGTCACAGGTGTTCAGGTCATAAACTCACATCCACCGGTAAAGATTTGACTCACGTTTTCTTTTTCTGCCTCTCTCCTCTCTCCATGTTGTCAACACCTCAGCATGATATCAAAAGACCAGTTTGAACGTAAGAAGAATGACGTTCTCGACCCTGAACCGTAAGTAGAAGTCGCCTCTAAACCCTTCGGTTTGTTGAACTAAAACTGACAGAAAGCTTGTTTTCTGTCAGTTTTTGATGAATTTACTGTTATTTCTAACATATTTGTGGCCCGTCAGAATAATCTCGGCCATTTCATTGAGGATTGTATCAACACACTGACACGGAGTCAGTGTCTTATATAGGAAACTTTTTTACTGATTGGCTTAATGAACTGAACTTGGAATGTTTACTTTGTGAAGTGCCTTGAGACGACTCTCGTCGTGATTTGGCGCTATAGAAATAAACTGAATTGAATTGAATTTCTCCCGATTGTGTTTTTGTTTCTGTTATTTTTTGACCAGTCACTTTATTTTCTCGTGCAGCTCAACAGTAAACATGCTGACCGTCACCAGCTCTGTCAGATGCTTTCATCTAATCATGAGTCCCGTGTTTATTTCTGTTGGATCGTTTTGTGACTCCAGTTAGATTAGGAGTGTTGAACTTAGAAATGATGCTCCTGCATCGGCTGATGTAACTACGGGTGGAGAAATAATCTGAATGAAGATGTTTTTTAATGATAAAATTAATATATACAAATATTTACAAGAATCTTTTAGATCAGTATTTATCACTTATTTCATTCAGAAACACAAAAATCTAATAAACTACGTGTTTTTTTTTCAGGTTTGTTGAATGTAAAGACTGTGGACGCAAGATGCACCAGATATGCGTTTTACACTACGAGGTTATTTGGCCGTCTGGGTAAGATGTCCTTTTATGCAGATTTGTAAACGAGGATTTAGTGTTTGAATCTATAAAAAGTTAATTTTGACATTTTTTTCCATCTTTTCAGATTTATCTGTGACAATTGTTTAAAGAAGAGCGGAAAATCACGAAAGGAGAACAAGTTCACAGCAAAAAGTTGGTAGTCTTCACCATTTTCCTGAATTTTGAGTCTTTAAATAAACGTTTCCTGTGATGTTCATAGTGTGTAGGCTCTTAATGCAGCGTCTTGTAGCTCGATCCCACATAAACCGTCAGTAGCGTGGCATGACTGTGACGCCTCGTGACGGCTACTGATGGTTGTGCTTTGCTGCAGGGCTGCAGTCCACCCGACTGGGAATGTACATAGAGGACCGTGTGAATAAATACTTGAAGAGACAGAACCATCCGGAAGCTGGGGAAGTGTTTGTGCGAGTGGTGGCGAGCTCGGACAAAACGGTGGAAGTCAAACCCGGCATGAAAGCGAGGTAGGTCATCCCGCTCACCTGGGGGGTGGGGTGACGTTCAGAGTTAAACTCAGAATAAGGAGTGTTGGTTTGTTAGCTTAGTTCTTTGTTCTTTTGGGTAAATAAAAGATCCGCTAGAGTCAACAATCACGGTGAGGCAGCCGGGTCAAACAGCAGCTTTGACCTCTGGGATGTTTTTTATTGTCGCTGTTTTACAGACCTGAACGCCTCCTATTAGGATTTAATACCTACTTGGAGCAATTAGAGAACTTTTAGCTAAAGAGGATGGAGCACACGGCCTCATCGTGAAGTTTAGTTTTATCACACTGGTCTTCCATGTCCACGCTGCCCATGTAGGCATGAGGACTTCACCTCCAAGCCTCATCTTCACTGGTTGAAACCATTTTTGTTTGACGGAAGGTCACTGGACTCCAGCCTTTTTCATTAAAAGACCAAATAAACTGTTAAACACTATTTGTGTTTAAAGATTTACATCATGTATAAAGTGTCATTCATTATTTTAGCAACATACTTAAATCTGCAAATAACTGAAGCATAAATATAATATATTAGTCTGCATACCTGTAGAAATTGGGTCCTTCACTGAAAAAACATTTTTATGTATTATTTCTGATCATAATCAGTCACTCTGAGTTTTTCATGCAGGCTGAACATGAAAATAGTCTCCTCCACCTATCTCCTGCATTAGCTTCTGATAGAAAATAGACGGTGAAACTCTAGGATTAGAAAATCCTGACAGATCTACGTCACACTGTCACTGAACATTCATGGACTCACCCATCTTGACTCACGATGGGGAAGGCTGGTGTTGGTTTAGCATCCAGGAAACAGCAGAGAACGTCTCAGCTAGCAGAAGCTAACCATTAGCATTAGCAACTCCACCACACAGCAGAACTCCTCCAGGCTTGTGTTATTTGTGGAGATAAAACAACAACGTTGCAGAGCAAACAGAGTCAGTGGTAGAGTCGTGTTGCTGTTATCCAATCAGAGGAGAGATGTCCAGATATCAGGAAATAAGACGTCTGAAGCTACTTTCTTCTCTGGCTGAATTCTCCGTGCTGAAACAGGCGCACCAGAGTACGACTTAATAAGGCATTCACTCCTACTCTAGACGACCTCAAATGTATTAAAACTGAGTGAAGTACGGAGTCCTTTAGTTCATTATCAGGGTATAAACTTAATATATTGAAGACTCAGATTTTAACTTTTAATTATAAGCCAAATCAGGAAATTAAATCTGAAACTAATTTTAATTGGGAGTTAGGGCAAATTAAGTATCTAGGAGTAAATATCCCTAAAGATCTCTTAAAGTTATATGACACAAATTTTAAACCTTTGTGCCATAAAATAAAAGAGGATATCAAAAGATGGAATTTAATACCAATCCTTAGTTTCGAGTCGCGCATTGACATAATCAAAATGAATATTTTGCCCAGGATGCTTTATTTATTCCAAACATTGCCAGTTGAAATAACAGATAAACAATTTCAAGAATGGGACAAATTAATTTCCAGGTTTATATGGCAGGGGAAAAGACCACGATTTAAGTACCAAACTATGCAGTTGGCAAAGGATAAAGGAGGGCTGGCATTACCATGTATGAAAAGCTATTATATCTCGGCTCAATTTAGAGCTCTAGTATGTTTGTGTAATGTAAACTACCAAGCAAGATGGAAAGACATAGAAATAGCCGCTTCAAGAGATCTTCCAATTCAGGCTAGTTTAGGGGATATGACACTACTTAAAAAACAAATTGAACAAGGAAACCAATGGATTAACCTGTCATTAAAACTTTGGTTACGATTTATAAACAAGAATAATTGGAATGCAGAGGCCAGGATCTTACGATGGTGCGCTTATGATCTTGATTTTTTACCGAATAAGTTAGATATGAGATTCAAAAATTGGGCAGGACAAGGCTTAACAGTATACTGTAATTTTTACGATAAGGGAAATCTTAAGGACTTCCAGTCAATAAAAGACCATTATCAGCTGAGTAATATGGATTTTTTCCGGTTCCTCCAAATCAGACATCATTTACAGAATTCTATACCTAAGAGAAAAGATCTTTTCGATCTTCCTGTTCTGAAAATATTTATGAGGGCATACCAAGCGGATCCGGGTCTCAAAGTAATTTCAAGATTATATAAGGGTCTACAGGAGGTTAAGAATTTGAATACAATCTACATTAAACAAAAATGGGAAAGGGAAACAAATATGGCAATTTCAGACGATACTTGGTATCAACAATGTGCTTTTCAATGGAGCATCACCAGCTCTACCACATGGAGGTGTTTTGGCTGGAAGAGCATTTGCAGATTTTTCATTACTCCTGCGCAAAGTAAACATTACTCTAATTCCTCCAGTTGCTGGAGAAACTGTGGGGCCCAAGGAGTGAAGCACTTCCACCTGTTTTGGTCATGTCCTTTGATAAACACTTTCTGGGCTTCAATTAATTCTGAGTTAGAGATTATTTTTGGCATGCAACTTCCCTTCATATGGAATGAACTTTTGTTTGGATGTTTGTATTCGGTAAATGTGGACAGCTGAGTTTAGCTGCCCGAAAGACCATCACTAGAAAATGGCTAAGTGTGAAACCTCCATCTTTGGATGAATGGCATGAGGTTGTCTATGAGTTGTTTAAAATGGAAAAAATTACATTCTCTAATAGACTTCAATATGACACTTTTGTCAAGATTTGGGACAAATGGAAAAAATATATTCTGTCTAAACGTCCAGATATTGTTTGAACCTTGACGAGCATGTACTCTGCTTTATAATCTTGGATTGATTTATCTTATTTTTCTCTGTTAACAGATAGATGCACCCCTAGCATTTAGTTCTTTTTTTTTTTTATGTCATTTTTATTTGTAATGTTAAATCTTGATAAAAAATAATAAAAAATAATAAAAAACTGAGTGAAGTACATCTTGTTTTTTTTGTGACTACAGGTTTGTGGACACGGGCGAAATGCCTGAAACCTTCCCCTACAGAACCAAAGCACTTTTTGCATTCGAGGAAATCGACGGAGTGGACGTGTGCTTCTTTGGCATGCATGTGCAGGAGTACGGCTCTGAATGCTCCTTTCCTAACACTAGGTTGGTTTCATTATACTTTAATAATGGTGTTTATGCAAATATCAGCGTATAATGGGATGAATCTGTGACTCTTCTCTTGTGCAGACGGGTCTACATATCATACCTCGACAGTATTCACTTCTTCAGACCTCGGATCCTACGAACAGCAGTGTACCACGAGATCCTCATCGGCTATCTTGAATACGTCAAAAAGCTTGGGTGAGTTTACTCCTCAGTTCTTCTGGAGGCTTCCCACAAAAGAAGCCACCAGCTGTTTGTGTCTTCACTTGCTGACTTGGACTTTTTGGCGTGTGTGGTGCTGAAGCTACTCCCAGGGCCACATCTGGGCATGTCCGCCCAGTGAGGGAGACGACTACATCTTCCACTGCCATCCTCCCGAGCAGAAGATCCCCAAACCCAAGAGACTACAGGAGTGGTACCGGAAGATGTTGGACAAAGCGTTCGCTGAGAGGATCTTACACGACTACAAGGTTAAAAAATAGAATATCATTATGTTTTCATTACATATCAGTATAAACGGCACATACGTCCTGTAAATGTTAGAAGAGTCTAAAAAAACACATTATTCCTGTGCTTTTTTTTTTAGGACATCTTCAAACAAGCGACCGAAGACCGATTGACCAGCGCCAACGAGCTGCCGTACTTCGAGGGCGACTTCTGGCCCAACGTGTTGGAGGAGAGCATTAAGGAGCTGGAGCAGGAGGAGGAGGAGAGGAAAAAAGAGGAAACCACGGCTTCTTCTGAAACTCCAGAGGTACAAATATCTGACCAGAGATCATCATTAAGTTACGTGTTTCACTAAATGAATAACCAGCAGGACTTTTTCCAGGTGTTCATAACAAACAGAAGTGTTTTTTAATGATTTTTTTTGTGTCGTTTTAATTTCTTCAGGGCACACCGAGCGACAGCAAAAATGCCAAGAAGAAGAACAACAAGAAGACCAATAAAAACAAAAGCAGTGTGAGCCGAGCCAACAAGAAGAAGCCTGGGATGCCGAATGTAGCCAACGATTTGTCCCAGAAGTTATACGCCACCATGGAGAAGCACAAAGAGGTCCGATTGATGAACTTCAATAACAAGAACATCTGGATCTAAGCTAGATTTATTATCCTTTTTTGTTCCTCCAGTCTGATCGTTCTTTTCTGCTTCAGGTCTTCTTTGTGATCCACCTCCACTCTGGACCCATGGCCAACACCTTGCCGCCCATCGTTGATCCCGACCCATTGATCTCCTGCGACCTGATGGACGGTCGCGACGCCTTCCTGACTCTGGCCAGGGACAAACACTGGGAGTTCAGCTCCCTCCGGAGGTGCAAGTGGAGCGCTATGTGCATGCTGGTGGAGCTTCACAACCAGGGACAGGATCGCTTTGTTTACACTTGTAACGAGTGCAAGCACCATGTGGAGACACGCTGGCACTGCACTGTGTGTGAGGTGAGTTTGAGAGCAGACGTTTTGTCATCAGCTCCAGCAGAACCGTTGGTTGGACGTGTGTTAATTACTCTGTTTCTCTGCCATCTTTTTTTATTTCTCAGGACTTTGATCTTTGCATTAATTGCTATAACTCAAAGGGCCACGAGCACCAGATGGTGAAGTGGGGTCTTGGCTTGGACGATGATAGTAACGGCCAAAGTGGAGAGGCCTCCAAGAGCCCACAGGAGAGTAGGCGTTTAAGTATTCAGCGATGCATCCAGTCTCTGGTCCACGCCTGTCAGTGCCGCAACGCTAACTGCTCTCTACCGTCCTGCCAGAAAATGAAACGGGTGGTGCAGCACACCAAGGGCTGCAAGCGCAAAACCAACGGTGGCTGTCCTGTTTGCAAGCAACTCATCGCTCTGTGTTGTTATCATGCAAAGCACTGTCAGGAGAACAAGTGTCCGGTCCCGTTCTGCCTGAACATCAAGCACAAGCTTCGCCAGCAGCAGCTGCAGCACCGACTCCAGCAGGCCCATTTAATGAGGAGGAGGATGGCCACGATGCAGGGCCGAACCATGCCGCTACCATCCCCACCGCCCTCCGCTGCTCCCAGCACTCCCACTTCCCACACCCAGCCTAACACTCCTCAAACGCCGCAGCAACCACTTTCCAATCAGCCGCAGACCCCCAACTCAGCAGGTGTCATGTCCCCCTCGTTTCCAAACGCGCCCCGCGCCGGCCAGCCTCCAGCACAGGTTCCCCAGGGCAAGCCCGGGCCCCAGGCCTCCCCTCTACACCAGCAGCAGTCCCCCATCCCCCAGCAGCCCCAGCCACCTCAGCAGCGACAGCAGCAAGCTCCCCTCGCCGCCATCAAGATGGCACACCACATTGAGATGATGGCACAGGCCCAACAGAACCAGCAGAACTACAGGTTCACTTCCAACGGTGGCTTGCCCATGAACCCCCAGCAGCCTCAGCAGCGCATGGCCGGACCAATGCCGCCCACCATGCAGATGGTACCGCGTGAGCCACAGGTAGTGGCCCAGGGACAATGGCCTGCAACTGCAGGTCCTATGCAGACAGCTCAGACTCGACAACCGGGCCTTGTTCAGGGTCAGAACCCCCACCAGGCCATGACCATGCATCGACCTATGATTGTGCCCGGGCAGCAAACGCAGCAAGCCCAGAGGATGTTAATACCGCAGCAACCTGGCTGCCGGCCACAAACACCCCAGAGACCTAGTACTATACCCCCAAACGCACTTCAGGACCTTCTCCGCACCCTCAAATCCCCAAGCTCGCCTCAGCAGCAGCAGCAAGTCCTCAACATCCTCAAGTCAAATCCTCAGCTAATGGCTGCTTTTATCAAACAGAGAACAGCTAAGTACGCCAACCAGCCGCAGCAGCAGCAGCCACAGGCGGGTCAGCAGCAGCAACAGCAGCAGCCGGGCATGCAACCCATGCAAACCTTGGCTATGCCTGGAGCACCAGTGCAGAGGCCTGGGATGCCTCCTCAGCAGCCACAGCAACCTCCTGTGCAGGGGATGGCTTCGATAGGAACTCCAGGGCAGCTGATGAACACGACACACGCCACTCCGCAGCAGATCCAGGAGCTATATCGCCGGCAGCTGTTAAGACAACAGCAGCAGCAGCAACAACAGCAGCAACAACAACAGCAGCAACAACAGCAGCAGCAGCAGCCTCAACAGCAGCAGCAACAAGGAGTGATGCCTCAGGGCCACCTGGGCCAGTTCCCTGCTCAGGCGCAGGGGACACCAGCCATGTTCACTCACCTCCGCATGCAGCAGCAGCAACAGCAGCAGCTAGCCATGCAGGCGGGTGCAGCAGCAACAGGGGTACCGATGGGCCAGCTTCCACCCATGGCTCAAATGGCTCAGCCTGGCATGGGGATGGACTCCACCCAGAACTTACTGCATCAGCGGCTGCTTCAGCAGCAGCAGCAGCAGCAGCAGGCCCAGCTTCCCCAGCAGCAGCAGCAGGCCGTCCTTAAGCGGCAGATGGGCTCTCCTGCCCAGCCAAGCCCCATGAGTCCCCAGACCCACCTCCTGGCAGGCCAAGCTCAGGGTGCAGCTCACCTCCCCAACCAACCTGGACTCGCCAACGCCCTGAGCAGCCAGGTCCGCTCCCCCGCGCCGGTCCAGTCCCCATGTCCGCCCACGCAACAGCAGCCGCCACATTCCAGCCCGTCACCGCAGATCCAGATCCAACCCCAACCCTCACCTCAGCACCCGCCTCCGCCTCATTCGGGCTCCCCCCACCCAGGTCTCGGTGGGCCGCTCCAGTCCATGGAGCAGGCCCACTTAGGGACACCAGAACAAAGCGCCATGCTCCCGCAGCTGAACACACCCAACAGAGGGGGGCTGAGCAGTGACCTGGGGCTGGTGGGCGACGCTACAGGAGACACGTTGGAGAAGTTTGTGGAAGGATTGTAGCATTTTTTACTGGGAGCTAAAGAACTCTTTCACTCCCAGGAACCCATCCTTGGACTCCTCCCCCAGTTTCCTCTGACTCTATCCCTTTAGAGGGCTCGTTCGTCCTTTCTAAGGTGGAGAAACTTGTTTTTGTTTTGGGGTTTTTTGTACTGACGTGTAAAAAGTTTCAGCTGTTCTGGTCAAGAAAAAAGTGAACACTTTGAGGGAATGTAACCGTTTCCTAACCCCAGACGGGGGAGATTTCTTCCTTGAGACGTTGAGGGATTTGCAAGTTGCTTCTTAAATAAAACTAAATCACAAAGAATATATTTTTGGTTGAGACCAAATGTGTTCAGTACTTCAGTTTATTTCTGGTTTTTGGTGTGGTTTCATGCCTTTTTCTCATTTTGTTCATTTTTTTTTTTTTAAGAAAATGTACAATTGCATTATATCATTCATATCTTTATTTTGTACCTTTGGAGAAAGAAAACGTAAATCATTTTGTGTTTAAACTGTAAAAATATTTGTCTGGGAATCGGGCCAGGTTTTTGTTCTCTTAAGCTGTCATTCCTGGCGATTGTAATCTAGTATTGAACCATTTCTGCAAGACGACGCGTTCAGGGATGGCGACTGCCCCGCTTACGTTTTTTGGTGTGTATGAAGAGCACTCAGTTGTATTAAAGTAGGAAATGTCCTGCAGCAGGTTGTGCACACACACACACAGGCATGTATGCAGACACACATGAAGACACTGATAAATCCTCACAGTCACTAAAAGACATCCGGCTTTCCGTGGGCTCAAAGGACTTCAACTTTAATCTCAGTTTGAAAAGTTCCGTCTTGCTGGTGTAGAAACTTGTTGCTTTGACATTAAAAGGAATTTGTCATACTTTTTTTTTTGGTCATACAAATGTAAAGTGTAAAGAGAGTGTGAGAAAGAGACCAGCCCCCTAAGCTGCGGTGGAATGAAAACCGGTTGTTTGTAGAAAACGTCTCCCGGCCGGGTCCCCTTCCTTTTACACTAAAGTTGTGATCTTCTGAGGGATGAAGGGCACATTTGAGAAAAAGCTAAACGTCATCAACCCTCATTCCTCTCACAGAAACTTGAATTGGGGGGGGATTTACTTTTTCTCCTATTGTAAATCAACTTATTAAGCAAAATGCTATAAATATAAGGAAGAGAGAATGGAATCGCTGTATAAACTGGTAAAAGATTCATTTCTTACTTATATACCATATTGTTAAATAAACTGTGTTCAGCAGAAGAACTTCAGTACTCTGTTGGCTGAATGAGGCAATACTCCTGCATGTGTGTGTTCATTTGTTATCAAGGTGCAAAGAATAGTCTCATTTGTTTTGTTTTTTTTTTTTGGGGGGGGGGGGGGGGGGGGGTTATGCATAAATTTGTTATTGCTGCGAAGTTGTAGTCACTTTTTAAAATTTTGGGACTTGACAGGGAGGTAATTTAAATAGATGATGACATGGCAGCAATCCAGTTTCCCTATAATCTTAATTTACTTGAATGCATCACAGAAACATGAGCGAATGCCACTGATGTGTTTCTCATTTTAGTTTGCACCAATATTTTTGCAGTCATGGTTCATCCCAGGAGCCTCAAAGCACCAGAAGTTGCAGGGCTGCCAACGTTCACGCAATGAGCGTGAGACACGCATTTGGCTGTCTTCACGCGCTCTCGCGCCACACCCCCGTTTCTCACACTGAATTTAAAAAAATATATATTTATCTGAGCTACACATTTCGTCACGCTACCCTAAGCACTCCCCTAGCGACAGCGCTACAAGTTCAGTTTTAATTAACCTTATGTGAGCGAGAAGGGGGAATTAGCGCCCTCCAGTGGCGAAAAGCTAGAACTAAACTAACCATTTATTTACCCTCTTTCTCAATGAAGCTGGAAAAAATCCTAATGTTTTTGTCCTCGTGAATATTAATACTGAGAAGGAGGAGAACAGGGGACTGCACTTATAAAGTTGCAATAGTTAAAAGAAATTTAATTAAATTAAAAAAGATGCTACAGCATTACTCCATCAGTCTTTTTTCTTTTCCTTTAGTTAAAAACAATTTAAATTATATTTATGTGGCAGTGGTAAATACAATGGGTGTGTGCTGATGCGGACTGTCCATCAGGTGCACCGGAACGCGAAAGTTTCCGGTATTAATCAGGTTAACTGGATGGAAACAGGAGAACTCCATCCTTTAATGTCTGGCTTTCGAGATTAACAATTTCTTCCGCCATCTGGCGGACAGAAAATGTTACTACAGGCAGCGCTCATAAAGCTAAACAATACGTTACTCATAAGCACTTCCTGTAGATTCCTGCAAAATAAAACACTCAAAATTACTACGCGTTTTAAATTAGCATAGTTTGTATAAATAACGGGAAAACCAGAACGTATTCACTTAAACTACTTAACTAATAAAACTCAATAAATCGGTTTTATTTGTCTGAGTTCAACAAGGTTAAATCATCGCGCTACAGCAGGATATAGGATGGCTTGCCAAGCTAGGAGCCATTAGCAGCTAGCTACAGCACTACAAACATATCAGATCATACGCCCTCTGGCGGCCACAGAGCGAAACTAAATCAATGGTAGACTTAGAGGGATTTTATTGTAGGTAATGTAAAATAAACATATTTAGTTACAAATTTTTACCGGCATTGGTTTATAGTTTCTAATCAAACATGTCAGGTATAAAGCTATTAGTTCTTAGCTCAAAGACCAATAAATACCCAACTACATTTAATAAACACACTCAGATATTGATGCAGACAGACATTTAAAAAATTTATATATTTTGTTTTAAACGGGAAAAGCATTAATGTATTTTAATTTCACAACGAATGTATAAACTACTCAAATAAATTAAATAAAAACCAAATACAATGAAAGTAACCAGTAACAGAATAGACTTTATTGCTGTTTGTTCTTTGTCTAAACACATTTTTAATTTAATTACTTGTAATCTGTCGTTTGAGTTGATTAATGGCCACATACTCTTGTCTGTGTGTTTTATTTAGGTGAATTGGATGGAAACATGAGATTTTTGCGCCGTCTAGCGGACGAAAACTGTTACTACAGGCAGTGTTCATAAAGTTAACGAGACAAAACTTCCTGAAGATTCCTTCAAAATAAAACACACCACTTAAAAGTTACGATAGGTTTTTAATTAGTGTTAAAAGCATAAAATAACGGAAAACCAAAAGGTCTTCACCTATACAAATTACATAAATACTAAAAACTCGATAAATATATGTTAATTATCTGTGTTCAACAACGAGCTAAATCAGAAACTATTAGCAGCTAGCTACAGCACTACAAACATATCAGATCATACGCCCTCTGGCGGCCACAGGGCGAAACTGAATCCACGGTAAACTTAGAGGGATTTTATTCTTAATAAACTTATTAAAGTTATTAATAGGTCATATAAAATAAATATATTTAGTTACAAAAATTTACCAGTATTAGTTTCTAATCAAACATGTCACATATAAAACTATTAGTTCTTAGTTCAAAGACCAATAAATACCTTAATAAACATACTCAGAAATTAGATTTTAAAAAAGGTCCATATTTTGTTTTAAACAGGAAAAGCATTAATTTATTTGGGTTTCACAATGAATGTATAAACTACTCAAATAAATTGAATAAAAACCAAATACAAATAAAAACAATTTAGTAAAAAAGCTACTGAAAAAACAGAGTAAATGTTTGACCACAGCAGCTGATTTAATTTGATAAACTTGTTTAATCAGATAAATGGAAATAAACATGTAATAACTACAAGTGAAGATAGACCAAATACCTTTTATTCACAATAAAGCTTTAGTAACATTCCAATAGATATGTATTTATGTTAGAGCAGTCCAACATAAATACGGACAGTATTTAACCCTAAATGTAATATTAGATAAATAAATTTTCTGTAATAACTGGACACCTGTATGCTATAAGTTTACTCATTTAAAAGACATACAGCAATGTGACATATCTATTCAAAATAAATGTAAAATTTAAGTACCTGGAAATACTTTTTTTTTCCACATTTGATCAGTTTCTTTGATGTGTTTTGCTCACAATTAATTTCTCATTCCAAGACTTTTGTAAAAAAAAAAAAATGGCAGCCCTGAAGTTGACTGTTTTTATTTAAATTTTTTACACGAGGCCATTAGGCTGAGAAATGACTGAATGAGCCACGAAAGAAAAGAAAACGCAATATTTACCAAAACATTTAAACAGAAATCTTGAAAGGTGTTCAAAAAACAGTGGCGAAATTGACTTCAAACCACGGGGGCAAAACTCGAGTCACGTGACTGAAGAGACACCTTGCTATTCGTTCATTTACTGTCACATGACCGGAAGTTAGAAATCTAGCGGTTGGGGGCGAAGTGTGAAATGAAAACATGCCTTCTTAGTAAAATTAAAACGGTTTTAGCATATTATGTGACTTTTATTGTTGAAAACACACCAGAGTGACGCTTTAAAAAGATTCTTCAAGCAATGCATGAGCTAACTTATCAATTATCGGTAAGATTAAAAGTTAGCACACATAGCTAGCTGGTTAACTGTCTCTGTTAAGCTATTTTACCCTAAGCGTTTAATGATGGTTTGTAATATTGCATTATTATAATCGTTTGGAGGTATGTCTATCAACGTATTTCGTTAAAGTGTACAGGCATCAAGCTAATCCGGATCTTTGAACCCATTCTTTAAACAGTTTCCAAAGTTGTTGTTTTTTTTATTTTGCAGGCTGTTCGTAGCAGCTGGAATCATGCTGTTGAGACCTTTTAAAGTGAAACTTAGCACATTTCACCACCACGATGGACGACTCAGAACAAGATTTTGTAGATCTGTGCTCAAAGCTGCTGAAGCGAGTTCGCAAAAAAGCAGAACCACCCAGACAGAAGAAACCAGGACAGAGCTCCAGTCAGTCGGTCCAAGAAGACAAGAAGCAGGGGAATCATAAACAGGATGGAGCTTCTGGGTGGAGGGTTGCAGCTTCCCAGCCTGTTGGTGCAGGCGTTGATCTGGATGTGGTCTGTGGGGGGACTGGATGTGGATCAGGAGATCCAGAACCTCCAGCTGACAGAGATCTGAGAACTAAAGACAAAGTTCTTCTTAGGATGCAGCATTTTAAAAGAGTCACCCCACAGAAGATGGTCCGCACTGACGTCAAGATCCAGCAAACAAACCAGGACAGCTCAACTCTGACTTCTCAGCATCAAAGACAAGGTAGGAAAGTGGTTTGTACGCAGATTTCTAACAGACTTCACTTCAAATGGGTTTTGCATTATTTTAAAGTCGTCTTCATCAGTAGCTGTTAAGCTGTTGTAAACATCTTTTAACAAAAGGCTCACGTTTTAACCCAGATTCTCCCGAGTCTTTCTCCTCTGGCCACCACACAGAAGGCGACGAGGCTGTGGCCCTAAGGCTCCAGCAGCAGCTGGACAGAGAAGCAGCAGAGGCCCAGACGGTGAACCTGGAGGATGGAGGCCTATTCTTCTGTCAGATCTGCCACAGAGACTTGTCCCACATGACCCCTGAGGGACGCACACAACACCTTAACAGGTCTGCAGGCTCTCACACAGCAAACTGACAGCTAAACCAGCTTAGATGTTGTCATCATCTGGGCAATTCAATAAAAATAGCACACTGCAAAGATAACTGCTTCACATGTTCTTATTGAACATTTAAAACATCTATAATAACAAACATTTGAATGGAGACACTTGACGTTCATCAGACTGTTGGTTAGTCAGTGTTTGTTGTGTTTTCAGGTGTTTAGATGGGAGTGAAGAGAGTGGCCCAGCTCCCCCTCCACCCTCTGCTGTCCCTGACTGTCCCATCTGTGGCAAAAGGTTCAAGTCCCAGAAGAGCCGCTCAGCCCACCTGAAGCGCTGCTCCTCAGAAATGGGCGTCTCCCCGGCAACGCTGCTGCAGATCCTGCAGAGACAGGCTCAGGAGAGTCAGAGCACTGCCGCAGCTAACCCACCGTGAGAGCCATTCGGTAAAGGATAACTGTGGGGTTACGGTGGATACTCACTCCAGCTGATGACCATTTTCTCTCTCCAGCGCACAGCCAGGCGCCAACAAAAGGAAAGGTCCATCCAAGTCGGGCGTTCCAGCCAGGAAGAAGGCCAGGAAGAAGGACGAGCCTCTGGATGAGGAGACGATGGTGGCCCTGGCTTTGTCCGCCTCCATGGTGAAGGAGGGGGAGCAGATGAGTGCAAAGATGGAGACGGGGCTCCCTCACAGCTCCATGACACCTGTGCTGAAGTGGAGACCTGATGCTGGTACAGTAGCTTCACGAAGGGTTCTGGGAAAGTCGATATTACTGCCGTTGTGTTTCTGTCGTCCCTGCAAACCTTTGAAGGAGCTGTCTGTAACTGTCCAGTGTCACATTTTCATTTTAAACAGCCCAAACCTTTGTCTTTGAACAGCTAAGCCTCGTCGAAAGAAGAAAAAGGACACGGTTCCTCGTCCTCCTCCTCTTCTCCTCATTCAGGACGCCAAGACAGCTCTATCCCGGCTTCAGGAACGCGTCTCTGCTCTTCTGCTACGCAGCCGAGCCCCCTCTCCCGCCACCCCAACCCGAAGCCCCAGCACTGTGCCCGGTTCAGAGGGCGCTGCCCCCCTCTGGCAGAAAAGTGCACTGCTGGATGGAGACTCCGCGTGTCCGTCTGGTTTCTACGCTACAGAGCTCAAGCACTTCTTCACTTCAGAACCAGTAAAGGATTTTATCCATCTCTTTACCAGAACGCTACATTTGTGTCAAAAGTCAGTTAAACAGATTTTCTTCCTCTCCACATTTAGACTGATGCAGCTCCATCCAGCCCCACCAAGAAGCCTGATTCTTCTGTCCAGCCTGTGAGTGAAGGAGCTCCAGCTTCAGGACCCAGAGCCTCCATCCTACCACCTCGCTCCCAGAACCCCTCCTGCTCCTCGGCTCCTTCCACCCCCGGGACAGAACAGCTCCTGGTGGACAGCCAGGTCTTACGGGACATGATGGAGTTGGAAGAAGACGGCATGACTCTGACTCAGTATGGATACACCGCTAATGGTAAAGATCACAGACACGCTTTTGTTCATCAGTGGACCAAAACTAGAGGTTTACTCAGGGGAACGGCTGGTGTTGAGTCTTGCACAAGTACAGTAGTGTGGAAAAAAAAAATCTGTTTTTGTCACCCTTAAATGTTTCAGATCAGCAAACTAATTTAAATCTCAGACATCCAAACCAGATTGGAACTTCCTGGAAGGTGTGTGTCCTGTTCCATCTGGAGTAAAACATCCCAGTAACAGTCAAACATGGAGGTGGTAGTGTGATGGTCTGGGGCTGCTTTGCTGCTTCAGGATCATGGAACCATGAACTCTGCTCTTTAGCAGAAAATCCTGAAGGAGAATGTCTGACCTTTGACCTTAAAGAGGCTGTTTGTGCTGGGAAACTTTCCAGTATGGTGGAATAAAACTGTCCTGCACAGAAGAGTGGGACACATTTCCTGTTAAAGGCTTGTTACCAGTTAATATAAACACTTGAATGCAGTTTTTGTCTCTTAGGGTGTTACAGCCAGTTAGTTTAGGAGATTAAAGCACTCTGCACGTCATCCACTCACAAGCTGGTGCTCTACAGCTGATGGACAATCAGATATGAAGCAGGGGGGCTGGACACCACATTAATCGTCTTTATTTCTGCAGAAACTCGTCTGAGCGGCTTCGTCCAGGCAGAGTCGGAGAAACTTGGCGCCAGCGGCTTCGTGGTGGAAACGAGACACGAACGCTCAGACGAAACCAGCGACCGCGCTGAGAGAATGGTCGCTCCGCCGGGAGCAGAAGAAGAAAGAAACGGCCGCAAAGCTGTAAGATTCTCAAAAATCCTCACGGATTATTTATAAATTACAACCAAAATCGTCTTTTTCATGCTGATTTCATCAGTTAAGACACAATTTTGGACATTTTTTTTCATATCACTTAATTCTTGAGTGAATTTCAAACGATGAAGCATCGACTAATAATTTTATGTTGCAGCGATCTTTGATGCTTTGGTGCGACTGAAATCTGATCCTGTAGAATGTCTTCGCCCTGTTTGGTCTGTAGGTGGCGCTCTCTAAGCTGGCCTCAGACCTCAGCAGCATGGTGAACAACCCTCAGATGAGTGACGTGCAGCTCCAGGTGGACACAGGGGAGGTCTACTTCGCCCATTCCTTCATGGTGTACGCCCGCTGCCCTCTGCTGGCAGAAATGGTGAATAACTCCTGCAGATCTGTTTTCTCTAATTCTCTAAAATTCTGTTTGTTGTTTTATGATTTTGGTGCTTCTGCTCCTCGCAGGTGCATGAAAGTGGAATAGGGGTTCAGGAGGAGGGCCTGCCTGCAGCCCAGAGGGTGTTACTGAACGACGTGCATGGGGAGGCGGTGTTGGCCCTCCTGCAGTATCTCTACACCTCCCACTGCTCCTTCTCAGCCTCACTGCAGCCTCACATGCTGGAGCTGGCGTCCCGGTCAGTTTAACACGAATTATCCAAAAGAACAAGGAGGAATTCTGTAAATTCTGATGTTTTTGCTCCTGTTTTGTGTTTTAAGGTTCGACCTGCAGGAGTTGGAGCAGCTTTGTCAGCTCCAGCAGGATGACTCAGAGGCTCTTGACTCAAATCAGCTGGAAAATGTCAACAACCAAACGGACCAGGCCTTCATGGAGCTCCTCCGATCGATGTGGAATGAAGACGATGAAGATGTGATGGACTCCGATGGAGAAGGAGAAGGACGGATGGAGGAGGAGTCTGATGAGGTCACCTCAGGTGACAGGGAAAGTCACGAGGAGCAGGTGAACGAGGAAGAGCTGGAGGAGATCTATGAGTTTGCTGCCACCCAGAGACAGAAGGAGGTGGAGGACACTGAAGAGGAGGAGGAGGAAGGTGGAGATGTGTTTACAAAACCGCTTGAAGAAGAAGAGATTAGTGATGAAAGTTTGAACCCCAACATTCGACCTGAACCAGAGTTGGGGGGTGTCTTCGAGTCTCGTTCCTCCTCAGCCTCAGAGCTGAAGATGATTTCTCCTAAACATGCGTCACCTCCTGGAGCTTCATCCAAACGATCTGTTAGGGCTTTACTTCAGTCTTCAGCGAGTTTAGTAGAAGACCTTTTAATCAGCCCATCCCCCGTTGTGTCCAACCTGCCCGTCGCAGGACATTCTCCTGGACAAACGGGGGGCCAGGATGAAGAAAGCCAAGCTCCTCGTGGAGTCTGCTCCCCCCTTTCTCCTGATTCCTCCCTAAAGAAGGAGGAACCTGAGCTTATAGTTCTATCTGACTCGAGTGAGGAAGTGGATGTTGTCTTCCCCCGACAGCTTTCGGATCGTTCTCCCTCCACCCAGAACCTGGAAAACCACACAGGGATCAGGGAACGAGCCTCCAGTGGAGCTGCATTAGAGAACAAAGAGCCCAGGAGCGTGGAGCTGAGTCCTGATGATTGTTCTCCAGAGCTTTCCTGGCTGATTCCTTCCACACCTCTTCAGTCCAGCAGAAGCACGAGAAGCAGCTCCACCCAGACCAGAAGCAGCATCTGCAGGACACGGCTCTTCCCTAAACGGGACTCTTCTTCTTCGTCTCCTGGATCACCATCTAAGACCGAACCTCACACCTCCAGCGATCCACAGAAAGCTTCAGAACCTGCAGGATCCACGGAGAGCCGAGTCTCCAGGCCTCTCTGTGGCTCCAGCTTGGATCACAAACTTTCTCCATATAAGGAACGTGGAGTTAACGTGTCACAATTGGAGTTCCTACGTCTCCAAAGGTTGACACGTCTAGATCCCTCAAAGCAGAATCCTCTTCATCTGCAGAACCTCCCATACAGCAGCACTCCTGTCCACACAGACGTCCACCAGCTCCCTGTTCCTCCTGCTGCATCCCCCCTCACCTCTGATACAGATAAACAAAATTCATCAAGTCCAAAACGAGACGGGAAACCCGCAGGAAGTCCGGAGGAGGCGGAGTTAAGAAGTTTTCACCTCTCTCCTTTGTCCAACCCTTCAGATCCATCCTCCTCCTCTCACAGATCCAAGAGAAGGTCCAGCAGCAGTGACATCACACGGGACGGCCTCAAAAGGACAGGACAGAGGGACGAGGATGTAGTAAAAGATGTTGGAGAATCCAGTCTCCAGCAGAGCCTCTTGGTCATGGACGAGCCTCCGATAGCGTTCAACGACTCCTGGGGTCTCGACGCCTGTGCAGAGGTCAATCCAGGTCGTTTCAGTCTGAGGCTGGAAGACAGCGGAGGACTAAACCCGCAGGAGACGTCCAAACCTTCATCTGATGATGGGATTCAGACAACGTCCAACTGTAGAGGTCCAACTGTCCCTTCACCGCAGACCGGATCCTCCTCGCCGCCTCAACCTAAAACTCACACCTCACCCGACATTGACGCCGGACTTCTGGAGTCCAGACTGTGGGACAGCTGGAATCAGGAGGAGGAGGAGGAATGTCCTCCCACTCAGCTCAAAACTCCAGGTGAGCAGCTTCACCTGAACCCCATCATGTTTATTCTGTTTACAGCATTAAAAGATCGTTCCCCTCAGAGACACGACATCAACGTTCATCAGGAACTCATTTTCAGGATTCTCCTGAAAAGTAAAAAAAATAATTTTTTTAATGTAAAATGATTCTGAACTCAAAATTTTTATCAATTTAGTGGTTTGTGAGAGTTTGATAATGAACACACACACTCACACACCCTCATACACATTCTCTTGCTAACACGCACACACTCACACTTTCACTCATACACACTCTTACTCACAGACTTGCTCTCTCTCACACACTCTCACACACACACACTCACACACACACTCACTCATGCACACTCTCTCTCTCTCTCACACTCACACACTCTCACACACATTCACTCACTCACGCACTAGCTCTCTCTCACACTCACTCACACACACACACTCACACACACACTCACTCATTCACACTCTCTCTCTCTCTCACACTCACACACTCTCACACACATTCACTCACTCACACACTAGTTCTCTCTCTCACACACTCTCTCTCACACTCACACACACACTCATTCACGCACACACACTCTCACACTAGTTCTCTCTCACACACACACACACTCTTACTCACACTCACTCACACACACTCTCTCACACACTTGCTCTCTCTCTCTCACACACTCACTCACACTCACTCATTCACACACTCTTACTCACACACACAATAGCTCTCTCTCTCTCACATTCCCTCACCCACACACACTCTCTCTCACACTTACTGACACACACACTCACTTTCTCTCACACTCTCACACACTCTTACTCACACTCTCACTCTCACTCACACTCTCTCCCTCACTCACACACTCTCTCTCACACTCTCACTCACACACACTTAGGCAGGAGGTGAATAACTTTGCTATTTTTAGGAGTTTTGTATGATTATTTTACGCTAAAACAGGAATGATGTTTTATAATAACATTATTATTATTATTATTAATAATAATAATAATCACTTTAATGGTGAGTTATTTTTTTCATTACTTGTTTAAAACACAACCTGACATCATAACTTATAAAAGGAAAGTTCGTAAAATTCAGAGAATTAATACATTTTGTGTTTATTTTTAAATGTATTTCTACTTTCTTCAGCACCGCCCCAGAACAAAAAGCCCCGCCCTGTGGTGCCCATCACTCCCATGCCTCAGTACTCAGACATGGACACCCCAGAGCTGAAGAACAAACTCAATAGGTGAGTGGGTTCACCCCCACCTCCTGGGGTGGGGGGAGGGTTACACACATGGACCCAATCAGACTTCTTCACTGCGTCTCTGTCTCTCAAGTCTTCATCACAAACCGTGTCCCCGTGCAGGTTTGGGGTTCGGCCGTTACCGAAGCGTCAGATGATCCTGAAGCTGAAGCAGATCCACCACTACACCCACCAGCTGGCCAACTCAGACTCAGAGGACGAGGCACCGCCACCCAAACGGCCCGTCTCCTCCGCTCAGATGGAAACGTTTAAAGAACCAAGAGCTGCTGCCATGTCCCCTGGAAAAGACAAGCGAGAGGACGGCGAGATGCTGTCTGCCTCTCAGGGCTCAAACACGTCCTCAACCGCCGCCAGTGAAGAATCTGAAAGGTGTGTGGATTCACCACAGCATCATTACTTAAGTTTTGTAACCAAACCACATCCCTTTTTTCCTGATCAGGTCCAACCCAGAGCAGGTCCTCTCTTCTGATGGCGACTCGGACAGCGACGGCGGCATCTCGTCCTCCCAGGCGGCGTCACGCCTCCAGGATCGTATCCAGGCGGTGGGCTCCTTCATCATGTCCACGCCCAAAATCTTCAACCAGATCCTCCAGTACGAGCCTCTCGTCCTGTCCCAGTTCCAGGCGGAGCTCAAAGCGGCGGGGATCCGCCTGGGCGCCGCCAAGCTGATGGACTACCTGGACTCTCAGTGCATCACCTTCACCACGGCCAAGCCGGGCCAGTCTGGGACCAGCAGACGCCGGTGGGGCAAAAAGACGGGCAAGGGGGCAGCAGGAGCATGCAGGAAGAAAAACGGTGCCGTAAAACTTTAACGGACTCCTGTTGCGTGGAGAAGCTCAGGTGGAGACTAGGATTATTTTTAAATTATGAGTCAAGTCTTAAAAACACATTTAAACCTGTAAATACGTGTTTCTGGGATGCTTTTGTGTTTTACGTGTTTCACTGTTCAAATAAAAATAGTGTTCATCATCTAGGCAGCAAAATTAAAAAATCACTCGGATGTTTTTTGAAAAACATTTACTTCTTCATAAGCTTTACATCCAAAGCTGTTAATTACAGACGAGAAAAAACCAATCTGACAGCTCCTCAAACGTCGTTCACGTACAGAAAAGTCCTTAAATGCGGCGCAGAACCAAATCTGTCAGAGTTCAGTCAGGTCGCTGCTCTCAGGTAGGAGGAGCTTGTGTCGAGCGTTCCGATTTCTCTACAGCATCAGTGGCATCCAATCACATCCCAAAATTACGCACAGCGGTATAAATCCCAGAGACGAGCCCCGCCTCCTTTCCACCGTCACCACGAGCGCCGGTACGGGACGTCCCGTCTTCTAAGACAAGTTGGCAATGTTGGCGAGGAAGCGCTGAGCCCACCACTCCTCCAGATCGATAGGCACAAAGTCTGCATGGAAAAAAACCCCAAAGGGATTAAAGTGAAACATCTGGAGACGTCATATTATAAATTTGGTCACATTAATGTTTGATTTATGACGGCATGTTAGTATTTACCCCTCAGTGTTTAAATGTAATCTCTGTTGGTATAAAAACAGCTCGTCCAGGAGTAAACAGAAAACTGACATTAATCCTAATTTAAAATCAATCCAGGATTGACCAGAATGGTCTCTCTTATTCACAAAAGCCTGGGGTGTTAGTAAATTAGTAATCTGTCATAAACCAGCGTGTGATAAAAGTGAGTTTAAGATCTGAGACGAGACTCCAGTCAGAACCGGTTTATCTGGAACCGTCGGGTTAAACATTAAAACACACGATTACAACAACCGCAGATAAAAGGAAACACCATGAAAGGCTTCTGTGGGATTATAATGAATATAAAAGTCAGAATAGAGGTTCAGAGTTCAGAATGACCTTTTAGGGCCCGATAATTAATCATAATAAATTTATTCTTACTCTTCATGACGGCACTGGGGGTCTTCTCCGTGTACTGGACCGGTGCAGGCTCTCCTCGGTCTCTGTCCTCCAGCTTCTGCTCCACCTCCTGCCATACTGTAAACACACACACACCATCAGCACAACATCAAAGACATCCAATAATATGTAACATAAGCTGTGTTTATTTTAATTCCCTTTCATGATTTTTGTCTTTTTACACAAAACAGTAACTGATTTCTCTTAAATTTTTACTGTTGAGAAAAAAAATGTCAGATCTCCAGGAAATTTTAAAAAAGAAAAATATATTTTCTATTAACTCAACTGTGTACGGTCTCATGTGCAAGACTCTTCCTGACAAAATAGAGAGTAAAAAATAGAAATAAAAATGTCAAAATATAAAAAATAAATGTGGAAATCATTTTGAAAATAAATGAAAGAAAATGTAAAATAAATATATTTGGAAATAAAGAGGTATAATTATTTATTTACACATTCATTTGTTTTAAAAATGTTTTCAGCATTTGCAATTTATATTATTTACATTTTCATTTCCTTATTTAAAAATAATTGTCCATTTTGGCAGGAAGAGTCCTCCATAGTCACGCACGCTGACAATTAAACCACTGATGTGAAAAATGACCAATGCAGCGGGTTTATGAGAAATCAAAACAAATGGAGATTGAATATTTTTCCAACTATATTCACTGGGGAAAAAAGATATCTAAGTAATAAAGCCTAATTTTTAGCCATTTTATATTTTATTCTACAAAGAAATAAAATTTTTATAGAAAATAGCATTGCTTAAAATAAGGTAAATATTCTTAAATATGATCCAAATTTTCTTGTTTTGAGTGGCATTTGGATCATATGTAAGAATACTTAACTTATTTTAAGTAATGCTATTTTTCTAGATAATTTCTCTTTTTAGACTAAAAATAAAATGTCTAAAAATGAGGTGTTTTTACCTTCTTAGAGATCAGTTTTTACAGTGTAGTTCACATGCTGCCGTGTGAAGACGCCACTAACGTCCTGACCTTTAGACAACATTTCAGCCACTTATTTTAATGTTACTCTGCCGTGCATGCAGAATCGGTGCAGATAAAGCTGTAATATATCTGCAGGAGGGATGAATTATATGTTAGAATTGTCTTTAAGGGCCTCTGCAGCTAAACTCTGCAGCCAGATTACAGTCTTCCCTGGCTTCAGCCCAAAAGAAACACAAAGCTGCTGATTTAGCACTCAAGTCATTCATTTCCAACGCAGCACTTTGAGTTAACTATGAGACCGGGTGAAAAGTTATGTTTTAGTGGAAAGGAGAAAACTCTCCTGCTAAAGATCTTTGTGGCTCTTGCACAAAAATCCTCGAGCTGATTTGCTTCCAGATCCAAATGTGGATGAAGCAAAAGTAATAAAATCAGGATCTGTGTCTTCATCCACAGATGTGATGTTGCTGCTCTGCTGCTGGAGGAGATTTAAAAAACCATTCACTAAAACCTCACAGTCTCTGACCTTTAGACCTCAGCACAGACTAATCTCTACTGGCTTCAAGATTAGATCAGAACATATGACCCCTAATAGATCCCATTCATTCATTCATAGATCCTCACCTTCATACACAAATCTGACGTTCTCCTCGTGCGCAGGAGTGAATCCCTCTGCAGGGCCCTGACTCTTCTGCGTGGCTGTCCCGTTGTGACGCTTCCCATTCAGACGATTGAACACAATCTTTGGGGCTGGAGAGCTGCTGAGGACAAATAAAACAAGGGACCATTAAATCTCTGCTTTCCTCACAGCGAGTCTGCAATCAACCAGGTGTGTTTGCATTGAGGTGCACTTTCAGCTGACACTTTATATTCTTTCACCAAACCAGTCATGCAGCAACATCAAAGGCAGTGTTAAAGGTTACTTTCTCCACAATATATTAAACAAATGCAATTCTCACTAGGATTCATGAATTTTCCCTGAAGTAAACACCTGCAGCAGGTGGGATTTACAGGTGTACAGTCCGTGAACGCACCACCACGTGTGGCAGAACCGTGGGCCCAAAACCAGCAGCACCAAAACATTAACCTTCAAGTTTGACCTGAGGAATAGCCGCGTCCGATAATGGATGCACGCCACGCTGAGGGCGTTACGTCATCTCACTACATGCCCACGTGCAGAGTATTTTGGGTCTCGCGCAGCAATTTAATAAAATGACAATAAAAAAAAGCCACAAACAACATGGCCACTTACTTAGACGTGAGCCAAGACGTCGGCTTGAGCTTCAAGTCGCTGAATTTGCTCTCGACCTGCTGAGTGGGACCTGAAAACAAAAAATAAAAAATATATTCTGCAAAGTTTTCACCACAAACTCTCTGCAGGCTGACGCAACCGAAGTTCTCTGACTTGGTCCGAATCCCACTCTGGTGTTCGGTTGCATCACGCTTTAGGTAACACCGGACACTCACCTGTCCTCCGTTGTGTAACCAGTTTGCTGGGACCTCTGGTGATTGTGTACATCATGCGATGTCAGAATCCGAAAGGAAACCTTTGTGTTGATTAAAAACCGGTTCCGAACATTGACTCCTGACTAAAAACTTCTCGTCTTTTCTGTCTGACGCAGTCCTGTCTTGGCCCAGGTCAGCTGCTCCAGAGTCGGCCTGAAACTTGCACGAGACTCGGTGTGACGTATGTGTTTTTAAAACGCTCCGGACCAGCAGGTGTTCGGATGAGACGAACCCGCGGGTTCTGCTGGACTTGGCGTGTAGGTCATTCAAGGAGAACGTAGGTCCACATGCCGGGGATCATGCAGAGGAGGCGGGGTGGACACTTCCTGATACCCGAGGATAGTGACTCTGGACCGGACTCTCTGTAGTGTCGGCACCGCTGGAGCTCCGAACCGGACTACAAAACGAACTCCCTGTTACAGATTACAAGGACAACGCTCTCTCTATTTTCATAAGGACAGATAGGTAACATGCTCAGCCGCTGTCAAGTTACTCATCCTGAATAATAGAACTTCCGGTTATGGATTTCAAAATAAAACTCCGTGATTTATTGCTAAATCGTTTGAACACAGATCTTTTATCATTATTCCACTTTTGCGTTTTAGTCAAAATGACATACTTAAAATATTTGTAGCTGCTTTAGATGAGCTAGAGATATACAAACACATTTAGTAGAGTGGAAACGTGTACCCTTGTGACCAGGGGTACCACCAAGGATTTATGGCCTCATTAAAAAAATCTTTATTTTCAATCCAGTTTTAATTATGTTTTTTATTTATTTATTTAATTAAAATTAAGATTAAAAAAATATTTTGGGCCACTTGTCAGTCATGGGCCCTTTAGGCTCGTTTCCACTATTAGAAGGTCTGGGTAATTTTACTGGACCTTTGTCGCATGCACATG
This sequence comes from Aphyosemion australe, assembly GCA_006937985.1. Lineage (NCBI taxonomy): Eukaryota > Metazoa > Chordata > Actinopteri > Cyprinodontiformes > Nothobranchiidae > Aphyosemion > Aphyosemion australe. Next base: position 190,202 of record SSNS01000258.1, read on the forward strand.
TCTCCATTTCAATGGGCCGGCCCAAAAGGACCATTTTCTGAGAAAGAGTAATTTCAGGGAACAAACGAGTACCTGACCTGAGGTACTCACAAAAGGCCCAGTAGAGTCGCTGGGTGGGACTTGTTTAACAGGCTGATTGGTTGTAAGGAAAAGACACTTGCAGACATCGCCAAACAACCAGATTTTGTAAAATTGGAAGAGTTGCTTGTGAAGCGGAATGTAAGGAAAAGAAAATAAGCAGCATTCGTTGACACAGGTTTAAAATTGCTGTTTCTAAACTCCCAATGCAGAAAATGCAACAGAAATTCCACAGCGCCATAATTTACATCGCTTTGTGGTCTTCTACAGAACAGTTAAAAATGCCGCTTCTTCTGGTTACTGAATGTCGTTTATTACGTCACACACACAGCCTCTCTCCTCATACCCTGAATAGATTAAATTACTCAATACAGATTAAAATGTTCTCTAATATTATTAATGTCACCCATACTACTTCTGTTTAGTTTTCCCAAAGCGCTCAGTGTCTCAGAATCAGCTCAGGTCATAGTGTTTATTCATGTTTATCCTGAGTTTGGTGGTTAGGTTGGATACCAAACGTCTTACGGTAATCATTTCCCCCAGATTTTCCTTCACTCATGGCTGACATGTTTGATCTTGATCTTCATCATGGAGTCTGTCGGTCTTAATCCTTCCAAGGGTCTTTTAAAACCAAATGCTGTTGTGGTTTTCCAAATTTATCACTGCAACTTAACCTTAAACTTGTTTTTGCTTTTTCAGCCTGTTCTAAGAGCATCAGGTATGAACATGATATATTTTACGATGATCATGCAGAATTTGTACAAAACAAAAGTAAAGAATTCTATATTTAAATGTATACATTTTGTGGCTTAATCTCCAACTCACTTAAGACTAAGGCTTTTATTTTGAAGTTGCGACTCCTTAATTTCCACCCTCGTTGTCTCTGTTTACGTCTGGTTGGACAGCTGGTGTACACCCCCAATAGTGACGCCCCTGACCGCGCCCCCAGACCGGGCTTGGTGGGATGGGCTAAGGGTTCAACCTTTCACCTACTAAACCACTTTGCTGGCGTTCAAACTCAAACGAAGTTTCTGCAGCCTGTGGGATTGTTTATTTACCCCCCCCCCCCCTTTATAAAGTCATCAAGTCTTATTTTAGCTATGAATAATTATACCAATATTTATTTAATTCTTTCTCTCGTACCCTTTTATATTTGAGGTGTAAGAGTCATTAGCACAGGCAGGGTCTGTTGTTCAGGTGAAAAATCACCTGAGTGTGAGCCAAGAGGCTGCATTTAGCTACTGAAGATCAGCCGGGACAAGCAGCAGCTCAGACAGGCTTATCTGGGGTGATATCTAATACTACGCCTCCCACTAACCCCCTCATTCATCTGCACAATCTGGGTCAGTCACCTGAGTCTGAAGAAGAGAGGAAAACTCATGTAAAATGACATTTCTGTCAAAATAAGATGATATCCAGACTCATCCAGTCACACAAAATCACATTTTTATTACCAATGCAATGATTACTGCAATATAACTGCTGATTCACTTAAAATGTTCAAATCCTAAAATCTGTTTACATCACATTTTTTCTTAAAGTGCAAAATAAAGCAGACATTCAGTATTTAAAAAGCATAAAATCAGTTTTATCAGGCTTTTTTTATCTAAACAATTACCACAGCTGCACTCGTTAGTTGTACAGATTATTAGTAATGCCCTCATATCGCTGGGGATGGCTAGCAGGCCCAGTTACCTTGTGGACCACATTGTTAGTTATTAGTTATATTTGTGATTCTGACATGTTTAATTTTTGTTTAGCACCAGCATTTTAAATTTTAAGCCTTCACTGTTCCCTTTTCTTACACCAACATGATGACAGGACGGCTACAGGCAGAAACACGCTGAATAACATAACTGAAAAAACAAATAAATGATATTTAAGAGACAAAAGTCAAGCTAAAATTTAATGTTTAATGTTGATTTGCTTAACTATTTCCAAATATACATGTACTCCTCATGCAAGTATTAAATAAAATGAATGATGACATTTTAGGTGTTTTTTTAGTCATTATATTATTGTTCTTACTAAAAAGGTTGATAATTTTTAATAATTCGAAATAAATTTTAACTTGAATTCACTAAAAAACAAACAATAAAAAAATTGAGTGAAAGCAAAATATAGAAAATTAAATGATTAAGAAAAGGTAACTTTTTAAAATAGAACAAACCAAAACCCCAAATAGTCACAATTTTAGCCAAAGTAAAACTAAATACTTTTAAAACTTTATGGAAATATCTAAAATGCTTAATTTATTTTTTTTTTAGGATAAAATTCTGGCTTTAATGTTTATAAAATGATTAATTATCAAGTTTATAGAAATAAAAGCAGCAGTAGCTCAGGAGGTAGAGCGGGTTGTCCAGTAATCGGAAGGTTGCAGGTTCGATCCCGGCTCCGGCCAGAGAATGCTGCTGTGTGTCCTTGGGCAAGACACTTAACCCGCCTTGCCTGCTGGTGGTGGTCGGAGGGACTGGTGGCGCCAGTGCTCGGCAGCCTCGCCTCTGTCAGTGCGCCCCAGGGCAGCTGTAGCTACATCGTAGCTCATCCCCACCAGTGTATGAATGTGTGTGTGAATGGGTGGATGACTGATTGTGTTGTGAAGCGCCTTGGGGGGTTGTAGAACCCTAAGAAGGCGCTATACAAATACAGGCCATTTACCATTTACCATTTAAAATAATTCCAGTAAATTTAAAATGCATGTAACTTAATGAAACGAGCAGATGTAAATAAAGTGATAATCAATGTTTTGATTTTAAATCACATTGATTATTTTTTGTATTTAGTTCATTTTCTTGCATATTTTGACCTTTTTATTCACTCATTTAAATCTTTTTTCTCATATTCTGTCACTTTTATGCCCCTCCCATCTCCAAAACACACCGTTAGTGCATTAAACCTATTCTATTATAAATCTCAGCTTTATATTTACATTTCTTATATATGTGACCCACGATTATAAAAACCAATATAGGTAGTTTCTATTACACTTTAAAGACAGAGCGAACACTTAAAGGCATGAAAAGTAGAATAAATGTAAAAAAAAAAGCAGCAAAAATCAAATTAAACATCATTTAAATCCTGAGTTGTTGAAAACAGAAGGCTTCAGTAAAAATGCGTCACCAGCTTGTTGTTTTTATTCTGCTTATAAGAGTTTAAAATGTCTTTAAGCAAAAGTTCTCTGGGTTTTCTGAACCTCTAATAGTTTTATTACATGGAGATCAAGGCTTAACTCAGCTCACCTGTATGGATTATTTAATCTCCACCTCTCTATGAGAACAATGAGACTGCTTATTCTCTGGAATACACAAGATTTACTACTTATCTATATTTAACTAAAGGTTTGATTTGAAGTTTTTTGTCAATTTTCTATTTTATCCAGGAAATAATAATCACAACTTTTCATTCGTTAGAAGAAAAGTCATTAAAAATGGGACGCTTGAGACTTTAAACAGATATAAGACGGACTCATTTCATCAGCATAAACATGTCCAGCTGCTGATATTTGGCTCTTTGCATTAAATCTAAAGGTTTGAAATGTTTTTCTCCAGGAAAAACTCAAACATAAACATAAAAATCATGTCTCACAATAAAAAACTGTTTACCTTCTTCTATGTTGTAACAGATATCTGAGGAGTGGTGAGTAAAAATGTCTTCTTGTTTATAATAAAGGTGTTTATTAACATGTGTGTGTGGTTCTCAGTAGTGAGGTTCACAGTCTTCCACCAGGCTGTCTGTGATGTAGTTGATGTGTAGCACCTCCTGGTAATACGCCTTCTCCACTTTGGTGTTGGTGGTCCAAGCTACAAGCTCCACCCCCCGCTGGGCCCAGTACTGAATGTAGTCCCTGCAGACAGGTAACAACACCATGAGGAAGCATATGGAAACATAAAAGTCTAGACTAGAACACCTCACAGGGGTTCCTCACTCACTGGGACACAAAGTTCTTCTGTATCAGGAACGCCGAGACGCCACAGAGCCTCCACAGCACGTGATGGTGCGCCCAGTCCAGCATGATGTCCATCAGAGTCATCCAGTGATGTTTCCATGCCGTTGAAAAACGTGGGACACCGTCTCCAAGACGACTCAGGCTCCAGGGTCTGTGGGTCAACGCTGTGACCACTTCAGGGTCGCTCTGCCTCATCTGGTTGGAAAGATGTGGGAATAAACGTGCAGCGACAGTCAAAACGGGAACACTGGTAAACATTTAGTTTCCTTTGCTCCATGCTTGGCTTGGACGGTTCCTGTTAGCAGGTTAGCGATTACACATTTGGTCCTGATGGCAGGAGCACCAACAGCCTCCCAGTCAGCTTCTACGTGGTGCTCACAGCTCATGCTGATAATGTGGCTCTATTGCCTCTTTTCCAACAGACCTACTCAGCGTGACTCAGGTAGGTTCAGTCAGGTTGGACAGCTTTTTCCAACAGCACAGGTCGGCATTTTCCCCCAGCTTTTTAGTACCTGCTTCGATGTAGTTCCAAACGTACCGAGCTGTGCTGAAAACGCAACCTCAGCAACTGTGGATCACTGATTGGCTAGGGGGTGGAGTTACTGGTTGTTCCAGAGCTTTTCGTAAGCTGCCTGCAGCCGTTTTCAGGTTCCTAGTCTGACAAGAAGCCAACAACCGAGAAGACGTTCTACATCACCGCCATTGTTGTGTTGTGTTTCTGTGTGACATACAGATCACCTCACGCTACTTTTGTCTCGGGTACATTTCTGCTCGGAAGGACGTCGGGACTATTCAGATCTTAAATCTAATATATTAAACACATTGGATTGTCTTGGTGTGATTTCAATGATGAACAAGCATGCTCCCTGTTGAATGTGACGTTTAGCTGATCAGAAAGCTGCACGCTCCTCCACATTTGATCTTGAGAGATTTCCTGTCTGACTGGGGAATGTTCGTGAGTGGAGTTGGTTTGTTTGTAGTGTGAAGCTTGTTCTGCATAGCTGCATACCACACACTGTAAGACCAAAACCGGTATCTCCGTTATTTTTTTTTTATCACCACGTGTGTGGTCTCTGTTTTAAAACCCTGCTGTGTGAACCGGGCCTTAATGCATCTGTTTCAGTTCCCTGAACTTTATTTTTATGCATAAATACCAAAATAACTAAAGTCCCAGAATCAAAATTAGAACATTTAAGCCATAATAGCGTTCATCATTTACATAAAACCAGTTTGGTCTCATAGAAATTAACTTTTGACCCTACAAAATAAAAGTTGTGGAAACATTTGTTTTCATTTTACCATGGATAATTATATTATTTATCGTCTTTTTTAAATGTTATTTATTCATCAAATTTCAACACATTTCAAATGATCTGTTTAATAAATCATAAAGTGTTCTGTGAGTTTTTAGTGCATGCCTTTCAAAATAAAGCTTTATCAAACTGCAATACTTTCAAAATGTCATACATGCTCACGCCTCTTCTGCAGGAGATATGGCTGTTTACACACACACACACACACACAACCTCTTACCCTGTAAATGACTTTGGGTTCGAAGGAACAGACGATGCTGCTGTTGTAGAGAACCGGATATTTCTGATACAAGTCTTTAAGAGCTGCAGCTGCCTGTGTAGGAACAACAAAGCACACAACTATAGAAGGTCAGTTTTCAGTGCGTGTGTGTGTGTGTGTCCGTTTGCACCATGCGACAGCTGTGTGGGTTCAGACACACTGCTGTGGGCCGCTGACCTCTAGAAGATCAGTGACAAGAAAAACAACAGAAACCACAGCTCTGAACTTCTAATTCATCCCAAAAATGTGTTGAGTTGCAAGTGTCTGAAAACTTTGCAAAACCTGAATAAATAGTTAAAACACGACTTAACAGAGACTCTTAATTAAGATAAAAAATGTTGTCTGTGTCTCAGTTTGTTACTAATCAACACAAAAGTGCAATGGTCAAAGTCCATGCAAGCGTGGAAACTGCTAACTAAAAGAGCTGTGTTGAATTTTATCATACACAATAATGAATATAAATCTGCTGATCATAAAGCATGTGGCAAAGGATTATTTCACTACTAATTATTCTAACAGAAACGTGTGGAAAAATGGCTAATAAAACATCTCGTTTGTTTTGTTTTTAAACCAGTAGGTTGAAGGAACATGAATAAGTGTGTTTAAGCTTTGCTCTCTTCACCTTGTCTGGATGACCTTTGACATCAAAGTAGATGGTGAGCTGCAGTCTGATGCATTCCTCCACTGCTTCCTGCAGAGTTGGAATCTTCTCACCTTCAAACTTGTTCCTAGTGATGAAGGATGAAAAGAGTGAGGCTCACATGGAGATCAGACTTGCTTTAAATCAGCATTTATTTACTGCAGATTACAAATAAAAAGGAAGTAGGCTTGTTACCTCTCCACCTTTTGTTGCTTCTCACCTGAGCCGATGTTTAGCAGTTGGATCCAGCTTCCTGAGCTCTGAAAATTTGATCTGGCTGAGACGTCCCGACCCGTTGGTGGTCCTGTCCACGGTCTCATCGTGCATCAGTACTGGGACGCCATCAGCTGAGAACTCCAGGTCTAACTCCACACCGGTTGCACCATTCTTACTGGCCTTCAGTTAAAAGCATTGGAAAACAAAGAAGAGATTTGTTTGTTAGTCAACTGACAAAATATCATAAACATTGACTTGTGTCATACACACTTTGGTTTAGTTCCTTTGTAAATAAAAACATGTCAGGTATAAAGTTTACATTTCTATCACCTTAAATGGTTAGTTAGAGCAAATGTGCATAAAAGTTGAGATATTGCATTTTTGTAACCAGTAACTAACTTTGCTGTTACACAGAATCTATATGTGCGACATGGAATCTTTCTAATCCTAAATTTCCAACTATGCGGGATCCTGTCTGTAGATGTAATGGACAACAAACATCTAACTGAATTTCACCACAAAAAGAAAGAACCGTTGACGGGTGAAGGTTAAACTGGCTTCCCTCCCCGGTGTCCCTTCTCTCACCTCTCGTATGGCTGCTATCGTGTTCTCCGGTGCGTCGTGTCCTCCGCCCCGGTGAGCGATCACCGACACCTTACCGCTGCCCACTGCACGGTCTGGATGCAGCACCTGCCGGGCTCGGCTGGTCGTCACCTGCGGGAACCGAAACATGGCTAGAAAGAAGTAGAGGGAGGCTGTGAGGACTGTTGACCACACTGGACTTCGGGTCCCCAGCAGGACCACCACGAGGACAAGTGAATAGAGGGTGACTTCATCGCCCAGCTGAAGCATTGTAGAGGAATTCCAGGGTTCACGAGAGGGAAGCAGCGCAGATTTGCCCTTCAGTTTGACATTTACTTAGCTGTTAAGCTATTTTGTCTTGGCTAAAAACGCGCGGTTACGCACACATCCATGCCCCGTGGGATATATTATGACAGCAGCTATTAAATCGAGCGTTAAACCACATCTAAGCCGGAGAAAGCTCGGAACTGCTCGAACGTTTGAGCCGGTGAACAAATAAATGGGAGGACCAAATTTCAGGTTGCACTCCGTAACGGACGTGACCGGATGTTACCTCAAAATATGTATGATCCTTTTCTGAGTCATAGAACTAATAAAACTGACTTGTTATTTCACGAAGCACACATCCTGGGACATGTATCCTTCTACACGAACATTGGTATCATTTTAGCACGGGAACATCTCTCAGTGACTTGAATTATATTTTGTTAAGTGGGGAAAACATTTTTCGACGGACCGGAACACATCTCGGCGCACCGGATCTGGCGCTGCAGCGAATTTGTTCATACGTTTGCTACATATTGTTTGCAGTTCTTATTCACTGTGAACAATTTCACAGATATTTTTAATAACATGTATATTTTAGAAATGTATTTAATGTCACTAGAGTAAACGAGATATTTAGGGACGGACGGTTGTATCGTTGAGCGCATCCGGGTCACAAAGCTAGACGTCTTCATGCCGAAAGTTGACTTTGGACTGTTTTTGGCTTTACTGATAAATTAACCAGTCGTCGGCCATGGTGAGCATCATAGTGAGACTGTTATTATTACTGTCATTACATTTTTGTGTTTTGTTACACCCATTCAGAGGGATTAGTGGGTCAAAAGAAACAAACAATCCTCTATTATATACACTCCCACCTGTCCTTGATCTATATAAGCATGATTTCAGATAGGGGATTGTTTGTCCCTAAATATTATTTGACCTTATTCTGAATGAGAGTAAACAGTTTCAGATGTTAACACAGGTCGAAACTTTATTCTAGTGTTAATCCAGTCACTAGGAATACACTTAGCTTAATTAAGCGACTGCATATTGACTTTGGATGAGTGTCGTATCTAATTAATATTGTTTTCCACAGATCAGGTTGATGTTGCTGAGCAGATTAACCCCTCACACCCTGTCCTGCGCAAGAGGATCATGTTTACTCTCTGGATGGTTGTCTAATGGTTTACAGCCTCATTGTTCAGGTCACACACCAATCCATCAGACCTGCCATGGACCCCTTACCCCTAAAATCACAACCTCTGTCAGATACTCAGACCTATCCACGCAGAAATACTCTATGATTTACACGCTGCCACACATCAAGCTCCTTAGAGCCGTGTCCAGGCTCAAGCTGCTCCAAACTGCAATCACTGTGGTCATCCTTCCACCCGTGTATGTCCTCTACTTCCAGGGGGATGTGTCCTTCTTTCTAGTCAGCTACTCTACAGGGATTGCACTGTTTGCTGGTATCATGCTGTATGCTGCGAGTCACTTCTTTAGGAGGGTTGTGGGGATGATGTACCTGGATCCATCCCAGACCACACTCAAAGTCTCCCACCTCACTTTCTGGGGCAAGCGTCAAGATACCTACCTACCCGTGTCAGACGTTTTGACCATCGGGGACACAGGAGACATGGCGAATGAGACCATACTGAAACTGAAGAGATACAGTAGTCCAGAGACGATGTATTTCTCTACTTCTTATGGACGTGTTGTTGACAAGCAGGGCTTTGAAAGAGTGTTTGGGAGTCTAAAATAATTATTTGTTCAAAAGGTGATAAAATGAATGACTGCTTTCACGTATTGTAATAAAAATGTAACAATTATACAAGAAACATCCTGTTTAAAATAAATGATTGAAATTAAATGTTTTCATCTCTTGAACTGGATGAATGTCACAAGTGTCTGACTCTAACTTCTTTACCTGGGCAGGTGAGCCTGACAGGTAAGTGTTTTGATGTCATTCATCTCTCGTTGCCCAGCAGAGTGGATCCATTTCCTTTACTGTTGATCTTCTTTGTCCATTAGAGGTCTGAATGTGGTCATAAGACCCCCTCTAGAGTTTTAGAGGAGCCCTGCAGTCAAGTCCTCCAACCTGACTATCCTGCATTTGAATATTGATAAAAATTGCTTGAAAAATATAATTTCTAAATACTTTTTTGTACATATTTTTGGTATCTTAATAGGATTCTGTTACAGGTAATAAAAAAATATACAATTGTGAATCTGTGGAAGCCCATTCCTGCCACTCTGATTAAAAAAATAAAACATCTCATAATTATGAGATACTATCTCACAAGATAGTATCTCATAATTATGACTTGGCTATCTCATTATGAGATAGCTAAGTCATAATTATGAGATAGTTTCATTTATTTATTTATCAGAGTGGCAGGAATGGGCTTCCATATAAAGCAGACTATGATTAAGGTGGAAGAAAACTTTGTGTTGACATAAAATAAAAATAGAGACACTGCAGTGAGATGTAACCATTTTATATTAATCAACCATTTATAACATGCATCTTTAGACAGAAAGACGACAAAAATCTTAAACAAGACATAAACATATAAAAAGAGAAATAATCTCAGCAAAATACAACTCAAAACCAACTATTGCAAATATACAAAATAGCTACACTGAAAGTCAAAGCAGCAGAAAGTGATAATAAATGTTCATATTTAATTACAAAAACAAAGCAAAAGAAAGAAAAATGACTAAAATGCTTGGAATTTAATAGACTTTATTTATTTATTTATGAACTTATATTTTAGGGGGCTAAAACCACTTAAGATGAGCCATCTCGTTTTTGAGTGGGTCCTCCTACATTAAAGCCAATAAAAGAAAGATAGCAGAAAAAACAAACAAACAAAAAACAAATCTAAAACATTAATTACAAATTAAAAGCAACAAAAAGAAAAAAACACAAAAAAGGACAAAAGATTGAATTAGATAAATGATAAAGACATATAAAATAATAAAGGGGTGTAAAATAATAACAGAGTTTTATTTCATATGTTTTGTGTGTTATTTTATCTTTTATGTTGTATTGTTGCTCTCACTGTAGAATACCAGGGTAACTTGTGATTTTGACCACTAGGTGTCAGTAGTGTCATGTGATAAAAACATTTTTCAGGTCTGTTCTTTTTCTGAGATTATGTAGCCTAAAAAGTTAAAGTCCCAAGTATTCATCACACAACGGTGAAATTACATCTCCGCATTTGACCCACCCCCATGGTGGGGAGCGGTGAGCTGCAGCTGTGGCCGCGCTCGGGAACAATTTGGTGGTTTAACCCCCCAATCCAACCCCTTAATGCTGAGTGTCACGCAAGGAGACATTGGGTCCCATTTTTCAAAGTCTTTGGTATGACCCGACCGGGATTCCCCGATCTCCCAGTCCCACGGAGGACACTCATACCACTAGGCCACCGGAGCTGGTAAAACTTTGATAGCTTGAGCACCAGTGGGCTTTTTTTTGTTTAAACCTTTACTGGTCATCACAATAAGACCAGCAACAATTGCATTTTTTATTACTCATTAGACATCATAAACGTGCAACTAATGCAAAAATAAGAGCATGTAGCACTCCGGGGCCTAGACATTACACAGAGGAAATATATGGTTTACATGTCAGTGTCATATTTTGTTAGTCTTATCCTCCGATTGCCTGCTGTTTACGTATCTGGAGTGTTAATCTACATATCAGCCTGAAACATTCAGCTTTGGTATCATTTTAGTCACACCCTTGATACAGAACACCCTCTGTCCACCTATGGGGTCCCAGAAGAACACTTGAGAATACAAACAAAGGAACAAAGGTACTGGATCACCCCCCCCCCCCCAACACTCACACACACACACACAAAACCTCCGAGCATTGAAAGCGATTCTGGCAGCTCTGAGTACTTCTTTCATGTCTCGTAGCCCAGAGAGTTCTGCAGAAGGAAAAGCCCCACTTCTGCTTGTTGCTGTCCCACCTCTGTTTGTTTTTGTCATTGTTAATAGCTGAGACAAGCTTCCTATCATCAACAGTATTACATTGACCTCGACTCCACAGCTACATGAGTGGCTCTGCCTTCATATTCAATACAACTTCCTGTGTTTATGAATATTTTGGCTGCTTCGCTCTGATTCATTAGTCAATAACAATAAATAGGAAAGTGCCTGCAGCATTCAGAACCAATGTGTAATGCTCTTAAGTATGCGTAAGTGGCGTGTTTTGTCAAACAGGTTATATATAACAGTACAGGCTGGATCATATGAGTGGGGTGGATGCTGCCGTGATCAACCAGGAGCCTCTTAATCACACGTGTATCATACGGGTGGCTCGTTCCCGTACGTTGTTTACAACATTCCAGATTCCTTTTGGCACTGGGGTTTGGATTTTATTACACAGAGGGGAAAACCTTCCTGTCTGTGAGGGATTTCCGTTTATTTTTAATAATGAAAAAAGGCTCAGGCTAAATGAACCCACCGCTCTGGGTTTGGTTCAGATTTCAGACTTTCTGGATCAGCGTCAACATCATCAAACCTGATATTATAAGATTTTGTGTTTCTTCAAGATTTAAATAATTGTACTTTACCAATCTCCCATTCATGAAGAAATTAAGTATTTTCTTAACAAATCAACTGCAAATTGCTGATATAATTTCTTGTAACAAATTCACACCAGCTTAAAGACATTCATACAGATTTAGGTGTGAAAGTAGACATTTTTTCAGGTTTTGTGTGAAATAAAATCGTCACGTTTCCTGCACATATCAAAGCAAACAGAATAAAATATGTTTTATGAAGGGCTGTAGAAGCAATTTCTTTGGCTCTAACTATGAAAACATCTGAGGAAAGTTAACCCGTCCGCTTCCCCTTTAAGCATCTTAAATGCTCTCAAAGAATTATGCGGATTTATGTGGTACAAAATTTAAAAGATATAATTAGATATATTTTGCCATTTTATTTTGGTATTACCAGTGTCAATTTGTCACCATAGCTATGTTTTAATGACAAAAATGGTTCTGCCGTTATGTTTTCTTTGCTTAGCAAATGACGCACATGAAATTTTAATTTCAAATTTTCCTTCTGGGAAGTTTTAGTTACCTGAAATGAAAACACCTATAGTTGCAAAGCAGTTTCATCTGTCAGTTGTAGTAGTTTGTTAGAGTTTTGATCCTTTTTTACTAGTTTTCCAAGAAATGCAGTCATGATTCTGGGTTCCTATTTATGCTGGAAAACAACAGTTCAAGGTTTTTGGATCCAAATCAACCTTTCATTTGACGGAGATACCCATTTATTATTATAGAATTTTGTGGTGAAAGGCTACTTTTTATTTAAAGACATATTATGCATGTTTTTCACTTTTAAAAATAATTTCTTGAGCCAGTATGTGCTAAAATGACCATTTACAGGTCCCCTGCATGTTTTAGATCATGAACACAGCTGATTTGTTTGATTTAATGATGAACCGCTCCTGTAGACACTAATGAAGGCTGAGGAGACATTTCAGGAGTTAGATTAAGGTGTTAAAAAGACGAACGCACACAAGTTTCACTTTTGCTTTCACTAACGGACACTAGGGGGTGCTAAAAGCAAGTCAAAACTGCAAAATCTCCATTTAGGTGAATGTTAAAATAAGAAATAAAAAGTGTATTAATATCAAACTGAAAGTCTGCAGCTAAATGTGTTTAATAAGAAAATGTTATTTTTTTACTTATTTGATGACAAAATTGGAAAAGCATTTAACTTTATTCCTGCAACTGCCTCATTACCTCCAAGTATGTTGATTCTACATCAGGGGAGACTTTCAAAATGTGCACATCTTAGAATTAGTGCAGGCAAAAACCTCCAGCATAGTTTGATTTCAGTCTAGTCCATAAAAATCAAGAATACCATATTCTATAAAATATGAGATTCGTTATTATTGGAGATTAGATGCGTGTCAGTTAAAGACTATCCGCAATGTTCAACAAGCCAACACAAATACACAAATTTGTCTTCTCACCTCTGTAGCCATGCAACACAATTATTATGTGAGAAGCTAGCAGCTCACAGCCAAACGTTCCTGATTTACAACCATAGAAAGTGGAAAGATTTGCTTCTCTGGTGGTTTTCAGGGGTGGCTGCATGAGCGCTGGTACCATAAATCTTGGTGGCTGTGGTGGCCTGCAGTGAGTGTGTTTAACCCGGGATAAGGCTTATAATTGGAAACACACCGTGCATTTGCCTGCAGGAAACTGCCTGAGCCTCTGTGTGTGTGCGTGTGTGTGTGTGTGTGTGTGTGTGTGTGTGTGTGTGTGTGTGTGTGTGTGTGTGTGTGTGTGTGTGTGCATGAAGCTGCAGGCCAACAAAGAGAGGAAAGTGTATACATGGGGCAGGCATGTGATGTGATCACAGTCTGCTATTTGAGGGCTGTGATCACCTCTTTAGAATGTGCAGGTGGATGGAAGGACGGATGGAGAGATCCTAGCAGACAAAGTCATGACAGAAGGGGAGTGAGTGGTCATTCTATTCCTGTATGATTCAATCAGACATCAATGAAGCACGCGTGCACATAGAAACCTCTACAAGATGACTCACAGCCATTAAACAATGGCTCGGGGCCTTCCCTATGTATTTACATTTCTTCCTAGACATTCCACCCTGGTGGTTAATACGCAACAAGCACAACAGTTTTATAGCCAACAAGCTTTTAGCATCCCCAGATTTCAAACATGGACAAATCTAAATTCCTGACCAAATAATGAACTAATCCAAACTTTTTAATTGTTATCACTGAATCCAAGTTGTTGATCACGACTCAGAAAGTTTTTCTTGTAATAATCTTGATCTGTTGAAAGGGGATGTTTGAGTTTTAGCCCCTGACTCTCACTGATCCCATCTTGATCCATGTTGTCTCCGAGTAAATCTAAAGCACATGGAGCTGAGACAACCCTAATATCTGACTGGAAACCTCATATATCAGTGACGGAAATCTGAATTTATGTAAGTGAAGGAACTGACATTTGGTGGACAATTATTAAAAAGCGTGGGATCTGACCATTACTCCATACATAGTAGGGATGCACGATCCACTTTTTTCACATTCGATACCGATATCAGAAGTTTAGTATCGGTCGATATCGATCCGATACCAATATGGAAAAACAGAATTAAACTGTATTACATAATGAACTATTTGTTACTATATGAAAAAGACTGGGATCATCCTTTTGTACGGGGGCCCAAAAGTTCCAAATTGACCATCCTTTTGCTCGCTCCATTTTGAAATCAACATGAGCTTCTGCACAGCGTGGGACTGTAGCGCATGATGTCATCACTCACAGCACATAGAAATATACTGAATAGATCAATTCTTATGGATCGGGCCCATAGTCTCCAATACCCAATCTAGAATTTTCTTCTATATCTATATCAGATATTAAGATCGGATCGGTGCATCCCTAATACATAACACCTTCTTTGTGGTTCTAAGTTCTCTTTATGTATCTTTTGAAGAAATTTGGTGTCAGAATGCAGTTCCCTATCATGTTTGAGAAGCCATGGAATCTTCTGTTTCATCACCATCATGGACCACCACCCTGTAGGGCCAGATAAAGCAATCTGGGGTGTGTTTAAAAACCAAAAAGGTTTGAAATTCATGAGTTTGCTTTGTGTTTTTTCCAGTAATAGTTGAAGGCGAGGGTTGTGTAGAAACACAGGGTGAGCCTGAGGGAATCTGACAATGGACAATGGGTAGTACGCATCACAACATCCATTGTGTTCTGCAGTGAAATGTCTCCTAATTTAATTCATGGAGACTAAATATTCCCTTCTTTGAGCTGGACCCAAGAAGTCTTTTTTAAAGCGTCCGGCATTCTTTCACCAAGGAATCCACAACAAAAACTACTTCTGCTTCTTGATATTCACCCAGCAGATTTAGAATCAGACTTTTCAAAAAGAAACATAGAAATTCTGCACAAGATGCTCAACCCGATTTAGATGCCGTAGTCTACTCCCAGTGGCAACGGCCCGGACCTTTGCTCCATTTGTCTTTATAAGGTGAAGAAACTGGTCAGAATATATACAGCACAAGCGTTTCAGCAATCTAATAAAGAGCCTGTTTGCACTCTTGTTAGGTGCTTCCTGCCTTCGGGCTAAATCTTTGTTGGACAACTTCCCTCCCTAAAAAGTCCCATTGAATCCAGTATGCAGGACCTGTTCTCACACCAGACCAACACAGAAAAGCCCGGTTGGCCACGCTGTGCTGCTGAATTCCCTGAAAGCGCTGCCTCACCCAGCGGGGGGTTCCTACTGGAATAAGGAACGTCTCAAACTCGACCTCTGAGACTAATACAGGATGAAGTGAGGAAACTCACTCTGCTCCCAACATTATGTCCCCAGTGCTCCCAGTGGTAATCCCAGTCATCCAAACAGCCTGGTTCCTCATTAGGCAAGGTGTCAGATGGGCATTAGGGCGGCCGATTGGCTGATTAGCAGTGTTGACTTTGGCTACGCTTGTCAGACTGACGGTCTCCACTTTAGAGCTGCAGGGGATTTCCTCAAGGTTAATCTCATCAATAATGAACAATGGCACAAGAGGAAAGCAGGTAGCAGGAGGGTGTGATGGTAGGATGAGGTGGAGTGTTGGGTGCCCTGTGGGTGCTGACTGATAGAATCTGGTCTGTTATTATAGCACTGCCACACTTGGCTTTAATAACTTGCCCTGAATAGAGCACGGTGAGCTGGAGAGGAAGTCCGTGTTTTGATGTATGGCTTTGGTTGGCAGGTTTATAGCTTAATTGTGTCGTTATCAGCAGCTCCATTGTGTAAACTGTAGTTCATGAGATGCTGTACACAGTATGGATATGCAATAAGAATAGCCCAAGTTGATATATACATGGAAAGGTTTCGCTTTTTATTTATAGGCGTTAAAAGGTCATCCAGTATGAGACTTTCAGGGAAAGTTTAGGGTCCCTTACACAAGACGTTCTGAAGATGTGAACGTACTTGTGATAATAAAAAAAAACGATTTGATACTCTGGATGATGAACACCAAACCCACTTGGCATCAGAATTCTCAGAAAACTGATGACAAGGTGACTTCATTGGTTTTTGAAGGGTGAACCTTTTATTCTGTTAGCAACATAATGGTCAGGAGATTGACCTTTCCAACAATTCAATCCTAACCCTAATGAACTGACCGACCAAGCAACTGACCAAAGTCCAAACAGTCAACCAACAAATGTCCAAATAGAGAAATGAACCAACTGACTGGCTGACTGAACAATGAACGTCCAGTCAACCAACCAACCAACCAACCAACCAACCAACCAACCAACCAACCAACCAACCAACCAATGACCAAACAGAGAAATGAACCAAATCAACAGGCCTACTCATGTCCAAAGAAATCAGCACCTCAACAATCAGCTGACTGTCTGACCAACCATCTAACCTCTTCGAGATTAGTAAAGTACATCACTGCAGTTAATAAAACCAATATATATATATATAAAAACAATGTGGACAATTTGTGGATGGATTAGGGGTGAGCTACTGACAACAAACCTGATGTACAGTATTTTCTAGTTTTAGTGGGTTTTTACTGCTCATTTTTTACTCATTGTTTTGTTTTGTTTTTACCAAAATAAAAGTTTATTGAATCTACCCCTCCAAAACTCCTTTCCAGGTTTGTTTATTCTTTATTACAGGAGTGAGGTTTTCCATCTGCTGAAGCAGAGTCTCTGAGGCAACGCTGGCTCTGAAAATGCTTGTTTAATTTTATTGTTTTTTCCTCTGTTTTCTTCTCCTCACCTGGTTTATTTTTCATCTCTCTGCTATTGGAATTAAACTCCTTCCAAGTTCAGCTCTTAAGTAACCATACAGGTTTTCTCTCTGGGACTCACAGCTCTTTTTATCAGCCTCTCATATCTTATCTATAACCACCCTTTTATAATAAAGTTTGTTTTGCATAAATTCCACTGACCTGCACCGAAAATCACAAAGAAAACTCAGCTTCAGTTCAGAAAGTTAATGTTAAACTGTTGTGGTATTTTTACCCCCTGCTGCTGAATAATTATATTAAATGACAACCTGCACCCCATTATTCAGCTTGAATGACTAACAAGGCGAAAATGTTTGTGCAACTACTGAGCGAGAATGCTTCTTCCTGCAACCACAAAACGGCTGCAATTACTTTTAGTGGTGGTTATCCACCTCAGGATGAAAGCCTTTATTTATATGAAGGAAAACTCAGATGAATGCGTTTGTCCGCCACATTAGACATCTGTGATTTGATGTCCAAACCAAAGCGGCTTTTACTGAATAAAAGCATTAAATTAGGTACCAAAAATAATTCACACTGCAATTTAACTGTTATGATGAGCTAAATGTGACTAAATGTAGCTATTATTATTATTTTTTATCACTTTATCATTGGCGCCCCATACATAACAGCCTCTATTTGTTCTGTAGTTGGATAATTTGCTGGAATAACCGTGGAGCTGACTTCATTTTTTCTCCTTAGTTCAGTTCCAGTGCATGCACGTCTCCACTCCATCCTCTCTGCTTCTCATGCATCCTCTGAGAATAATTTAAATCTCTTCCAGAAAACAATTAATCAAAATCATGTCAGTTTTCCCAGACCCCACTTTTAATAACACCACAGATGATTGCTGAAAAGAGCAAATGGAAAAATCCAATCCCTCATGCATAAATTAATATCTCATTATGTTTTTTCTAATAGAACTGTTACACCACAGACACACTTCACTACTTTTCCCCACTAAAATCAAGGAAAGCTGTGGAGAAATGGGTTTAATTTACCAGCATCACCTCCTCTTTGAAACCATGGGCCTGAAGGAAGAACATCAAGGAGATCATGCAGCAGTGATTAATGTACGTCTTTAAAATGCTCCATGCTCACATTAAAAACAAAAAAAAGATTTGTCATGGCTCATTTAATGAGTTTGTTGTCATCAGGTGAAATTATCTGGTAACTGTGTAAACCTACAACTGGCTTTTATCATCCTCAAATCAATATTCCAGTTTTACTGTTAAAGCTCCTTCAGAGGAACGTGGTGGACCTGCTCTCGGTTAAACATGTCTGATATGTGGGTTAAAAAAAGATGTTTCACATTTATTTTAGAAGAGTGCAACAGTATGAAGAGTTTACACGTTATTCACTCAGACGCTGATCATCCTACATGAGTCATAACTCAAACATATGCTGCAAAAATGATTTTAAACATGTCTTTTGCTGCCTGAAAGCTTTACTTCGTCCAAGTCTAAATGAACTGCGCTGATTGCCCCGACTTGACGTGTTTTTAGAGAATCAGATAAAATCTTTGACTTTAGGTCCAAACTTGGGATCCGTTTGTTCAGCACAGCTGTCGTTCACTGATTCTGCTGCCTGGATAGGATTACTTTTCATTTCCATTTACTCATAATGCTTCTTGTTATTATTTGATTTTATTCATGATGGAGTCCAAAGGTTGACAGGACACCAGGTCATGGAGACTTTCTGTAAACGAGAGGACCCACTGGTACAAAGTGAGTTTTAAGAGCTAAGACTTTCTGTTGGGATTAGGGGTGAGGCTTTGGGTTTGGGAGGAGTGCGTACAGAAATCACAGGTTTTCTATCAATTACAGTGTCGAGGCTCTAGGCTTTTACCAAAACGCTTAAACAACCAGATCTCACTTTTATACCACAGATATCTCAGTCCTGTGCATATTGTGTAGAACCAAAATCCCCTCCAAAGTGTTCTGAATGCACAACGGTGATTTGGACTTCATGTGACTTACAGTTGTTGTAGTTGGGATGAGAATCAGCTCCTCTATGGTCTTGAGTTGGAAAAGGGTAGAATGCCTTCTCCAGGTCAGGGATGAGGTTCTGCCCCAAGTGGAGGAGTTTAAGTATCTCGGGGTCTTGGTCACGAGTGAGGGAAAGATGGATCGGGAGATCGATAGGCGGATTGGTGCTGCGTCTGCAGTGATGAAGAGAGCTGAGCCGGAAGGTGAAGCTCTCGATTTACTGGTCGATCTACGTTCCAACCCTCACCTATGGTCACGAGCTTTGGGAAGTGACCAAAAGAATGAGATTGTGGATACAAGCGGTCGAAATTAGTTTTAGGGTGAGAAGCTCAGTCATCCAGGAGGGGCT
This sequence comes from Aphyosemion australe, assembly GCA_006937985.1. NCBI lineage: Eukaryota > Metazoa > Chordata > Actinopteri > Cyprinodontiformes > Nothobranchiidae > Aphyosemion > Aphyosemion australe. Next base: position 209,639 of record SSNS01000258.1, read on the forward strand.
CATAGTAGACCCGCTGCTTCTCCACATTGAGAGGAGCCAGTTGAGGTGGCTCGGGCATCTGGTTAAGATGCCTCCTGGACGCTTAAGGTTTTCTGGGCACGTCCAAATGGGAGGAGACCCAAAGGAAGACCCAGGATGCGCTGGAGGGACTATGTTTCTCGGTTGGCTAGGGGACGCCTTGGGATTTCCCTGGAGGAGGTTGCCCAAGTGGCTGGGGAGAGGGAAGTCTGGGCCTCTCTGCTTAGGCTACTCCCCCCATGACCCAACTGGATGATAATGCATGAATGGATGGACAGTTGTTGCCTATGATTGCTAATAAAGTGAGATGCAACAAAGCTGCAAAGTTAAAATTACACCTAGCGCTCAGGAGGGGTTATAAAATAGGCAAAGTTTATCTGGTTATGCTTGTTTATGCAGAATAGCTACATTTGCTGTCTATACTGGCAAATATGTCATCGATTGATTAAACTCAGATACACATTTTGAGCTAATCGCTGGTTGCATATGTGCACAAGCATGACAACTAAAGAGCTAAATTCCTTCCAGTGCAGTTGTCTGCTTGGGATATTGATTTCCCTTTGGTCAATAGACATGTCTCCATTTCTAAAACTAATCTGATTATTTCTGTTTGATGACGATGATAGTTTGTCTCAAAAATGATGTAACAAAATAATGCAAATCTTTATTGGAGTCCATCGATTTTGACTCTACACTAAATAAAGAAATGTAAATAAATCAGTAGGATAAACCACATCCTTTTGCCATCCATCCATTTTTAAGAGCTGAAGACTCCAGTGAGTTCTGCTCTGCTCTGGGTTCTTCTGCCAGAGGGACACGTCCTAAAACCTTCAGAGGGATGCGACCAGGAGGTCTTCACCTTCTTCTTTACCAGAACAACTCTCGTTATGAAGAAAAGGAGCCCTGATCAGTATCTTGGTCTATGTCTTGCTCTGTCCTACAGTCACTTGTAAACAAGAATCCAAAAGAGTCAAGAGCAAAGGCCTGAAATTTAGAGTCTGCTTAAAATAACTTCAGTCTACTCGCAAACGCTCTCTGGACCAACATAGATGACCTGTTCCTCTCAGAATTTTAGCTCCTATAAAATCGGCCCTATGTTGTGACTATTTAGTGTTAAATAAATTTTATTTTGCAAAGAATCTTCATTCAGAATCGTGTTGTTGAAAGAAACCACCTGCGTATCCCAAAATATCCCTGTTTCACTCCCTTGGACACGGTGGCGCTCCAGCATTCCCCTGTGGGACCTCCTGGCTAAGAACAGCATACAATCAACAAGTGAATCACTTTTTGTCTTATTGGGGCATATTTTAAAAGGACAGCAGCAGCAGCAGAGCCAGAGACAGTTCCTCCTCCAGATTCTCAGGCCTCTGCAGGTCTGTCTCAGTGGCAGGTTCCTGTGTTTGTGCCTGTTCCTGTCTCCCGCTGTCACCCCGAGGCGCGTCGCCATTGTTTCCGCAGCGAGCGCCGGAGGTCAGAGCTTCTCTCTCACTGGCTCGGGCCATTCCTCCGACGACTTTGCGGTCCAGTCCAGGGATGGGAGCAGAAGGCACGGCTCCAAACAAAGCTGGGCACGCCTAGACCAAGTTAGGATCCAGTCAGAGAACAGGAGTGCTGAGCTGTTGATTCGATGCAGTGCACGGAGCTCATGCACACATGCACACGTCCACCTTTTGTTGTGCAGAAGGGGGATTCCAGGTTCTCTTGTAAACACTGTGCAGGTAAACAGACTGCCTGTCTGGCACACAGAGATTAGGAACAGGTCATTTTATTCTTTGCTATTTTCTGCTGAACTCAAATGTACTTTGTTTTTGATTGCTTGGCTTTTATGTGCACATCGGTCAGTACGTGCACAGGCTGAGGCACTGCACAAGCACAGGAGGAGATAATCCAATTTAAATTGGAATAAAATAAGTAGAGTGGTAATTTGATCATTTTTACAGCTTTTACAGAAACTTCTGCACACTGTCTTGTTAGAAATACTCCACAGTTGTGTTCTAACCTCTGCAGTTTCATCTATATCAAGGTGTGCTGCAGGATCTTTGGGACAAAGTGCCAGGTTGATGACTGTTCTCATTCACTTTATGCATTTTTTTCTGTGAAATTGAAATTTTACTTACTTTTCTTCAAATTGATCAAATTTAAGTTTTACTTTTGTCTTTTATTCTGCTATCTGCTAATCTTTTATTCAGTCTTTTGAGACATAATTATTAATTTTCTGATGCATTTACATGGCGTTTACCAATTTGAAAAATAAATACGAATAATTGTTCAGATAATTACCAACATTAATAAGAGGCTAATGCAGGTTCAGCTTCAGAGGATTAACTTTCATTACATTTTTGCCAAGTTCCAGCTTTTGGGAGTCTTATTTTTGCTCTAATCTGCAGCAGAACAACCATAACAACATAAAAATGTGATGAATTGTCTGAATCCGGCTCAGATTTTTCAGTGAAAACAGATTCAGTGTTTCAGCAGATCTGCACGATGTTTATATAATCTCCTCACCTCACATATTGCACAAATTGGTGTAATTTACACATGAAATTACCATGATATTTGCTCTGGCACATGAATCTCAAACTTTCCTAATCTTCTCAAAATAAATCCAGTGTTGCAGTAAGACGGGGTCACGTCTCGCTGTTTTTGCTGACGTTATCCAGACAGCTGTGTTAATTAGGCTTTAAGTGCTGAGTGACGTTGTTTAATCCATCTCTGCTCTGCATCAAAATGACACCAACAACATCAACATATAAACAATGCTGCAACTGACTTAGCTATGAATGATATTTTGCACATTTGTTTGCTAACGTTCCACATTTGTTAATGTTTTAACTCCACTCTGCTGTAAAACTCATATCTGGGAGCTTTCTGCAACCACAAATGGCTTCATGTGTCATGAAGCAGGTGTGTTTATTGCCAAGAAAAGCTCAATCACACACATATACCTTTGAAAATTGAAATTTTCCACCATTGTTATAACTAAGATCCGCACCCACACAGCAGTGGTATAAAACTGTCCATTCACAAACAAAACAAAAAAAAATGCAAAACTTAGTTGAAGTGCTGCCAACATAATGCCACCCTTCCCCTCCTTTTCTCTTTTATGTATCACCAACTGAGGTTCCAGATTGCAGCAACAATTATAATTCCTGCTGGCATTAAACCAAAAAGATTAAAGGAAGCACTTTTGGTGGGATATGTCCAAAGGTTTTTGTGCCTTTCAAGTAGCCGCACCCTAGGAAACATGCATGTATTAGAAAGGCGAAAAAATCAAAATGCAGAAAAAGTTCTAATTTTAAAGTCTGAGGGCTCAGTGGTTCATGAATCAATGCTGAAAAGCTGCAGGACAGCAAATTTACAAAAATTTAAGTTAATGTTTCAACCCAGGGTGATAAATGCAATCAGAGTATTGATCATCTGAGCAAATCACTGTGAAGCTAAAGGCCTGTTGCCACTATCGGATCATCCGGATAATTTTACCGGACATTTGCGGCATGCGTGTTTCTTTCTCCTTTTCATTGGGCCGGCCCAAAAGGACCCTTTTCTGGGCCATTTTAGGTACAGGCTGAATAAGTGAACTGGGGTATGAACTCAGAAATGGCCCAGAAGAGTTACTGGGCGGGTCTTGTAGTTAACTCATGCTGATTGGTTGTAACTCAGTAGGAAATGATATCTGCAAACAACCAGCGTTTGTAAAAATGGAAGAATTGCTGGTGAAGCAAAATGGAAGGAAAAGAAATAAGCAGCATTGATGCTCATTTAAACGCTACTTTAAAATCGTCGTTTCCAAACTCCCAACAACGAAAAATGCAACGAGAATCCCTCCACAACGCCATCATTTTAGCTGCTTTGTGGTCTCGTACAGAGTGCCGTAAGGGGTGTGTGTGGCGTAGTCACTGCTGCAGCGCTTCCCTCTTGGCCGCCAGGCAATCCCTCTTGTTGGCGCATTTTTAAAATAGGAAATATGGGTGGCTGACTCCAGTCAGGGGGTGACTTGTACTTTAACATGTTGCACTGCAGTTCCGCCTGATGCAGAGGCTGGGTGGATCGTCTTTTAATAACGTAAAATTCATTATCCTAATTATTTCTACATTTTTTTCCTTTTTTAATTTCTTGTTTTTGACATGACAACTTCCTCTGAGCACCATTTAAACTTATTCAAGAGACGTTTTTCCATCACCGTGCCTGATCTCGGCCCCCCTGAGCACCACCAAACAGCCCAACCTGTTCCTTATCCTCCAACATCAGTGCCTTTCTAATCTGAGACCTGACTCCTGCCTTGCTTCAAAAAAATCCTGCGATAAACCTCTCATAGAGGAATGCACACTGTTGATACCAGCAGAACTGTTCAGCAGCCACATACGGGTGGCCTCAGGTTTGAGTCCATGTATTGTACATGATAGACACAATGCAGGAATTAAACCCACCCGGTCTCTCATCCAGTCATCTTTATGAGTATAAACATCCTTTATCGCTCTCTACATCTCCTTCATTCTACATCCAGTGACCCTGCCCTCCTCCTGTAGTGTTATTTGCTCAGCTGGCTGCAGACGCCTGTACTGCGTTGACCCTCAAAGTCCTGCTGGCTGCAAATGTTATGCTGATTGACGTCTGAAAAGCACTTTCTGCCTTTAAAAACAAATTCCATACTTTCTTTAACATTTTAACACTAATAAAGATAATTTTGCATCAAAAAACAAATACACAAGATGTTAAAAGCTTGGATGGAGTTGACTCAGTTTTAGAGAGTGGATCGTTCCCTTATTTTCATTAGATTCCCGTTAGACACGGGCCCAAAAAGCATCTGTGTCGCATTGTGATCAACAACAAGTAGCAAAGTCTCACAAGGTGTTGGCTCTGGCTGTGAAATCCAACATTTTCCAGCTGGGATCAAGTTCTTAACTAATGGCTTTTGCCATCTGGTCCTGATGAAGAAGGGAAACACATCACAGGCCTGAGGTGAAAACCTGTGATTTCACTATTCACAACCTGAGTTTGTCCAAATAGAGTGTCTGTGATAGATTCCCGCCGATAAAACAGTTTTTTAAATTTAGTCATCTGCTGATTTAAAAGCAGGACCCCATCTGTGTAAAACAGAAAAATCCTGACCCAATTAACACCAATTTAGATGATTCAACAACATATATGGGTGTTTTTACAGGCTGAATGAAATGTGAAGCACTTATTGATCAATAACGTTACATCATTCAGCAAAACCTTGCTGGTTTTGATACTAACAGAAAGCTGAGATCCCACCAATCCTCAAGAAGGAAACTTACACGGGAAACTCATTTTACATAAAAAAAAGCAAAACAAATAAAAAATAAATCCTACTTTTGTACCAAATTCAACCTAATTTCTACCAGCTGATCTGCACTCCATCATCCAGACCAGAATAGGGTCCTGACACGTCTGTCGTTTGTGGATTTGAGCTTTTGTGTGATTGAAGGGCTCTTTGCTGCTCTTAGCAGGGTGCAGCCGCTCCGGAGGGACGCTGAACAAAAGCGGCTGTTTGATGTGAATCTGGCGGTTTTTAGGTCAGGCAACAGAAAGTTGTCTCTGGACTAATATCTTTAAAATCCTAAACTGCTTTAGATTTATGAATAACATTTAGAAATGTAGGTTTTAGATGATAAATAAATGGTAATATTCCCATTTAGAACAATGTTTGATGTAGCCTGATATATTTTAAAAATTATTTATATCACAAAAATGTTTGCAAGTGAAACTGCAAAAACTCACATCATCATAACCAATGAGTTTTAGACATCATACAATTTTAGGATAAAACATTTTATAAAAAATTTTGTTTTCATTCTGATAATAATTTCAGCTTGATTGTTGAAGAAATCCGACAAGATTTGTATGATTTTTACTTCTTATAATTTTGTTAAAACAATAATTCAGATTTTTTTTATTTGCCTTCATTTTAAATTTTCTCTATGGTGACAAAACATGTATGTACAATCCTTTATATGCTTTGAAAATATGTTTTAATTAAATCAGTGGTGCCTAAACTTTTCAAGATGCAGGTCAAAAAGCAAATTTTGGACACAACAATTTCAAATTTTTAATTAAAAAATACAAAAATATACGTATTTGGTGCATTTTAGAGGTGGATTTGTAAATCTTTGTAGAATGAGACATAAAAAGGGTCTGAAATGTTGGACTTAATAAAAAAAAACCTTCCAAACAACTACCAAAGTTGGTTGTGGCAGACAGCTACTAATACTGAGCCGGTGTCGGTACCAGATCTGCTCGGGTGCCAGATCGGCTCGGGGTCCTTCGCCTGCCGATGACGTCACACTAGATGATTGGCTGAACGTAAGACTTACAGAAGTTACTATACTATGTTCATAGAAGTTACGGTAGCACGTTGACGATGAAGATTTTGATTGGTTTCAACAAAATTGCGGTTGTAGTCCTTGTGGTTGTAGTCCTGTAGTCCAAAAACAAACACTTTTCGGGGAAAATATGTTTGTTTTGCCAAAGGAAACGTAAAATAAAAGCAAAAATATCAATTGATAAACAGAGATCCTCAGCAGCTCTTGATTTTGATGAAAAGGGGCAAAATAAAAATAAAATAACTTTATTGAACAAATAGCAAGCAATATTTTGAATGAATGAATGGATTTAAGAACTAACAAAATATACAGAATTCCACATAAAAACAGAAATGGCTGCTAATTCTGTAAATACATTTACAAATTTTCACATATAAAAACTGTTGTGCTTTTTGGAAGTCTGGTGTTGGTTTCACATTCTTTACAAAACTACGACAATATGGTGTTTTATTAACAAATTACAGTTATAAAGCAAAAATTTAGGCGGTAAGAAACAAGAATTTATTAACAAAACTGCTAAACTCTTTCCAAAACTTATGTGTGAAAGCAGAGTGGATTTGCCATAGTTTGACGTCATCATCAGCAGGCGAAGGACCCCGAGCCAATCTGGCACCCGAGCAGATCTGGTACCGACACCGGGTTCTGTTGGAGGTTTCTTCCTGTTAAAGGGAGTTTTTCCTCTCCACTGTCACTACATGCTTGCTTAGTCTGAGGGATTGCCTTAAAGTCAGTGACAAGTCAGTGACTCAATGCAATCTGCTGGGTTTCCTTAGAAAACTTTTAACTAATTGGAATAATAAACTGAACTCAATAAGTAGGTTCAATAGAATTTTGAGCAACTGTAATTAATTAAGTTTATAAAAGGTGTGAGGTTCACAAGTCTGCATTTTAGTAAAATTCAGTGAAGGTTTGTGGTAAATGCAGATCAATGTGACTAATAACTAATAACTTGCATTGTAGTAAATCTATTCTAATTTTTTAAACATTTTAAATTATCTTCATCCTTTGTAATGCCTCACATTAGAGAAACTTTAAAAAAAAATCTTTGCACCAACAGCTTATTGGCTGCACAAAGTCACTCCAATGGCCTTAAATGGCCCACGAGCCACACTTTAGATTTTAAACGGATAATAAAATTCCACCTGTCTTCTGTTTAAACACTGATAATCTATGATATTTAATATTTAATGTGGTTCACGTCTATCTGAGGACTCAAAAAGGTCAGAGTTTATTCTTCAATTATCCCATAACTTAATACAAGCAACGTACTATTTGTCCTGCTTGATTTATTGATATTAAAAGAGATTTATCTTGTTAACGTGATAGTGAATTTCACTTGGCATCCTGAGCCATCCCTTTTAATGAGCCGTGACAGGAGTGCATACTTACTTTGGCACCAGCAGCACACAGCAAACTGCGTTCTTTGTCTTCTGTTTGAAATGCACTTTGTGTTGCTGCCAAACAGACCCACACACAAACAGCAATGCTCTGAGAAAAATGCACTCATTACTTCTATCAGCAGGCTGCACACAAGCAATGCTGGAGAAATGAAAACCACAAGGCTGCTCTTTTGTTCTTTTAAAAAATTGTCACTATTAACCGTCAGTTTTCCCTCTTCAGCATATTTTTGCACCTCATCTCTTGGCTTTATTCTCGTGTTTTTGACGAGGCGTTTGGCCTTGTTGTCTTCTGCGAATGAGCCAAACGTGGATTTCTTTAGTTTATCCTCCAGATTTCTGAAATCTCGTCTAACCTTGTATTTTAGTTTCCTAGAACAGGAACGCGCTGCTGAGTTGTGAGGATTTTCCTATAAGATTGCAGGCGAACGTTTGGAAAAACTCTGAACGTTCGGAGAAACTCCGTGCACTTTATACACCAGAGTATCAGGAACCCCTCGTGCAAGAACTGCTTCCATCTGGTCGAAGATGCATTCTGCCAAGATGAAAGTTAAACAAGACTCAAAAAAATAAATGTGTCTCTGCTTGAGTTACATTCCTAAACAGCCTGAGGTACTTTGCCTTTTATATTGCCCTTCATGTGACATCCGTGCTGTAAATGTCACGATCTCTACGCATTTATTTTTTCATTAAACGCTGGCCGCACTAAAAAATTGCCTCTTGTGGGTAATAACTTTACCTTTCCTCTATATAATCTGATATGACACTACACATGCTTCCAACTTTTGCCCCCCCCCACTCTTTGGCTGTTCCTTATTAGATTTGCTCTCTGACTAAACTGTGGTCCTATCTGTCTGGAGTCCATTTATAAAGCCAAAGCAGCTTGTGTATAATAAGTTCACTTTCTGTGTTTAGCAACTGCAAATTACAAAGACAGAAAATCAAGACTAATGACTTTTTAAAGCTGTTTTTTCAGCCCCCTCTGGACGCGCTCAGCTGATAAAACATGTGTGCAGTCATGCTCTGTTGACAGAAGTGCTGAAAGACTCGCCGAGACCTGGGCAGACATTCAACACATGGCTAAATGCCCTGTCACGCTGGCAGTGATAAGCTTTACACACACATTTAGACATATTTATACCCCTGCACACCCTCCGAAACTCAGCCTGAGACACAAATCAGTCAGTAATTGGCCTGGGAAGCAGCAAGGACAAAACCAGCATCGCATCTCGATGCTTTGAGGAAAAGCTGCAACAAAACAGCTTCGCTTGGGACAAACTGTGGTTTTGGTTGTGAGTCAACCTGGACTTTTGAAGTAACCTGAACCATGTGCAGCCATAGCCTATAAATATAACAATCAAACATTGTTGCTGAGCACCGGAAAGCCCGGTATCACTCCCATCAGCCTCATCTCTTGTTTCTGGTCGACTCTGCTAACAATGTTAGAACACATTGCCAGCATCATGCCTGATAATAATCAGCATGTTAACAATGTCAGAGCCTTTACCTCAAAGCAAAAGACACAGAGTCAGTGGACCTCTCACAGGATTAGACTTAAGCCTTTTTCTCACTAAGCACACTAATACCACCTAACATCTGGTTTCTGTCTTCAGCGGGAAAGGGTACAATTGGCAGTATTTCCCAGGTCAGAGGCGTTTTGATGTGGTTGCAGGTATTCGTCAGAACCAGCAGTGATTGAAACACGATACCTCCGAGGATGCACACATTTTTCATGTTCCCTGGTGCTACCATGAGGGCTTGAAGCCTCTGATGCAAACATGAGAGATAAAACATAATCAAAACTCCAGCAGATCTTTTTAGAAAACTTTGAGTTTTGAAGTGAGATTAGAAAAAAAGTAAACAGTAAACTTTCGTTGATGCTATCAGCTTGTTTTCAAGAGTTTCTTTGATGCTCAAATTGAGACGGAGCAAGAAATATAACAATAATGAGAAAAATTGTGTGTGTGTGTGTGTGTGTCCTGTCTTCTCGAACCCCCATGGGTCGTGGTGGATGGCTGCTCATACTGAGCCAGGATGTTCTGGAGGTTTCTTCCTGTTAAAAGAGAGTTTTCCTCTCCACTGTCGCTACATGCTTGCTTAGTATGGAAATCGCTGTAAAGTCTCTGACACAAGTCAGTGACTCGATGCAATCTACTGGGTTCCTTACATAGGAAACTTTGAACTAATCGGCATAATGAGCTGAACTCAATTGGAACGTTTACTTTGTAAAGTGCCTTGAGACGACTCTTGTAGTGGTTTTAGCGCTATATAAATAAACTGAATTGAATTGGTTTTGAACAAATTTTGAGGGGGTTCAAAAAAATGTAAAACATTTACATAATTTACAATAAAGACAAGCGGCCGAAATGAGTTTTCTTTGCTTACAAAGACACATACATACCAAACAAAAACATAATGGCTCATTTTTCACTTTTTAGCAATAAGAACTCAGAAATGGAGATTAAATGCATGCACGCTGTTCCTGGTGCTCCAGATATCCATTCAGTCAATAAAAGTCAATCCCCAAATGTGCCAGTGATACTTCCCATGCATCTCACTGAGGCACTGATCATTTGATAATTGATCCAAGACAGATGCTCCAACATGAACAGATTGAATCATCTGAAGACCATGTGCACCATAACTATAAATTCCTATAGACCCTTTGACATGTGACGTCACGCGCCCAACCCCCCGACCCCCAACTTCTGGCCGGAGGGCAAAAAGACAGCCCTCCTCCGTTGACAACCATTGTTATTGTCTGTCAGTTGTCAATAATTTGAGCTAAATAGCAGCAAAATGAAATCTATCAGCATGGTTAACACATGCAGCGCTGCAGGCTGCACAAGAAGATGAAAGAACAGTAACGTAAATTTGTACATTTTTCCAGCTGATGAAATACGTTGAAGGCAATGGTTAACAGGCATAAAGAGAGTTTGAGTAGGTGAACCGACGTCGTGGAATCCAAAGTCTTATGACAGAATAAAAGGTCTGCAGAGGCTCTTTTGTCCCCCAGCATCATTGTCCTGATTTACAAAGTGATAAATATTTAAAGATCCACACAAATTTTATTTTTGGGGAAAGTCTGTGTCGTTTCCATAACTACAGCAGCTTTAACTCTAAATTCTCATCTTTCATTCAGGCTTAAAACGTTTTCTGGTCCCAAACTTATCTGTTCCTCCCTTGAATTAATTAAAGAGCTTAATTTTGGGTGGCAGCAGCGCCACCTGGTTCCACTGATGGCTTATGATCATAGCAGCTGTTTACAAATGACTCTCAGGTCATCTATTGAGTTAGGGAAAACACCAACAGTATGGGTTAGAAGTACCCAGTGGCCTGCTGACTCCCTCCCTGCACTCAGTTTTGGAGAGATGGTCTGATAATCTTTCTGTTTGTGTTCTCTAAGAAGCACTTTGTTGTCAACCTGTATTGTAAAAATACATTTGACACGTACACACATTCACACACGGCCCAATCAAACCAGCTCATACACATGGAGGTATCCCTGGCCCTTGCTAGATTCAGATGATGCGTGTTATCTTTGGTCGGCCATTGTTATTGTTCCACTGATTAGAAAGAATCCTCCCAGTCAGTCAGCTGAATAAATACATTAGCTGTTTTTCCACCTTGTGAGAATCACTCAGGTTTGTGGAAATGGTGATTTTATAACATTTTCAACACTGACCAACTGATTAGCTGTCCTGTAATACATAAAACAGAATTACCACAGTAAAACCACATAGAGTTCTCTGATTTATGTTCAAGGTTTAAAAAAATACACAGTCTCTGCAGTAAATCCAACATTTAACAGTGCTTTTATTATGAAAATACAATTTAAATTACCAAAAATATGAATGTTGTAAAGATTGCTTCAACATTACACTACCAGTGCAACAGCCTTAGAAGTCAGAACAACAAAAAAAATAAACGGCGTGTTAGATCTTCTTAGACCAGGGGTTCCCAATCCTAGTCTTGTACCACTATCCAGCAGGTTTTAACCAGCAAGTTTAATTAACAGAATTCTGCAGAGCTTGATGACCTGCTGAAGAGAACCAAATGTGTTAGAGCAGGGAAACAACTAAAACATGCTGGATGGGGTCCCTCAAGGATCAGGATTGGGCAACCCTGACTTTTATCCTTATGCACAAGATGAAGACCATTTCTCTCTCCAAACATGGATGGTGTTTGCAGGTTTTACAGATACTGAGTAAGGAGACAGTTTTGAGCATGCATCCTTTATTATCAACATTGTGATGCAAAATTTCAAACATATAAATGTGTTTGAAATGATTCTTGCAGAAATTGTGTTTTCAGGCAAGATAGTGTAATTTAGTTTTATTCCAGTCACATTATCCCATTTGTTTCTAAATTTTATGTTTTTTTTTTTGTTCAAGTCATTAGTTTGGGGATTTTTGTGTCAAAAATTTGCGGTACAATCACCAATATTACGTTAGCCAGTGTGATTAATTATATCTGGGTTTAAATAACAGTAAATTGTATGTTATGTCAAAAATAAAAAAATCTAACACTAAAATTACTTTATTACTAGAATAAATTACAAATTTGTAACTCAATTTTTACTATAGCTAAGTACAAAACAGTAATATTCATTAACTAAAGTCACAGTTTTCTTACATTTTAAATCAACGTTGAAAGTTCAAAATGAGGTTTTATTATAACAGCAGTGATTTATTTACCCTTTAGACCCTTCGCAGCATAAAAATATTTGATAAGACTTTTCATTACATAAATGCAGACTAAGGAACGCACGTCCTAATGGTCATAAAATAGATTTATGTCTTTTCTGCTTTGACACACATCATCGAGACGTCTCACCAGCTTTTTTCAGTCCCTTTTACAGCGGGGCAAGGGTGGATGAGTTGGAAGTCACACTGGGACACTTACAGATCTGCACAAGATGATTTTTTTACATTCACATCTATTCTAAGTCTCCTTGTGGCGTCCCCAGAGAACAATTCAGTTAAACGGTGCCACCCATCGTAGTTCAACAACCTCCGACCTTCATGACATTCCTCTATTTCTGTCAGATCGTGAGATTTGTCCCGCCACAGGAGGGAGTTCCAGGTCAGTTTAGTCTCAATGCAGCGTTTTATTGCCCCTGACTCAAGAACACTCCAGCTTGTCTGCTGGCTGCAAATTAAAATAAAATGTAACAAAATAAAATAAGTACAAATAAATATGCCTTCTTCTATTCCTGCAGTTTGATATTAAGAGTTGGGCAGTACCAGCAGGATCATGCATATTTAGACCTTTGTCTTCTTAATGTTCATATCTTGAAGCCATTCATCATTAAGTATCGTCTCAAAGTCTCGTGTTCTGTGGGGAGACAGCTCCATTTCTGGAAAGCTAAAATCAACAAATAACCAGCAGATATTGACATGAATATAAATCAATAGCTGTGGCCTGAAGAGCTCATTAGAAAAATTATCCTTACTCTTTGTGTAGAATGATGGGAAACTTGTCATCTTATTGATTTCTCTGATGTGTTCATATTGTTAATTTCACAGCTTGGTGCATCTCTTCATCTTCTCATTTTTAGTATTGACTTGTTAGGATTCCCTCAATAAATGAAGGTTCAAATTTAAAAGCGTTCCACGTCTCTTGTGAGCCTTGTTTTGAGTTGTATACCTCTGTTTAATTTACTAAGCTAACTAACGTTAAAAATCACTAATGGATACATTTAAAGGAAAACATAGCTTTTATTAAAAAAAAGTATGACTTTCAAACACTTCTTTTTTGCAACACACTTATGGAGGGGGTTTGTGTTACAGGGGGAGAAACAAAGAAAAAAGGAGCATCTGCTAGACTGCAAACAAAAACAGGGCAGGCGTGTCAGGAAAATCTAATCTATTATCTCTGTGACATTGGTGCATCTACATTAAGTAATTTTAGTAATTTTATGTTGTGGATATTTTTTAAAAAATGGTAAATGGCCTGCAATTATATATACATTTTCTATAGTCCTTGAACCCCCCAAGGTGCTTTACAACACAACAGTCAGCCATTCACACACACAATCAGAATATTACATAAAATGATTCTGGTTATAGTATATTACAGCAGATAGAGCTCGACACCCAGAGGTTGACAAACAGAAACCCCAGTGAGGTGATTATTCTAGCTGTCCCTCTTGACCCTGTTTTCTAGAATAAGAACTGAGGTTTTATTTTATTTTATATAATAAACACAAAGTTTCTTGCTGATTATATCATTCTGGATTTGTCTGGATGATCACGTTTTCCATGTTTTCTTCGAAAAACATAAAACACAGTAACAATTTAAATGTCTCTGTTGCAGCAACAAAAGAGACAAAGGAGATGCCCCATCTTGTTTCAGACGTAACCTGCGGGCCCCCAGGTTTAAGAATCAGGATTGAATCAATGCTAAAATAAAGGAAAATCTTCAGGACATAGAGATTTTACTTATTTAGATAATAAAAAAAAAACGTTTGTGAGAAATGTGAGTTTGGATTTGCCTGGGCAGGCCACCCATGTCAGTCGTGGACCCAGCTGTATATCATTCAGACACGGGTCGTGACTCAGTGTTACTCACTGCCTGTTAAAACTGAAAGTCTTTGTGTATGCACGGTGTCTAACACACAAGACAGGAAGACTTTGATGATTCCCATGTGATACACCCATGTGTCAGGGATATTTTTGCATATTGGAAATATTTCTCCTTATGTTGTTATTAAAGAAATTCCTGCACCATTCATCTCTGCAGACAAATCTGCAGGGTTTTCTGGGATTAGGTTGCAACCTCTGGAGCTTTTCTCTGTTGTCACTGGCAGGCAGATTTGACATCTATTTAAAAAAAAAAATCCTACATCAGAACGTAGTTTTAGATTTTCAGGCTTAAATGGTGTTTAAAGTGGCAGGAGATATTTTACAGCTGTAAGTGAAACCCTAGTAAAGATGTTTTGTAGCGCTCATGGAAATGAGACCAGGACCAGTTACTCCCAGTTCATGTCGGAAAAGAAAATCATGGTGAAACTGTTTTTTTTTCTTGATTGCATCGGAACATTTCTGAGGTTTGGTGCAACAAAACAACTGTTTTTTATGTCAAAAACATTTGCTTTGATGTATGTTATGTTATCCCCAACACACACACACACACACACACACACACAAACACACACACACTAGCAGCTGTCTTTTACAGCAAACACACGTTCCCCTGCCCAACTGTGCTGTAATAGATGGAGATTAGGAGTACTGTAGTATGGTTTCCATTTACATTCTGAGCCAGTAGGGGGATTTGAACCGACGACCTTACAGTTAACAAGCTTGTATCTCTAAGCTGCTGCTGAACCTTTGATTTGATGAGATTCAATAACCGGTTTAAATCGGCAGTCTGCAGTTGGTCATCGGTGGAGGTTTATATTCCACCTGGTCTCGTCCTCCGGTGTCCGTGTCCCGTTCAGGAGTCCACACAGCATATTTAACATCACACCTAAGAAATGAGGCCTTCAGAGACAGAAACATATGAAACACGTATGAAGATTTCACTTTGCCCTCTTTCCTAATAAAGCAAGTTCACAATCTGGGCTTCATAACCACTATGAGAAACACGTAACCTCTCAAGGGTCAGTCAAGAAAGTCCCATCTAATAAACGTTGATATCTCACTCTAATAACTAATCTGAGAGTAAAACGTTGGCCGATTGTTTGTGATCCACGTTGGGCTGCAGATATGGAGGCTGTGTAAAAAATCAGGCTTGTCGTCAACCTGCTCAGATTCCTGGTTTTATGGAAAATGACTTTTTTTTTAAATTAATTTATCTTGGCTTTAAACGTGATCTAACTCCAGACTAGACCACTTAATGTTGTTTTTCATTTAATTTCATATTTTTTTTTTATAATTTCAAAAATATAAAACAGGCTTTTTCAATGAGTCTGACCCTTTGATGAACTGGTGGATAGGGCATATTTTAAAGCAAAGCAAAAAAATCTAAAAGCTACAGAACTATAAATGAAAATTGAAATAGCAATAAGGCATGACTTATGAAGAATTAATTAATTGGTAATAATACATGTATTATTTTAAAAATATCAATAGTTTATGAAACAATAATACGTTGCAACTCCCTAATGAAAAAGGGACCATAGCTCCCTGTTTTCTGCCAAATAATGAGCCTGTTTCAGTGTATGGGCAGTGTCTTATTATAAACACTTATTATAATAAATCCTTTAGTCTTAATGTAAAGTCACACCTGTTAAACATAAAATATCCAAATCCTTGATTTTTTTCTTAGCATGAACATTAAATTGTCCCAAAAAACGGTTTGTCTTTGAGAAAAGACCTAGACATACTGCACGGGTGACCCAGACGTTATGATGTTTGCATTTCTAAAGTGTCTCAGTGATGAAGAACTTCCTAAAAGACCAAAGACAAAAGTAAACCATCGTCTCTGTCACCTGGAAATGTTTCAGATGTGTGAGAAAAACTCAGCGGATGACACAGCAGATGGGAAATTTAACGACACGCTGAGAATAATGGTAAACAGCGAGGAAGAAGAGAGAAAGCAGAGCCTGTGCCGTTTCAGACCTCGGAGCAGAGTTACGATGTGAATTTGAGAAATGTCGGCAGATTAACCTGAACTCTGCTTACGGTGGTTCGTCTCCTAAAAACCCAGAAAGTGCACCAAACCCCAAAGTTTAATCTCACACTGAAAACTATAACGAGTTTAAGTGGTTTCATGTGTCATAGTAACAACTTATGATTGTGGAGGAGTTACAAAGAAATGGACAGTGGTGTGTTTAGCAGTTTTGAGGCCCAAGGCAAACAGAGGCAGGGGGCCTCTGCTGCTCATACAGGACATTTTAAACTGAAACCAAAAGTGATTTCCTGTCTAGCGCTATGTTAACTGCGTAAATTGACGTGTCCCAGAAGCCAATCCTATCTTTTGCGGCATGGCAGGCCACTTCTGGGATGCGCATGAAAATTTCCGTGCCGCGGCCGGTTTGGATCAAATCTCTAGACTAATGGATTCTATTTGAAGAAGCAACGTTCCACTGCCATTCCGCACTGCTAATGCCTCCTGTGTGAAGTAGGCTACTCAGAAAAAATGGCTAATGCAAGCAGCATTTTCTTGCTATTCATTTGCAGCATTAACGTTGAAGCTGCTTCCAGTAATTGTTACTCTGCAGCATCGTAAAAAAAAAAAATCATTAACACATTTTTTACTTTATCCTGCTGCTTTCGCTTTTCAAAACCCTTTGGATAGCTTCACTCCATTCTTGCATAATTCTTTTACTTATTATTAGTTGCATTAGACAACAGACTTGCTCGTTAGCCATTCACTTCCGTTGCTGCAGTCATTTAATGGTCCATCGCAGCTTGGTGACAGGGGACATTGAAACACTTTCACACAAGACAATCTGATGCCATTTCAGAGTAATTGTTCTTTTAGAATGAAAGGGTTAATTCAATTTGGAGGAAAAAATGTCTTAAATATCTTTGTTAAGTGTCAGAACCCTTCAAATAATTAGGGCCCAATGGTAAGTCCACCTCTGGATATGGATGATACTGCAACACTCAGACACGTCTAATCCACCAAGCTGCACGTAAACAAAAATAAAGTTTTATATTTTTTCACTACAGAATGAGACGTTTCTCTTCCCAAACAGCTAAGATTCAGTCAAACAGCAGCTGGAGTAGATGCTTGTAGAAATTTAAAAGTTAAATGCTGTCAGAGGTCAGAGGACGAAATGTGAAACATCCAATAATAACCAAAGGTTGGAGATTTAGAACAGAAAACTCCCTCACTCGAGGCAACTTAATAACCCTCAAGGGATTGATTCAGTTGTCTATCTCTTCGGTTTTGACAGTCTGACCACTTTCCACCGATTAAATCTGCTGAAGGTGATCTTATTAAAAGTCTTGCAGCAATTTTTGGTGCAACGTTACCCGCTGAATAAAAGCGCGATGAAAACTAAAAATCGCCAGTTATGACTTTGTGACTAGTTGCATGTGCTGACATTACATCATCTGGTTAACTGAGCTGTTCTGGTGGACATATGTGCAATCTGCAAAAAAAAAAGCTACATGTCAAAAAGCTTAAAAAATAACCTATTCTGGCAGTGTTGCAGTCGTGATTTCTCTACAGCGACACCTACTGTTTAGGAAGAAGATTGCAGGCTGTGGTGTTCAACATTAGTTGCAACATTTCAGTTTGTGTGCAACAACAGATACCTAACTAATTTCTGATTGTGAGTGGAGATCATTTTTGTCAAACCTGACTAAATTTGTTTGATTAGAGTTAACAGGATCCACTGGTTCCACATCTTCTGCATCTCACTGGGGTTTAGAGGCATTCCAGCTGTTTGGCGTCTCTGTAGCTTGGTTCTCATCAGAAAGTCCTCCTGGTCATCCTGTGATTTCACTTTGCAGCTGTTTGGGTAAATATTTTCTTTGATGGTGCATGAAACTGAGCTGGTGTGAAATCTCCTCATCGCATCTCCGAGCAGAGATTAACTTCGTGCATGATTTGACACTAATTGAGATTTTTTTAATTCACATTTTGCTGCATGAGAACACATTTTCTGCCTTCTTTAAAAATATGGCCTGTTTTAATGTTGGTTTGCCCCTTTTTTTAGATTATTTTAAATAAATGCTATGTTAGCTACTATCAAAAAATATTTTGGTTGTGTTTTTTCATTTCTTTCCTTTGCAGAGTTTATGTGAATTAAAACGTGTCCAAAAAGTGAGAATCTTTTCATATTATTCTCCAAAGTTTTCTGATCCATGTGTTTTTCTTGAACTCCTGACTAAATTACTGAATCAGACGTGGATTTGCTTGTCTCCTATCAGACTGGCTCAGGGTTAGCCTGCTTAACAAAAGGAAATAGCTTGGAAGTCAACTCTCCGCTCAGTTAATGATGCTTACAGGCTGAATACCAGCAGAGGAGTCCCATAACCAGGCAACACGGACACAAAGCGCCCGATCCTGCATCTCAGAGGAACCGCTCATTAAATGAGGATCACTGGAAGCTTTTTGTCCATGATGTCTCCCTAAATGAGCCATGAATGATAACATGCCTTTCCCCCCTTTTTCTCTTCAGAAAATGGTAAATAACAAAGATATATCTGGTCCTTTTCCTTCCACAGAATAATTGGGACTCATTGGAGACAAATGATGATATCCATCTTTTTCCCTCCTCTTTCTTCTTCGACTCCTCTTTGTCGCTGTAACGTATGTCTCCATATGGAAGCAACAATCAACCTGTTTCCACTGGCGATGCGTCTGACCTTTCTCTCCATTGTGAGGTTAAAGAAACATGGAACCCTCAGCCGTGATGGATTTGAGGACATTCTGGAAAAAACAAACCCTGCAGCTAGTATGCATTGATTTGATGCTGAGGTCCTGAAGGGTTTTACATCCTTTTATCCCTCTGCAGTGGCTCTGTCTTTGGCTCGAACATCATCAGTCTTTTTCAGCTGACGCTTATGGATTTTGAGTTTAGGACTGAACTTCAGGTGTCTGTGTGGGGTAACAACTCGTGCATGCTGAGAAAAACCATCACATATAAGACAATTAAAATCTTGATCCTGAATCAAACACATCTGCTGCAAATAAAAATTCCAGACTTTTTGTGTGAATGTTGGTTTCATCAAGGTTTTTAAAATTCTTATGCAAATTAGAAAAAAATCAGGTTATGAGTATGATGAATCATTATCGCTGTCTGAGGTTATTTTAAACAGGTAATTTTTTCAGTGAGTCGCCGAAACCGTCAGTAAATTAAGGTAAAAAACATTGCTACACTGTGTTTAGAGCAAGAAAAACCAATGGAGTTAGAAAAGAAACTTAAAGGGACTTAAACATTAATTTTTATACAGTAACATATCATATGTGAGTTTGAAAAACCATTAATAATTTGCATTTATGCAGCATGATTGTAATTGTAGCTTCACCTGCATGAGTTTTGATTTGTTGCTTAGAAACGTGGGTTATTAGCTGGTTTTGTGTTAGCAGCAGACATCAGGTCTACAGAATCTCATTTCCCCTTTGCTGCCTCACCTCATAACACAGAAGACACACACACACACACACACACACACACACACACACACACACACACACACACACACACACACACACACACACACACACACACACACACACACTTCCACGTGGACCTTCAGCCAATGTGTTCCCCATTAACGTCTATTCTCCAGGTCAGGTATTAAGTTGTTCAAAGATGAGAGCCTTAAATCACGCAGGATTACCCACAACCTCCAGGACCAAATCAGCTGAGCAATTTGTTGTCCGAGGCGCTTAAGTTCCCCGTCGAAGGTTATTTAAGTTGAAGGCTGCTGTGCGCTCACCGCTCATTTCAGGAGGAGGCTTTTTCTTACATTACAGGAAGTCTTTATTAAACATTTTCACAGCAACCCCAAAAACCTAAATCAGCTGTTTAAAAAATAAACAGCAGGATGTTGCTTCACGACATCTGTCAAGACAAACGGATAAAAAAGTGCATTTTGGCAGACATAACGCAAGTTTAGAATGCGCGAGTTTAGAATGCGTGTTTTTTGCCCCCTTTGGCATAAAACCGTGCGTTCGAGATGTGCGTTTTGGCAAACATAACGTACGTTCTAAACGCTTGGCTTGCCATATGTTGCCGTAAAGCAACACGCAGGCAGTACTTCCGCCGGTGGGCTGCAGGTCAAAAACTGTATAGTGCAGTAAACAGATGTGGGACTCCCTAACACTGTCACAGCTCTGAAAATGAACATAATAGATGATAGTATGACGCCATAACTTTACAAAAAACATTATTTTTAGATGTAAAAGTTGCAGAATGTGCCTTTAAAACCTTTATACATACATATTTAGAGTTATAACTCTTATACAGAGCTTTGATTTTACTATTGGGTGTGTTATTGGGATTTTATAAATGAAATTTTTACAAATATAATCTTTGTAACCTCAACCTCAGCAGAGACAAAATTGTGGGAATCTTGAGGGGCCTCCCTTGGGGGGTCATGAACCCCAGGTTGGGAAGCACTGATCTAGAGTTACGTTATGAAATGGGTGGAATTCACACAGGTGGAGGTGGGATTTCATTGAATCCAAGTGTCTTATTTCTAGCTAGAAGTAATGACTCATGAACATATTTTGTATTATAGTGCCAACAGTAATATTTTATCATATATTGTGCTTATTGTTGCTCTGGAAGGTCTAAAATAGTACGATACAGCCCAGCTTGTTTCAGTGCAACATTTTCTGCAGCTTTATCTGTTGAGTCGTCTCCTTATCTTTATTTAACTTGGTCAAAGTATGTCTTATTCAGGCTTTAATAACCCCACTGGTAATATTTTACCAGTCACAATGGCCTTGTAATGTTTAATCTAGCTTTATTAAAAAAATATTTAGCACTCTGACCTCAGGGGTTGTTGTGTTTGGTTAGGTTTTTTTCCCCGTTTGTTGTAAAAACTTTCCAAAGTCCCACAATGACTATGATCAGAGTGATATGTCACTAAAAAAATACATCTTATTAAATATTCTGGATACACGTCAGCTGCTTCCATTAAGTCGGGGCGTCAGCTGAGTAAGCACAGTGAAGAAATCCCATAATCGTTTCTGAATGTGCCCGAAAGGTCCAAACATGCAACTCTGACCCTGTAAACCGCTTGGTCCATGTCCAAATTACGTCTCCTGTTCCTCATAGGCTTCAGCGCGGAGGTCAGAGGGGAGAGCAGCACCGTGAAATGAATCCGCTCTCTGTGGTTCCGCTTTATTACAGCTGACAGCTTCATGAAGCCGTGTGAGCTCCCCGGTGCTGAGCAGGAGCGACGATCGGAGCTGAAAACATCTCAGGTGTTAACATTTCTAACCGTAAATGGGCTTCACATGTGCTTTACCTCGTTAACTCTTAACTGGAAAAATAATTGTTGAACAGATTTCAGTTCTGAGTCGGAAAATCTTCAGCGACAGTCCTGCTGAATTATTCATCAAGCCTTAAAGATATTTTTCTGGGCAAAACTGTGTGAAGTTTAGGAGTTCTGGAGAACCGGTAGTACTTTGTTGAACCTGGTACAGGAAGTCTGATCTCCAGAGTTTTTATTTTTCTTGGTTCAAAGAAACGTCATCTGCTGCTCAGCTTATTCCACCTGCCCGATGTGTGGCCTCGTCGACTTTTATTACCATCAAAGTGAATAACTCTCCTTGATAAATCAGGGAAAATCTCTGAGATCCGACTCCACAAGTCTGGAGATCTTTTTCATGTTAGCCAAGTTCTGAAAATCATAGACGAGCACAATTTAAAATTCAACAAAGCATCTTCCACTGAAGTGGCAAGGTGAGAATGTGAATGTGCTTTGCATGGTGCCACTCAAAAATGAAAAGACGAGGAAATGTTGAGAAAATTAGTTTAAATGTTCCCAGATTAAAGATGTCCTAGAATTTAAAACCACATTTACCTTGTTGTTGTTTAGTATAGGCAGCCTGGGGTGACTAAGGGTCGGAATATACTTGCTTTTTAACCTCGCGTTGGCGCAGGCAGCAGGCTGCGCCTTTGTTCACATTGCTGCTGCATTTCATGTAGTACTGGAGGATTCCACTAGGGGCACAGTAGAGTAATTAAGACCGGATAGAGAGCCAGGTATGTGGGTTACGACCAAAACAAATATGGTGTCAGTAGAAGAGATCAGTTACTGGTTAATTTTGAGGTCATGGCAGAAAAAAAGACAGCAACGATATCGTAGCTATGAAAGACCTCTAAACCAGAGATGGAGTAACCATAGTGAGTGTGTCACTCTCGTTTTGTCAACTCCGCCTACTGGTTATGCATATATTGCAGCGTTTGAATGCGTCACGGTAAATTTGGGGGACGCGCACAAACGACGCAAGTTATGCTAGGCAGCCATTTTAAACACGTGTATGCATCGGCAAACAGCAAGTATATTTCCAGCATAAAGCTTGTGCTGCTTCAGACTTGCTTTCCTACGTAAATGAATAATGTTGTAATGGCCATGGAGAAATGGTTCGTTCAGAGAAAAGCTGGTTAAACACGTCATAAACTTAGACACACTCCCTGAAATTTGTAATGTCTCAACCTACTTCAGCGTTGCCAATATAGACAGTGGCTGCGGTAATGCTAACCGCAGAACAATGCTAGTCTGAGCTACTGCTAACTCTAGCCCAAGCTACGGCTAACGCTAGCAGAGTTACTGCTAATGCTATCCCAAGCACTACTGCTAACGTCCTTGATGGACAAGAGGAAAACAACAATAAGTCAGAGCACTAATGTAACGTTCCAGGATGCCCTGGGAATATCCAGACTTTGAATAAATACCATGATAGATCCATAGCTTGTGGACCTTGGTCTTCGTTTCTCTGCAAACTGGCAAATCCTTAGCCCAACTTTTACTTCCTTGTTCTTTCTTTTGCAGCTTTTTATTATGGGGTCGAGTGTGGCCCTTTTTCAGGGCTCCTGGGTCATGTTGAGCCCCAACAAAGTTGCATATAATTTATAGAGGATCAAAGAACCAGTTCTAGCACATCTTTAAAGTTAAAGTCCTGTTTTGTGAAGAGTTAAAGCTGGAGGATCATGTTGAACCAGTATTTATTAGTTTTTTCTGAGTGTGTTTCAATTATAACATTTTTTGGTGTAAAAATGAGGCACTTATCAAATTCCAGGTGCTTCTTCTGCAGCAGTGACTAAAACAAAACTTTCAAAATAAGAGTCTCAAACATCCAGAAGCTTGTAAAAAATGTATTATTTAAAATTTGTATTCCAGTAAAATTATTTTTAACACAAGCAGTTTGAGTTCATTTGTGATATTTACGTGATGTTTTTCTAATCAAGACCTTAAACTGTATCTGAAGTCGGCTGAAGCAGATAAACCTTTACATTTATTAAAATGGAAGCGAAGTAAATGTGTTGGGCACGCATGGTGCTGAAAATGTTTGGATAAGTGCTGAACTGGTCAGGTTTGATTTAGTCAAAGGTGTAACAACCCTTAAAACCCAAATTGCTGAAAAGCATAAAAGACTCAGTTAACTGAATTTTGTCTTGTAATACTTTATTGAAAAAAGAGCAAAGATATCATGACTAAAATACTGCCTCTCGGTTTACAAGCAGCAAGAAAACAAAGTAATTGATCTTGTTTATATAAAAAACATGTCAGAAGCTGCCTCAAAAGAAACAAAATAAATTCACATTGCCTTGGGGTTCAGATAAAACTCATTTAGATTCAATGATCATCAAAAAAATTAATAAAAAACAGAAAATGTGATTTGTCTAAATCATCGACAGACTTAAAAGACGTAGTTGCACCATGTTTAATGGATGTTTATGTCTGAAGTTTAATCACATTAAATCATTTCTGCAGATATAAATATATGTAAAAATATGATCCATGTTTTACATAAATCTCAGTGAACTCCTGAGTGAAATAAAGATTATTTAATACATTTTCTATGGATTTAAATGCTGTTTATTTGAATTATTTTAATGTTACTCGTAAAAAAAGAGAAATAATTCCCCAAGTTTAATAAATGAGATAGTAAAATGAAGTGATTTAGTGATGAACACACACAATTACTAAAATTAGGCATTTACCATGAATTTTCAGGTCTATTTAATTGTGTTTATATGAGTCAGCATAATTAAATGAGATTATAACCATTGCTATTACAGTTAGGAGAAGTTAGTTGCAGGACTATTGCACCATTTGTTGCAATCTGATAAGATGATCATCAGTCAGTCATTAAATAAGATAAAGAAAATAGAAAAAGTAGAGCAAATGTGTTCATTTCTATAAAAATGTGATTAAGAAACCCTCATTTTGTAAATGTTGTGGTTGTTTGGTGTTAGAATCGAGCTGCTGTTCAGATGGGTTATTTTTATTTCTTGTTTTCTTTGTTCTGTCTTGTTCGGTGGTTCTGTTGACACATCATAAATCAGCTGATGACTTAGAACTATTGGAAAATGTAATTATTGACTTTAAACAGACGCCTGAGCCCAACAGCTTTTTGTTTTCTGCTGGATTTAACAAATTTGACTCGTCTTTAAGCATATAAAGAATAATCTACTACAAACTGCATGTTTAGTAGTGAGTTTTAATACTGAAACAGCCTTCATTTAGTAGCTACTGCCTACTGTACATCTTATTAATAACAATTAGTAAGGTTAAAAATGTTGAAAAATACAAAAACATATAAAAAAAGACATATTTGATAATAAAGTGGCTCAAAAATGGATGTAAAAGGTGGATAATTAAAAGCTTTCCAGTCCCTTTGTGACACGACTCATTCGACTATTTCTTAGCTTTTCGTTCCTCTGAAGGACAGGTGTTGGTAGAAAACTGATCGTCTGCACAGCTCCTCCTAAACTTTAAATTTTATGACTTCTGATATATAATTACACAATAAATCTGAATGTTATGCCCTTTGAAGTGAGCGTGTATTTTAATTAGAGATTACACTGCAAAAAATATTTCTAAGAAAGTAAAAAAAATAAATTGTTCTCTAGAAAAATAGCATTAATTAAAATAAGGTAAATATTCCTACATATGTTTTAAGTGAAAAAAAATCTTATAAAATGAATAAAAGTTGCTTGGCTAGAAATCTTAAAACTAGTAAGAAAATCTAATTTTAAGTTTATTTACAGCCAAGCAACTTTTGCTTACCCCATTGGCCATTTTTTTTACTCAAAAAAAAAAAAATGTGGATAAAATTTGAGAATATTTACCTTATTTTAAGTAATGCTATTTTTCTAGAAAATAATTTATCTTCTTTTTAGACTAAAAATAACATAAAATGTCTAAAAAAAATCACTTTTTGCAGCGTATTAACTCATTCATTCATCTTTATTTCCCCCCTTTTGATGTTAAACAATAACAAAAAGCTGCACTAATGAGGTGCTTTATTTCCCGTGGGGCTTTAAACATCACCTGACAAATAATCCTTCAACCTTCTCAGTCTTTTGTTCCTTCGTGCAGAAAGTCAGCTGTGAAATACGATAACTTTTATTGTGAAAATCTAGCACCGTAAAATTAGTGCTTGTCTGTTTACATAAGCCTTCTTTGTTTTGTTACTGAAGTGATGCCAAACTTATTGTCTGTCCTAATTAGCAACTGCTTCAACCCAGTGACCCGTTTTCACGTTTTCCCCTAATTGCCCTTCAATTAAAAAGTAACGCCACATTCACCTCAAATCTGCACGCCTTTTTCCTTTTTTTTTTGCATTTATTCTGAAAAACCTTCCGTAGAGAAGTGGAAGCCTCAACGACGTGGTGATGAAGAACAAGCAGGTAATTTGAGTGAACGAGGAGGTGAAAACTGATTAATCTGCAGGAAAAGCACGGTGCATTCGAACTAAACAAATCTCCTTTGGTGTTTGCAAATTAAACACTTCTTCATTTTATAAAACTCTAAACTGACACATCCGTGCAGGAGCATGCACTGGTGGTGCTTTTTCTTCTGAGTCAAAACTGAACTGACATGACGGGAAAGCATGGTGTGAGTCAGAAAGTGTCCTAAACAGCTGTGTGAAATAATAATAAAAAAATAATAATAAAAAACTATATACAGGCACAAAATCAGTTAGTCCAAACACACGCTCTGCTTTGTTAGTCTCTCAGCTCATATAGTTATCCTGTTATTCCAGGACGTGACTGCATTTGTGTGGGGTAGCAGGAGGCGACTCCTCAAAAGTTCACAGCGCTCATCAGCGACGCTGCAGCTCGCAGGTGAGGCGTTTCCTCTGCAGGCGGTCCGTAGAGGCAGACAGGTGCATACAGCGTGTTTGCATACATCCAAAGCGGTATCAGGGAGGTATAGAAGTTTGACCTGGGAATCTCAGCTCTGACAGCAAAATGCTCATCAAGCCTTAGATTTTATTGTTGTTACGTCGTTTGGATTTTTTCACCCTGAGGAAAGAAAAACAGAAAAATTTGTTTTTAATTTTTGGATCAGATGGAAATTTTTATTCCCTTAAAGTAACAATGGATAGTTTTTTAAGCTTTAAGCTAGCGCTTTTACATTGATCTCAGTGATTGTTGAGTTAGAAACTTGACAAGTTTCATATCTGACACCACTCTGCAGCCCTCTGCTGACCAAAAACTGCACTAGATAGTTTTGTGGAGCGGGTAGGTGTTCTAGGGGGTGCTCATATACCTGCTTTACGGCTGTAATGCTAGCGGTTAGCATTTTCAGTTTGCTGATTGTCAATAAAAAGAACAAGAAGAAGAAAAAGAAGAAGTTTGCTTTTTCTGTTGGCATCATGGTGAAGCCTGGAAGTAAAAGTAACAGAGTAATGTCTTTGGAGGTGAAGCAAAGAGCTAAAACTGGAGTGAACTTTGGCGTGGCCTACGCTAGTTTGAGGAAGCTAAAGGAGGCTACAAAATCACGTACTGATGGTGACCTGGCTTTGTTGCTACTGGACTTGTAAGTAATAATATTTTTGTGTCCAACAGTGTGGATCTTTTTACTTCGTTATTTATTTTAGTATTAGTAGGCTCATGTTAGTGTTAGCTCGCTGTTAGCGCTAGCTACAGCAGGCTGCAGCAGGGTTGTTTACGGTAGTTGCAATTCCACTTTCAACCAGTAGGGCGGAGGAGCAGGAAACTGCTCTGTTACTGCTTCTCCTTTATGTTTCTTTTAGCTGAACATTATGATTAACTCAAAAGAGTTCTGCAGCTAGCAAATAATTCAGATTACCCAAATAATTTTGGAATATTATGTGGATTACATGCATTATTAGCACACACTGTGGTGACAATTTCCCTTTTTAATTCCAAACCTAAAGGAGCTGCATGCACCTCTTTATGCTTTCTAGAATATCTTACAGAATTAAGATCAACAGTCTGGAAAGCAGCTAACGACCCTGTTATTTAAAATTGATGTTGCCTAAACCTTTTTGTGTTTGTTTCTCATTTGTTTTATGATCTTTTATTCTTTTGATTTTTAATCATGTTTTAATTTTGATGTCTGTGAAGCACTTTGTGATTTTGATAGTGATAGGTGTCATATAATAAACTTTACTTTTTTATTAATGAGCTGCTTGTGGGAACACAAACATCAGCCTCTGTGGGCTTTTAGCTGGATTTAATCATCTGGATCTTTTCTTCTAGTCTAGAAAGTCTTCATCACATGTTTTTCATCAAATTCTCCGTTGCTGTTCACACCAGCATCAGAAAATATGTCCAACATTAAAGGATTCACTGCGTTGCTTTTGTTAGGGGCCAACTGTTGACAAGGAATTTTTGTTTATTTTTTTAAATCACACTCTTTTGTTCTACTGTGTGTCGTTTTCTCTTGACTCACTGGAAATGTTTGTTTTTTTCTGAGTCAGACATGCCTTCTGGAATTTACTGCCAATAGGAACATTTTTAATTCAAAACACCTTTGCTACAGCTGATGCTTTGTTTGTCCCGTTAGAGCTTCCGTAATAACAATACAACACTGAGACAATCTTGCCATAATAAAAATACATTAATTTAATAATTTAACAGAGCATTTTAGCAACCATAGACAGTTGCAGAAATGAGAAATTTCAAAATAAAAGCCTGAATTTGTCAGACGTGTTTTTGGGATACCTTTTGCAACACTTGAGGTTGAAATCTCAAACTCACATTTATAATTTGCTAAAATATTAAACTATGTGTCATAAATTCTTGAAAACCTTTATTTTCACACTGTGTTCGTAAGGTTTTCAGGAGCAGATCTGCAGCAATCCCACCAAGTTGAACTAAAACAGAATCCTAGCTATTTAAATGGGATGATACTGTTGAAAATGCTCTTTAGAGATAAAATAAACAAAAAAAAAAGACATTACAAACATCTATTCTTCCTACAAACTTGGAGAAAATAGTACATAAACAAAAACAGATGAAACGATGGAAGATTTGTCCCTATTTTTATTTTATTACATCGTATCGCTGGTTTAAACTCAGCTGCTGAACACTAAAATTTAACTTAAATTTGATGCTCATTTGAATGCTTATTTTGGCAGAAATTCACCACATTTCTTATTTTTGTGAATAATTAAGAGAGTTCTTACTTGTTGATGGCGTTCTTTAAGTACTGCTGCAGCCACTTGGTCTCCGGGTTGATGCAGACCTCTCTGTTGCTCTTCAGCTTTGCACTACGGGGGAAAAAAAGGAAACCAGAATTAATGACATCCCCTTTCCCAAGAATCTCTGTGATGATTTCCCTTTGACATGCAGATGGACTTTTAATTCTCCCGTTTCTGCTCTCATGCTGGTGTTTACACGGCGCTGAAGCAGATAAAGAGGAAGTATTTGAGTTTCATCCAAATGCACATATATTAAATCTGATTTCAAGGACATCACGAGGGGAATATTTACACCTCAGGGCCTCCTTTGCAGCTTCACATCTGGTCATGGTGTACACGACTGGAAGCTTTTCCAGAACCTCGCGGTAACCTCAATAAAATATGAATCACATTTTAATCACAGAAGCTCATTTAAGCTCCTTTACTGTATTTATCCGTCAGATATTACAACATTTAACCTATATTACATGTTAGAGCCTCTAATGTAGTCCCAAGAAAGCTTTTTTTTATAGAATATGACTTTCTTTATTATTCTATAGACGCTGAAGACATATAAACATATAAACCTGCTGCTTTAGAGCCTCTAAACGTGTCTTAGATGCTTCTCTGTCTTCAAATTCTTTCATATTTGCAGATGTCCTCTTACGAGATGTTAGATCTCCCCCCAGAGTTTGTGCTGGATTTATGGTCCAGTTCATAGTTGGCCGGTTTTTAACCATCCATCATGTCCTTTTAATAACTTTTTAGTGCTTTTAGATTTGTGCTTTTGTGCTGCTGATCGGCTCAGACAGTCAAGGAGGCCAATTTTCTGAGTCTTGGTAACAAAGTTGACCTAAAGATGCATGGACGATTCTCACATTTCATGATCTTATTGATACTTTGGTGTCCTGCAAAAGCAGAGATGTGCACGTTACTGCAGGTGGAGCCTTCTTTTCTTTCATTTTGTCCATTAACGTTATCTGGAACCCACGGCAGCTTTTATAAAGGTCTTTAATTTCATTTTTTGATTTGGTGTGAAACTAATCCTGGTTGGAAGCAGGTGGGCCTGAAGTTTTTTTTGTTTTTCAGGGAATGACTGTTTTGGTTTTAAAATTTTTATTTATTTAACCTTTATTAACACCAGGAATATTACAATTAAAAACCTCTTTTTCAAGATTTTCTTTGCCTTTATAATAAAATGTCTAAACTTCCCTGATTTCATTTGTCTGCAGAATAATTAGCAATATTCATATTTTTTACTGTTTGCAGATTAATTCACTGAAATTCTGCTGCAGAGAAAACAGGATAAAGAGTTTATCTTCTAAAACCTGCACTGATTCTGGTTTAGGGCCGATACCAAGTTCCCGTTTCTGCGCTGATTTATCTCAAAGAACGGCTAAAAATTCAGATTCTGAAAGTAATCAGTTACTGCTAGTGTAAATCAGGATTACAGTTTTATTTCACTACTCCTGTACTTTATTGGACCCACTGATGTGGACCTTGTTGCTGAGCTGCTCCAGACACTCATAAGGATTAGTTCTGTTTCCAGGGTTAAGTTTCAGATCCAGCTGGACACTGAGGGGTCAGTTCCCTCCTAACATGTGGCCCTCACACCTCCGCGACAAAAGGTCGTGTCTGCGAGTTAACGGCTCAGAGGTGTAGCGCCTCCCTCGCTGCTCCCCTTTCTCCTCCCTCCATCTTTCTGGGAATTAAACACATTCCTGTGCTCCTGCCTCGTCATCTCCTTAATTCACCACTTTCTCCACACCTTAAGCCGTTTAGAGGCACACACACACACACACACGCACGCACACATGCACGCCCACACACACACACACACACACACACACACACACACACATGCACGCATGCACACACACGCATGCACGCACACACATGCACACACACACACACACACACACACACACACACACACACACACACACACACACACACACACACACACACACGCATGCACACACGCACATCGGCACACACACACATGCACGCACACATACACACACACACACACACACACACACACACACACACACACACACACACACACACACACACACACACACACACACACACACACACACACACGCACACACACGCACACACACACCCCAAGAGAGCCCTTCAGGAGCGTCAATCCAAACATCTCTCCTAAATCCCTCAGACTAACTCACAAACCAGGAGGCCAAACAGCTCCAGAACCAGATCAGTGTTGACTTTTCCTCCAGGGATGCCCCCCCCCCCCCCCCCCCCCCCCCCTGTTTTATTAGGGGTTGGCAGCTCATCCATTCGGAAGCTGTGCTCTGTTTTGATGTGCCTCCCTTCATCCTGTTTATCTGTCTGGATGACACACGGAGAACTCGGACCCTAATTGATTTGGTTGGAATTTGGGGGCTGGAGCTCCAGCAGCAGCAGGTAGTAATTACTTCACAGCCAGTTAATATCAACAGCATGCTGGGGGGCATGAGTCGGGGGGTGAGGGGTGAGGGCACACGGAGGGACACATGGGGGAGGAAGGAGGTGTAGTGTTACTTTCTTTCATCTCGTTCAGCAGAGATACTGGAGCAGAGATCTGATTGACTTCTTGACTCCGTCGGATTTCTGATGGGGGGGTTTGGGACGGTTTGTCGCCTGGACTGAGCTCATGTGGTCCTCTCTGACCTTTTGGCATCCTGCCACCCCCCCACCCTCTCTTTTGGCTGAAGCCCACAGTCTTTCACCCTTTCTGACTGCTGTCCCGTTTTCTAACGCCAACAACTGATGAGCCTTTTTAGTTAAAGCGTTCCAGACCAGCGGCGCTACACTCAGAGCTGCTGAGCTGCTTCAACCGGGAAAACGGGAATAAAGGACACGGAAGGTCAGCGGGGACACAAAGCTAATCACTTTGACCCTTAATTATGGCTTCCTTTATAAAACAGAAGTGATGCCCTTGAGCTCTCCGAGCCGATTGTGTTGTTTTTAATCTCTTTCATTCAGGAAACAAGTCGAGAGATTTTCACTTCCCGCCTGACGGACGGTCCGGAGAACATTTAAACATCAGTTATTTTCTGTTTGAGCGTCCAGTTTGTTCTGATTTTTATCCACGTGTCAAAAAAACAACAAAAAATCTGAAAGAATAAATATTAAACGTGCTGCTGAATCAGTCAAGTGATCATTTTATGACTGGAAAAATGAAATTATACAACTTATTTATTTATTTACAATCAAAATGAATCTGCAGCTAAATATTTTATAATGTGCAGAAATTCAGCAAAATGCAACAAACTTATTTGTTCACTTTTTATGCATTTTATGCACTTTACGATAAAATCCCTTTATTAACGTTACTTAGTGCATTATTAAGCATTAATAAACAAAGGATCCCTTTATTAACATTCTTGATATTGTTAAGTGTCCTTAGTAATGCATTATATTAACATTAATATTAAGCAGTTGTTAATGCTTTATTTAATAGTTTATTAATGCTTAATAATGCACTAAGTAACATTATTGTGCAAAGTTATCATGCATTAAATCTGAAATATAAAAAAAAATTGAAAAGTAAACAAAATAAAAAACAAAACAAAAGTAAATAACTTTAACTTAATAACAAATAAAAATAAAAGTGTCTTCTTTAATATCAGCACAAAGTAAAAGGCTTTTTCTTTGTGTTTTTATTGATTCGGGGCAATAATTTGATATTAAAGTAATAAAAATATTTAAATTAATAGCAAGTTAATAATGCTGTTTGCCTTTTATTTAGACATCCCCAGATTTTTAAGAATTGTTTTGGTTTGTAATATTTTTAATTACTTACGTTCTGTGCATGCTTCAGTGAGATATAGGGGCTAAAATGGGCTCTAATAAGTAAAAAAATACATTTGTTACTTAGATGAATGAGCTGATTTAGCCACTTGTTCAGTTTATAAGAAATAAATGAAGGGAAAAAAACAAAATTTTTCAAAAATAGCTCCTAATGGTGTAAATTTAGCTTCTGGTCAGACGAATCAGATCAGATCTAGTCGGTGTGAGACGCTTTTCTCTGCCATCACTCCTCAGGTCTCTGAGCTTTTTACTCACATGACTTGGAACGGGCAGTTTGGCGTGTGCAGAAACTTGAGCTCTTTGATGGTGCGCTGAGGAACGGTGTTGAGCGTGGAGCGACACCGGCACCGCTCCACCAGACTGATGGGTTTGGCTGCAAAAACACAAATAAAGGGCTCAACAGCAAACTCACGCTTTCAATCATCTGTTAAAATATGTCAAAACTCTGATTTTTGGGGTGAAGAAAGTGAAATTAAAGAAGCAAAATCAAAAACATATGAATGTCTTTGCTTTTTTAGGTAAAAAAGCTCAAATTCAAACACCTGAATGAAACTAAAAGCATGTTTAATCTACTGTAACAAATCTTAAAAGGATGGAAATTCATCCGTGTTTCTGCTATTTTCCAGAAAAACATGTTAATTAAAAGGAGATTAGCCCTTTCTGGCCACTCTTTCACACACAGAATTTCAGCGTTCCACTCCTGAAGCATTTAGCCCGGCCGCTCTGAAAGGACAAGGGTCCTCCACGTTTCCAATATTCCTCTCCTTCACAAAAGAGCCCTCTGCAGCAGCTGAGGCGGCATCAGTGGAAATCAGCTCGAGTGCATTCTTAAAATGATTACTAATCAGCCCTGTGCCTCCGTGCACACCTGCAGAGGAGCTCTGATATGCTCCAACAACTCCAAATGCCCTCGTCATTATTCGCCTTTATAGAACCGTGCTCTTGCAGCTTCTACATTTTAAAAGTTTTAATACAGGGAATTAAACCCCAAAGTGTTGATAAAGATGAATATTTTGAAGGGAAATTGTAAGTTTTAGTCTTTCCTTTCTAGAAAAAGCAGATTTTTACTCTGGATCTATATAAGAAACATCAAAAGGTGAAATCCTCAGTAACATCAGCCTAATGAGTGGCACCCTTTCAGGCTCCATTCTCATGCAAACTCAGGGTTTATTATGCAGCACCGAGGCCTCTCCTGTCACCACTTCACTCTTTATCCCTAATTACAAACTAATTATAGGAAAGCAAACATACACGTATAGATCTGACTCTTTAATATGCAGCCGGGGCTCTCACCCAGGCTGGAACAACAAACTCTGCATAAAGCAGCAGGCGGCTCAACGTTCGCTCCTGGTTTACAGCTGATGGGGTCACGGAGGAGGCAGAACTTAGCGTTTAAGATTTAATATTCAAGATTTAATCAGTTTATGTTGTGGAAGAAAAAGCTATAACTCAGGATTTTAGCCAAAAACAGTAAACGATTACTGGAAATCCTACTAGATCAGACTTTCTGATACAATCTTTACCTCTAATTTATTTGGAATTGATTAATTTGAGCCCAAATAAAAGAACAAGCCCAAAAGTGCAGAAAAACAAAAACTTTTGTGAAAACCTGTTTTTGCTTTAGATTAAACAGCCTTGAACAATTAAAAATTATACCCTATAAAGTTTAACTTGTTTAAGGATAAAGTCTGTGAAAAGTTTTACTTCATGCTTAAAATCTGTCAAAACAGTAAGAAATGTCTGCAACAAGTGAAATTCATCAGCCATGAAACTGAAAAACGTGTAAAAAGTTGATTAGATGAGAAAAATGTGAGTAATTATAAGATCTGTTCAATTTTTCCTCATTTAGAGCAAAGAGATAAAAGGGAAAGTTTCTAGATTTCTGTAAAAAAGTCCAAAATAATTCATTTTTAAACCCTAAAAAAATTAACATTTTATCAACAATAATGATAAAAGTAAAATGAATCAAAAATGTTATAAACAGCATCTATGAGTTCACAGCTCCCGTCCTGGACTCACCGTCTGAGGATGGGACGTGTGTGGCGATGGCGAGCAGAAGCATCAGTGCCAGCAGCTTCAGGTCCATGGTGGCGGTCCGACGGGCTGCTTCGTTACAATCCAGAGAACAACTGTGGCCGTCAGCTTCACTCTGCTCTGTTAAATCTGCAGACGGGAGGGAGAGAGAGGGAGTTCCACTTTCTCAGGAGGGAAAGAGGGGGGGAGTCCCAGCATGAGGGGAGGAGGAGGAGGTGAGGAGGAGCAGACTTCCTTTATTGTAAATGTGCTGGCTGGAAGTCAAGGAGAAAGTCTGAGGGACGTTTTCTGTCCTTCTTTACCTTTTTTGTTATTTTTGTTGCAGTTTTGTTTTTTTCATCTGTTCTCTCTCGTTTTATCACACATGCACACACACACACACACGCATGTACACACGCACATGCACACACACACACACACGCATGTACACACGCACATGCACACACACGCATGCACGCACACATGCACGCATGCACACACACCNTTATTATTATTATTATTATTATTATTATTATTATTATTATTAATAATAATAATAATAATAATAATAATAATAATAATAATAATAATAATAATAATGATATGATGGAAACAAAGTAATTCTCATAAATAATAATAAAAAAAACTAATGGCAGCTCCGTTTGTTGAACATTTCATTTCATTTTCATTTATTTATTTATAATGCACCATACTACAACCAATCAAGGCTGCCCAAGGTGCAATACATGATAAAGTAATAAAACACATATATTAAAAATGAAAGCAACAATAAAAACCATGAAACTGCCCAAAGCAATCAAATACACATTAAAAAAATAAGATCAAACAAATAACACCTAAAAACACCTAAACAAATAACACCAAAAATAGTAAAAATTGATACAAACATTCCAGGGTTTTAGATAATAAAAGAATAAATAAAACTGCCAAGTAGTTAAATAGATTTAAAATACTGCTTGAGTTTAGCTTTAAAACTTTTAACATTAGATGAGCGTTTGATATCTAGAGGTAGTTTATTCCAAAGTCTTGGGGCCCGGATTGCAAATGCTCGCTCGCCCCGGGACCTATGGTTAAACCTAGGCTCAACCAATAAATCACAATCTGCAGAGTGGAGAGGTCTTTTTGGAACATACCTTATTAAGAGCTCAGAAATATATGGTCCTGCAAGTGACTGGAAAACATAAACAAGGATTTTCATTTCAATGCAATATTTCACTGGCAGCCACCATAGAGCATTCAAAGCAGGAGATATATGCTCCCATTTCCAGGGGCGTAGCACCAAATTCTGGGCCCTAGGTACAAGCCATCTAGGTGGGCCCCCACGCTCACTTGTCTATCTCTTGTGCACATTTTTTGTCATGCGCTATAAGACAAGTTAATAAACATGATCTTAGTTTAACCTCTATATTGAGCAAATACAAATGCCAGCATAATAAAAGTGCTATCTGGAGAGAATGAGGGCCCTGCTGCTGCTGCTGCTACTGCATGTAAAGGGTTCATGATGTTAAGCTATGCTAATACTGATATATATTGTTGCAATAATGAAAGGTTAAATACATATGAAATTAAATAAACCAGGTTCTGTCTGTGAATGTAATGTACTCTAAATTTTATAATCCCTGCATTATCAATAAAATCATAAGATTGTCCGTTTTCAATATCAAATATAAAGAAATTAAATATGATTCAACTGGAGAGGCAAAAGTGGCACAATTCAATAAATAGATAAAGCCCAAAATAGTGTGCTTAAATAATTATTTAAATATAAAATTAATGGATTGTGTGTCAATAAAAATATTTAATTTTAAAAATCATGTATAATTATTTCATGATTTAATTTATTGTTTCATGGTCTTCATCAATATTTTTTTTCTGTCAACCTCACCCATCAAAGTCAGTGGGTGGAGCTAATTCTGATAACAAACATGGCAGCTCCCTTTATGAAAGATTTCAAGTTGGTGAGATATTTTAAACCTAACAGATAAAACAGAAGTTGCTGACCCAGAAGCTGTGGTAAAACAGTAGTGCTTCATCAATACAGGGTGTTATGTAGAAATGTGTAACACCGTCAAAACTGTCCCCACTTCTCTAAATCATACTACAGTTACAGCCGTCAGGGTGTTCTCCCTAATAAAGCATAAAAATATCAACGTACAATAATAAAAATCTCTTCCAGTGAACACAATAGAAACTTTAATAGTGATATTGAGCCATTCAGATGCATTTACCCGCTACAGTGTACTTACAAACAAGATCTTCTTTTTAGTAATTTTCTTAAAACACTACACCTTCAACTACAGAAAAAAAAGTTTTTTTTAATGTCCACTGGGCAACACATCTGTACATAACACCCCATATTGACCAAGCACATGCAGGAGTACTTCTACAGATATTCTATAGTCAGTGTCTGTATTGGTGAGGAAATTCCTCTTGTACTGTTTTACCACTGATTCTGAGTCAGCAACCGTTTTACTTGTAAGGCTTAAAATATCTCTGACCAGGTCAATAAAAACCCTCTAACATATAAGCTGCCATGTTTATCAACCTGAGCCTTGCTCACTGATTTTGATGGGCAAGGTTGACAGATAAAACAAAATCATGATGAACAAACCATGAAATAATGAAATAAATTATGAAATATCTATAAATTAATTTTCCATCCATCCATCCATCCATCCATTTTCTCCCGCTTATCCGGAGTCGGGTCGCGGGGGCAGCAGCCTAAGGAGGGAAGCCCAGACTTCCCTCTCCCCAGCCACTTGGGCCAGCTCCTCCGGGGGAATCCCAAGGCGTTCCCAGGCCAGCCGAGAGACATAATCTCTCCAGCGTGTCCTGGGTCTTCCTTTGGGTCTCCTCCCGGTTGGACGTGCCCGGAAAACCTCACCAGGGAGGCGTCCAGGAGGCATTCTAATCAGATGCCCGAGCCACCTCAACTGGCTCCTCTCGATGTGGAGGAGCAGCGGGTCTACTCCGAGCCCCTCCCGGATGACCGAGCTCCTCACCCTATCTCTAAGGGAGAGCCCAGCCACCCTGCGAAGAAAACTCATTTCGGCCGCTTGTATCCGCGATCTCGTTCTTTCGGTCACTACCCAAAGCTTTATCTAAATTAATTTTAATGAATTAAATATTTTATGGTTCATGTAATTAAATATTTAAAATATTTAATGATACATTTCTAAAATTAATTAATGCTTTAGCTATTTATTGAATTGTGTCACTTTTGGATCTCCATACCTTGCAACAAGAGCTCATGTAATAATTAGACTATGCCTTTTTCCAGCTTTCATTATGGGCCATAATCTGGGATTAACAAGACAGTTTTGGACCTCTGGTGCATTCAGGTTTTCGTATAGCATGATGACACTGGCAGCTTCACATTCCTGAGATTACCAGTAATCCATCGATACCAAGTTTGTCCTGATCCATGAGTGGGAAGGAGCTGAAACATCCACACAGAGAGAACCTGTTTTAACTGCGAGGTCCGCGAGTTTATTGGCGGCGGCCGCGATATTAATTCTANCACACACACACACACACACACACACACACACACACACGCATGCACACACACGCATGCACGCACACACATGCACACACACGCATGCATGCACACATGCATGCACACACACACACACACACACATACACACACACACACGCACACACACACACACACACACACACACACACGCACACATGCACGCACACACACACACACACACACACACACACACACACACACACACGCATGCACACACACGCATGCACGCACACACATGCACACACACGCATGCATGCACACATGCATGCACACACACACAAACACACAGGCACACACACACAGGCACACACACATGCACACACACACAGGCTCATACGCACAAGCACACACACACACACACACACACACACACACACACACACACACACACACACACACACACACACACACACACACACACACACACACACACACACACACACACACACACACACACACACATTTGGTACAGTACAATCAGTTCCA
This sequence comes from Aphyosemion australe, assembly GCA_006937985.1. Lineage (NCBI taxonomy): Eukaryota > Metazoa > Chordata > Actinopteri > Cyprinodontiformes > Nothobranchiidae > Aphyosemion > Aphyosemion australe. Next base: position 248,304 of record SSNS01000258.1, read on the forward strand.
CCAGTCAATCTGAGTCCATTGTGAGGGGCAGAACTCCCCGCTGGTGCACTAATATTGTTGTATATTTCTGCAGAGTGTTGTGTTATTGTGTGAATGGACACAGAGACCCCCCCCCCCCATCCTGTCTCCCTGTCCTCTGGCTCGGCTCCCGTCCCCAGCGCCTGGTTCATGTCTTTAATTGGCTCTACGGGACTTTCATTGTCTGCTGTGATGAAACTATTAGAGAACTGTTTACATTTGCTCTTGTGACTTAATCAGAATAAAAAGCAATAAAATAATAGAGTACTTTTAATTTTCTGACACTTCTGTTGGTGGCTAAGGATCATCGCCAGAAGCTGAAGTCAGGATGTTTTCAGGCTTCTGTAATCCAGATTATTAGTTTATTAAATTCAAAGAGCATATTTTCAGTTTTAGTTTAAAATAAAAGCAGGGATGTACATTTACAGGTCGTATCAGAGGAATCAAGGTGTGTTTTTTGTTTTGCTTCCTTGATTAAATGAAGATAAAAAAAGTCTCAGATGACTTCATGATTGTCCTGAAAATGTTTCTCTTTAAACAAAGGTGAGATCCAGAGATAAAACCCTGAAAAACAATCAGAACGTTGTTTATGTCAGCTAGAAAAAATCTTTATAGACAGAAGCAAGAAATGGAAATACATCTAATGATGGAATTCATTATGAAAATTACAAGAAGGGTAAAAAAAGCAGGAAAATGACAATTTTTCATCTTCATTTTTAATTATTTAGTCATTTTCATGTCTCATAATAACTCAATATAAATTCTGTAATAATTAACCAACTTTTATTTATTTTAGGGCTTTTTTACTAGATCAGAAATAAGGTTTTTGAAGATTTTCAGGGTGGAGATGTCGAAAGCTTCCCAGCTGAAGCTATTTAATAAAATACAGAAATATTGAGATTTTAACGTGTTAAAGGGAATGATCTAAACAACTCCAACAGTGCTTCTGTGGTTATAAAACAACTGTTTTACTGGTTTTCTGAACTTGAAAGCAAATCAAATCTCTGGGCCAACTCTGCAGAAAGCGGGCGGTAAAAGAAAGTTGCAGGGACAGATGCAAATTCTCACGTTTTCAAAATACTTGAAGATCTGATGGTGAACGTTCAGCCTCATCTTGATGAAACTGTCTGGAACAGATATACGGGTTTGTGTGTGTGTGTGTGTGTGTGTACGTGTCTGAGCATGTGTGTGTGTTTCAAAACATGCGGGCAGTTATGCAAAGTTTAGTCGTCTTTGTTTGGCCGCGATGAACTCGTCAAATTACATGAAATTAAATCTCAAACTTTTCTTCATAACAGAATAATTCACCTTTTCTCTCATTCAATCCATTTATTTCTATAAGCAGCAATAAAACCAGATTATTCTATTGATTTATACACTGAACACTGCCCACCCCCCCTCTTCAGTTTACAGGCTCAGACCAGTGGAGCGTGCAGAGGGAGCGTTGGCTGGTCTCAGACCTGCTGTCAGCTATAAACCTGAGAGTCTGCTTACTGTTACCAGGAGAATTGTTCAATATCAGATCAGTCAGCGGTGAGGAGATGAAACATAAATACCTGAGAGGATTAACTCCAATCTCCTTCACACAAACAAAGCATTTTTATTGTTTTATGACCCAAAGTCTACTGCTGCACTCAAAAGTTTTCAACCTAATGATTGTTAAATAAACATGGAACCTCTTTTTTCCCAAACTGCACTGCAAAAAATGATTTTCAAGACAGTTAAAAAATGACTTGTTTTTAGTCATTTTATCTTATTTTTAGTGTAAGAGGAAGAAAAAACTAGCAAATAAATCTAACTTTATATTAGTTTTCTAGTTTTAAGATTTTTGGACAAGCAGCTCCCTATTAGCAGATTTATTTTACTCAAAACAAGAACATTTGGATCATAATTAAGAATATTTACCTTATTTCAAGAAGTTCTGTTTTTGCAAATAAGACATTTTTTTTCTTTTTTCATCCATCCATCCACTTCCGCTTATCTGAGTCGGGTCGCGAGGGCAGCAGCTTAAGGAGGGAGACCCAGACTCCCTCTCCCCAGCCACTTGGGCCAGCTCTTCAGGGGGGAATCCCAAGGCGTTCCCTGGCCAGCTGAGAAAAATAGTCCCTCCAGCGTGTCCTGGGTCTTCCTTTGGGTCTCCTCCCGGTTGGACGTGCCAAGAAAACCTCACCAGGGAGGCGTCTAGGAGGCATCCTAACCAGATGCCCGAGCCACCTCAACTGGCTCCTCTCAATGTGGAGGAGCAGCGGGTCTACTCCGAGCTCCTCCCGGATGACCGAGCTTCTCACGCTATTTATGCTTTTCCTCCCTAAAGGTTGTATTAGTCTTGTTTTATACAGTTTGATCTGAAACAAAAAAAAAGGTTTGGCTTCACGCAGACACTAATATTTACACGTTGGCCCAAACCTCTGGTTTTATTTACACAAACACAAACATCAGCAATGTTTTAGCTGGAGTGGGAACACGCCACAGCCGTGTGGGACGACACTGTCACTTGTATCAAACGTGGGGTCAGAGGTCAACGTTTCACGTCCCTGTTTAGGGTTACAGGCATCAGAGCAGCCAGGTCTTTGTTCTGGACCGTTCCTGAGAGACGAGCATGCACAAATGGGTGCCCTGATGAGGGATGTGATGGGAAACAGATGAGCGCTGGGTCAGTCCAAACAGCAGCACAATTATTTCTTACTTTAACAGCGCAGACGTGACGTTTTCATGACAGACGTGGTTGTTTGGGAGGTTATGGGGCTGTGAATGAGAAAAAGGAAACCATCAAACTGTTTCTGAGCCTCTTTCTTTGCTTTTACTTGTCGTTTAAAGTGGATTAGCATGGTAGCAGCAAAAATAGGAAAGCGCTACTTAACATTTTTGTGACGTAAAACAAAGGATCGGGTCTGACATCAAAGTTTTGAGCGATCAGTTTGCTTCATTAATCATCGTTCATCAGCAGGTGCGTCAAAACACTTCAAACAAACTTACATCTCATAAAAATAGAATTATCTTTCATAGCGTTACACGTAAAAATAAACCCAATTCTGCGTCTGCAGGGGTGTGACCGGTGTCGTCGTGCAGATGGATAGAAAGATCCGATCTAGTTTAGAGTTTATTGTGTTTGAATCTAAAAAGGGTTTTATTTTATGGAGGCAGAACAGATGAAAGGTCCCTAACCCTCCACTGAGCTCAGATAAACAGTCCTTCACCATCACGTCCCAGGCTGAGAGGCTCACACATCGAGTAATCGCGCATTAATCAGCATGTGACAAAATAAAAGCATCAAATGCTGCGTATCAGCAGATGGATCATAAAGAAGGGAGAGTGTTGAGAGAAAGTTGTTCCTAGAAGCGTATTTACTGATGTGAAAACTTCACAGTTAGCAGAAAACCCGTCTGATTTTCATTTGGAGGCAAAGTTGGAAAACTTGAACACATTTTTCAGAATGTTTCTTGACTGACTTTGTTTTTATGGTGTTGTGAAGTTTTTGGTTTCATCCATTTCTTGTTTAGAATAAAACTGAAAACGTGCTTTTAAATTTTTGTTTTAAATATAATTTGCATTCATCTCAGTTGTTTGTTAAACATCCACAGTGGGGTCACAACCCCGTCTTAAGGAGCTGCTGCTAGAAGAGGGGGTTGGGTGTTTTGGGGGGTCGCCATTATCAGTTAACACATTTTTTCCTGACATCTGGCTTTTAGGGGGACAACACACACCAACACACACACACTCATCGATTTGGCAAGATGAAGTTTCTGTCAATCATTGATGAACTTTTCTCTTCAGCATCTGCACCAATTCTGCTCTTAATTGTTAAATATACTGAGTCTGAGGCACAAAAATGTGCAAACATCAATCATGACTTTTAATTGTGCGTATTTAGAAAAAAAACTTTTATAAACATCATCTGCACTGATGCTGACATCTGCGTGTCGCAGCATGATGCTACAATCTGGAAGCAGATATCCAAATGTGGAATAATCTGGCGTGTTTTTTAGGGGATTTTTTAGTGTTTGACAGCTTTGCTCTGTGATGCAAAAGATAATTCTCAATGGAGATCATTTTGGTTTGTGGTGTGGTGAGTCCTCACAAAATTCCTTAGTATGCTTTTTAGGGATTTTAAAGGGATACTATACAGATTTAGCTGAGATAGTTCATACTTTCACACATATATAACTTTTAAACCAGTGAAGGAACCAATACTTATCACAGTTTAAGCTCAGCCCTCAGCAGGGGGGCCACAGGGGGGTCCAACTTGCTGTTAGGGTGTCACTGGCCCACCCTGAATTCCCTAGAACCACCCCTGAAGGTAGCTGGAGAGTTTGATGTTTTATATGTGCATGCAGTGTAAAGTTGTGTCTTTAAAAGACTAAAAAAACCCAATAATTTCTAATATTACATTTTACTTCCAAAATTGGCCAATATCGCACAACCCTAATGTTTTTATTTCTGCAATAATTTTACCTGAAACATTCAATCAAACACAACAGTAAGAACGTTTATTACAACTACATATCTAATGACAAATGTTTTATTTTACACTGCTTCGTCTCCTTTCTGCACCAACAAACAAAACCGATGTTGCCGGCGACACTTGCAAAGTTTAAACAAGGTCAACGCTAATATTGGCTCAGCAGCCATCCAGTAAAGCAGAAGATGACAAAGATTAGAGCCCTGAAAAGGTCCGGGCTGAATAAACCCTGGTACATGCTCTCTATTGACCGTTTTAATCCTGCCCTCCCATTCACATGTACAGCACATACAGTCAGAAAGCTATGAATGCCTGCAGAGGCTGATCCCAAAAGGAATTTCCATCTGAATACTCGTCTGCTTCTTTAGGTAGAAACCAACTGAATGCTTTTGAAGCTGTCCTTGGCTGTCATTAATGAAGAATGGCCTCTCAATGACTGATCCAGTTTACTTTGTGCCCATCTGAGGAGGGGAGAATCTGGCATGACACCAAACGCCGCTCAATAGATGCTTTCCCAAACAAGTGGCTGCCCCTCCTCTCGCCCTCCCTGGTCCTCGTTTCTGAGCACATAGAAATCTGTCTTTCATATATTTGTCAAGAACACAATTTGCAATCCTGTTACCATAGTTTCAGATTGTGTGTGAGGCAGGACATGTGTTTACTGTATATATTATAGGATGGCAGGAAAAAGAGAAGGCGGGCCGGAGTGCTTGTGCCCTTTGGTGTTACATTCAAGTGTGTGTTTAGACGTTGGCAGCAGTTTGTTCCTTTTCTTAAGGAAATGCTGAGAGGAGGAGGCTGTGGAAAAGGACGTCCGTCACTACTAAGGCTCTAATTGGATGGGATTTACCGTGAACGCTCGCTAACCACAAGTGCGAGGTCAAACCGCACGAGTGTATAAGTGAATGAGTGTGTGTACCTGACGTACAGCGTGTGAAGGCGGCTCGTTACCGAAACGGCGATGTGTGCTGCAGATGAAGTCAGAGCCAGAAAATTCTTGGTTTTCTGATTTATTTGGTTGGTTTTAGATTGAAATGTGCCATCGCTCTGGTGGGAAAACTCAAGAGGACCTCCAGTTATTCAGCTGCCGTCATTCCTCACAGTAAATGAGTCAAATAGGAGTGTTGGGTCTGGTCTGGATCAGGGCGGGGCCAGTTTAGAGGTCTGAAAAGTCGAGAAGAAAAAAAAAAAAAGACATGAAACAGGAAATTAGAAAAAACTGATTGTATCAAATTATATTATTCAAACTATGTCCAGAAATGACCATTTTCAAATAAAATGTTGTTTGATGGATACATTTTTGTGCCATAAAATTTTATACTTTCAAAATGAAGATAATATAATAAATAAATTATATTGAACTCTTATTTAGAGTTAATTAAGGAAATGAGTTTTCTCCGCAGGATGTCTGGGCTCTCATTTTGGGATAGGGTGAGAAGCTTGGTCATCTGGGAGGAGCTCATAGTAGACCCGCTGCTCCTCCACATCGAAGGGAGCAAGTTGAGGTGGCTCGGGCATCTGGTTAGGATGACTCCTGGACGCCTCCCTGGTGAGGTTTTCCAGGCACGTCCAACCAGGAGGAGACCTAATGGAAGACCTACACGCTGCAGGGACTATGTTTCTCGGCTGGCCGGGGGAACGCCTTGGGATTCCCTGGAAGAGCTGGATCAAGTGGCTGGGGAGAGGGAAGTCTGGGCCTCTGCTTAGGCTGATGCCCCTGCGACCCGAGAAATAAAGGTTTACTGTTCACTGTAGGTGAAATGCATGTTGCAAAACAAAAATAACTGTGCATTTAGCACTTGTACAAAAAGACAAAACAGAAATCTTGTGCATTTGACACTTATGTACAGTAAGTCCATATACTAAAAATAAAGTACAAAAATATACAAATACTACTGTAAGTGCAAAGAGCAAAGATTCCAGTACGTACAGGTTGGCATATTATCCAGACACATTGAATGTTGATTATGTAGTGATAGACTGTAGTGGTCTAAATCACTTTTTCTGTATCACTTACTAAACTAGATCTATGTCTACAGAGGGGTTTTCAACTGGATGCAGTGGAAAGACCCCATGAATACATCTAGAAGGATGAAGCACTGTGTATGTTCCCTCACATCATTAGCCACAAGTGTGATCAATTTTTAGTTGTTGTGTTCAAGTGGTGACACCTGTGCTTTAATTGTGATTGATGTTTGTCACCTGTGCTCACCATTATGCAGCACAGGTGCATCACAATGAAAATGTGTTGGCATGTGGTGTCTAAACAGGTGAAACGTGCTGATGGTTTTGCCAAAAGAGTGATTGATTCAATCAGTGGGTTCAAGCAACTGAGCATTTGGTTCAGACAACAGGTTTAGTGTTTTAGCAATCGAGAAAAACTGTAATGTGCTTTCTAAGATTAAAAAAAGAAATAAAAGATAAACTCCACTCACAGCAGCAGCAGTAACATCAGACTGAAGGATTCTTTTCACTGAATTTCCTCCTGTTTGTGTCAAGCCAAGGCTGGTGAAGGCCAAAAATAAAGAGATTAAGTTAAGTTAAAAAAAAAAAAAAAAGGAAACTAATTCAGTCTGAGATAGAACAGGACTGGAACTCCAGCTCCAGTAATTTGCTTTTTTTTTTATTTAAGCTTTGAAGGAAACAAATCAGAGAGCAGGGGCATTTTGTTGAGCTTCGTCTGAATAAAACGTGTGCAGTCATGGATGCGCCGTCTTTCAGATGCAAATGACGTTTGGTCTCTGAAGCCTTAATGGGATGTTTGTCTGGCACATCAGGAACAAATGCTCCGGCTTCAGCTCACACAAGCACACACTCACATAAGTTAATTTGGACACCACACACAGATACGGCAGCGAAGCCCGAGCCGAGGCCGGGCGGCGCTGGGATCTCTGAACTGAGACCGGGACGAGGTCACGACCCCGACAGATTGGACAGCCGGTGTTAGAGAGAGTCCTCCAGTCTGGTCGGACCTCACACTCTGGCAGGTGGGAGCACTTTCACATCTCTCTGTTTGGGTCACTGATCATCGCTTTGCAACAAAGACTTCAGACGTTTAGCAGAAGATGTGAAACATACATGCATCCCTCAGAATGCTCCAACTACATTCTGAAGGGATCTCACCTTTTCCGTTCGTCTCTGGTTTTTTTCCACGTTATTTGCCCTCTCTAACATTACCAGTGATTTATTTCACTCATCTCCAGACTCCTGCCCAGTTGGGACCTGTTCTTCTTGTCAGCGGGTTGATAGGATCTCCAAGAACTCAGCAGTCGTTCCATCAACATATTCAGGAGCGGCTTTGAGCAGAGAGACCGACCGGCCTGGTCGTCCAGACACAAACTTAAACAGAAGCACATATGAAAGTATTTATCAGAAAATCATCTGTCCAGCTCCCACGTTTATAAGATTTACCAAATATTCACTCGTAAGACAGTAGATTTGAATATTTCAGATGTGGATTTTGGCTGCCGACTGCGGACAAAGTGCAAAATAATTGTTGAAAACGAATGTACCACAGTGAGTGCTGTTTTATATGCATGACAGATTTATCTAACAGCAATGAATACTAGATTGTGGTCATAAAAAAATACAGTGAGGCATTAGACAGAGTACTCCGGTGTTTGAGCCCAGCTGGGCCCTGGCCCAAACCCATTTTTGGCCTCTTTTATGTAACGTAAGATGAAGTAATCTAAAGAAAAGAGACAAAATTAAACAATCTATAATAAAGGGACATAAACTAACAAGAAGTGATTAAGGCAAAGTAAAGTCAACTAAATTAAAATGAAGAAAGTAACAAAAAGCAGCCAAAAATAAAACACAGAGTTGTAAAGTACCATAAAGTACCATCAAAAAGTAGCATTTGTAAAAAAAAAAAAAAAAAAAAGCTATAAAGTAGCCAAAAGTAAAATAGTAAAAAGTATCAAAGTAAAATGAAATGATATTAAGTATCATGAAGTTACAAAAAGAATCATGAAGTGACTCCCCCTAGTGGCTGGTTTCAGTGCATGTTTTAAGCCCCGCCCCCTTTCACACAAACAAATTAGACATTTTGCAGCCTCTATAATAAAAGTAGGTCTCAGATCTTATTTCCAAGACTTTGTTGATTTTAATACCATTTGGTTTTCTTTAAACTGAAATCTCGAGGACACCGTGAGTTTTCTGTTATTGCCCCAACCTTGCGGAATTTGTTGCCTTTGAACAGTAGGCGGACACCTAGTCTCGCAACTTTTAAATTGAGATTAAAAACACGAGATTAAAAAAATTAGTCTGTTGTACTACGTTTTTTACTGTTTTTAAGAATTATTGTTTTCTATGTTGATTCTACTGCGTGATACTCTGCTTGTGTGTCCAGCCCTTTGGTCTCCCAGTTGGGCGTATGAAAGTGCTTTATAAATAAAACTGACTTGATTTAATGTGCAAATATTCTTTTTTTTTCCAAATGTTTAGCAGTAACTCCTTCTTTCCACTGAACGTGAATGTCGAAAAGGTCGTGAAACGTACTACGTGGCAATTAGCCGCCGATGTAGTGGACAGGGTCCAGAAGCGAAGGGACGCTATCGTTACGTTTCAAATCTATTTTTTATGTGCTACGCTCCCAAAACACATCAAATTCCGCAGTTCAGATCGAGCCAGACAGGAAGTCAAACACAAAACCAGTGTAAAACATACGGAAACTTTCTAAATAAAAATCACGCGCAGTACGTCATTACCTGTAAAACCCCTGTAGCCGATGTAAACCGAAAACAAGCCACAGACCTTTTTGGATACATGCAGCTGTCCTTGCATGTTATTGTGTGGACTTCTGAAACCACGCGTGTTGTTGCAACTCTCCCGTGATTTTGTGACCCCACAGGATCAGCTGTGTTGAACGCTTTCGCTCCCGTTTCGTGTCAGAATCACGTTTGGTGCAAAGAAGGGGTAATCATTTATTTGATGCTTAAAAACCTCATAACTGGAGGAGCAGGAGGGAGTTTCAGCCCCATGTTTTATGTGCAGACTTTTAAAAGACAACCTGGCAACACCTGTAAATTGTACAACAGCGGATGCTTTACTAAGTTGTGACCTTAGTCGCAGGTAGATCGAGATCATCTTTGTTTATAAATCATGTTCCAATCATCCAAAGGTTGCTTAGTTTAATTCCAGCTCATTCCTAGTCCTTCTGGTGTTGTTTGCTTGGGGAAGACACTCCACCCACTTTTGCTGCCCCCCCGCCTGTGTAAATAAATTGCTTTAGATGAAAGCATCAATTAAACACATTAAAATGTTTTTTATTTAATCTGATGGTTAAAACTCACGTGCCGCAAAAATATTCCTGCTTTGACAAACCACTGAAATGTATCAAAAATATATTGCACGACAGTTGTAACCTAAGTACATTTCAAACACATACGTTTGCATGATTTGCTTCAACTTTCTGCAAAGATTTTTCCACCCAGCTCCACAGGATCTGGAGGATCAGCAGGTGAGCCAGCGGGCTGACATCATTGTCAGTCGGCTGCAAAGAATGTCAGAGTGTGCTGGGTAGGAGTTGATGTTTGATACTTCTTTCTGTGGAGCACTAAAATATGATGCTTTCTTAATCTTGGCACTCTTGACAGATGCTCTGTTGGACCTCCTTCCTCATATTTCTGAATCTGCGTGTGCATTTCCAGTAGAAGATCTCTCACTGTGACGTGCGTGTGTTAAAACTACCTCTGAGTGAAAAGTCTGAACCACACCTCCTGAGTTTCTGTGAAATGAGCAAAAACAGTTCGTTTTTCTGTCACATCAATTTATGTAGCTATCCGTTGCTGACAGGTTACCAAATTAATGTTCCTCGAACTGGCACCAAGGCTCCAGAGGGATGATGTTATAATCCACACATGGGTGCTTTTGAATGTTGGAAGGTTTTGATTGTATGGGGTGCCGTTTGTAAAGTTTAAAGTCTAGTTTAGCAGACTAAAATGGTAAATGGTCTGTATTTGATATAGTGCCTTCTGGGGTTCTACAACCCCCCAAGGTGCTTTACAACTCCAACAGTCCCATGCAAACATACATTCACACACTGGTGGTGATGAGCAACAATGTAGCCACAGCTGCCATGGGGCTGGGGCGCACTGACAGAGGCAAGGCTAACGATAGCTGGGGCCACCGGTCTCTCCAACCACCACCAGAAGGCAAGGAGGGTTAAGTGTCTTGCCCAAGTACACAATGACTGCAACACACAGGGCTCGAACCTGCAACCCTCCGGGCACTTAACTCCTCTGCCATCGCCCACGACCTAAATTAAATACTTACTTTGGAAAAAAAAAAAGTTTAGGTCTGAAATACATATTGAGGCCTTGTCCACACGTAGCCGGGCTTTTTTAAAAACAATTATTCACCCTCCCAAAAATTAGTGTCCACACCACCTCGTTTTTAGAAAAAACTCCATCCACACGTAACCGCATCAGTGCATTGTTAAGCACATTCATAGGCATGCCAGACCTGTAGGTGGCAGTAGTTCCCCCGAATCCTATCCATTTCGTCTTCCTGCTCAACTTCAACAAAACATGAAACATGGCTCCTAGCTCGTTTGAGTGGACCGATAAGGAGGTAGAATTGCTCTTGAATGTAGTTTTGGAATATAAAGTCAACAAGCGTCAAAAAGCTCTTGGACAATTGATAACGCAAGCACAGGTCGCACATGGGCCGTTAGCATTTTTGTCGCAGACAGTGACGTTGTGAAACCTAAAACTCCGGTTATTTCTGTCCACACAAAAACGTACCAAAAGGTAACGCTGAAAACGGAGAAAACGCAAATCTTCACTTTGGCCGGAGTTTTTAAAAAGATTTGTTTTCGTTGCGGAAAACTGCGTTTTCATGTGGATGACAGGCTGAATCGTAGAAAAATATCTTCGTTTTCGGAGATACCCGGCTACGTGTGGACAGGGTAAACTAAATAGTTTGTAAGATACATATTTGGCTTGCTAACTAAATATTAAGGTGAGAGCTGTGACATTTGTAAATGTATGAATGACATGGTGAAAATCTGGCTAAATAACCCCAAATATTGCTGTTGAAATATGACTGTTTTACTTTACATATGGCACCCCACATGTTCTAATGTGCTAGTTTATATCTTGTTTGAGACTCAATTTTTCATATATTTCTTTGTTTTTAAGTTTTGCTAAAGAATGACTGTCGTTTAATCATATCAGAATTTATTTATTCTCACAAACCAAATTCATATTATCATCTTAACTACATTTCAATTTCATTATCCCGCATTGCTAATTTATGACCCGTTTGTGAAAACATGGCAGGATGCCACGCCTTCTAATTCTTCGTCTGTGTGGAGAAACATACTAGACTGCTCCGACATACTGAAGTCTACTCAGATGTTTCCCAGATGGAAGAGAGTTTTAAATCTTCGCTCTAAATATGACGTGACACATCAAAGTCCATATGTTCCTCTCACAATGGTGGCACAGATTGGCCGTGGGTTCTGGGCTGATTCCAGCACCAAACCAGCGGCAGTGGTTATTCCAGATGTGGAATATCACAAATGACGTTCACATCCAGCAGCTATTGGGTTTGTGTCATTTATACAAGCTGACATCTTCAATAATATCCCACACGATGATAACAGAAGGATTTGTCAATTTATTCAAAATGTCACCAGCTCCCAGAAGAGTCTGAATCAATTTCCACAGTCAGGGATCATCGTGTGGAGATTTAATATTCATCTTTAATCTGACACTATTTACTAAAGTTCGTACATTAATATGTCAGATAATTGAACAGCTTTTGATCTTTTTTTATGGTTTTAGCTGGAACACATTTATAATCACACTAATTCCTATTCATCTAACTTTTAAGACACACACACACATTAGGGGTGGGACTCGATTAAAAAAAATCGAATTAATTAGAGGCTTTGTAATTAATTAATCTTGATTAATCGCAATTTTAATCGTTCAAGAAATTTTGCCCCAAAGCAATTTTTTAAATTAAAAATAATGAGGCAGAGAATCAGACAACAGACAAGGACTCTTTTAATAAAAAAAAAAAAAAAATGCTTTTAAATTGTATTTCAGTTCAAAACTGGAAAAAAATATCCCTGGCAAAAATAGGACAGACCTAAATGTACAAAGTAACACTTGCTGCTAAACTTCAACGTTCCCCAATTGGGAGACCTTTGGGCCCAAAGGGTTAAATTTTTATTAACACATTATTTTATATTTGATATATATCAGATAATCCTCTTAAAGAAATTTAACAAAACATTTTTAAAGAGCCAGACGTTTTTACCAATGTAACCAAAATATTCAGAATCCATCTGTTTTTAATTGTTTTTGGAAGTAATTCCTACTTGTTTCCCTTCAGAGTCATTACACAGAACATTTGAAGAACTTCTAGTAGTTCAGCATGTTCATCAAATGAATATTTTCTTGTTTTAAGTAGCAGAAGTTTCACTTTTCACAAAAAAAAAAAATTCTGCTTTCCATCATTTTTTATTAAAGTGGTCACAGAATCTTGCTGCTCTTTAAGCCGGTCATGGCACCAGATCCCAGATTGTGTGCAAGATTTGGTTTCCAGCGCTTGTCTTTGGATGATGAAGTACAAGGAAAAGTTCTACTAATACAAAGACTGTACTAAGACTTGGACTTAAGACCAGAAAATAACGTTGTGCTTGTGTGATTTCACAGTAGAATCAATGAGCCAAGTGGGAAAAAGTGTGACTTCTGGGAAATAAAACACCTTTAAAAGCAGTTAAATAAACCCTCCAAGCCCAGCTGACATCTGGCTTTTCTTTCTTTAGCTAAAACATATTGGTTTAATAAAGTTGCCGTTATTTTAGTTGCAAAGATTAAACTGAACTAATTGAAACATTAAAGACAAATGTAAAAGCTTATTTTGGGCTTAACAGCTTTTCCGATTACAATATTAAGCTCTTTTCAAGCACTTTCAAGGATTTTCCAGATTGTCATATTGGTGACAATTTGCACAAAGAAAACATCAGTTTTTTTCCCACTTTCTTTTTTTAATGTTCCAAAACAAATTCATGTTAAAATTTCAAGCCGTTTTATTCATTGCTAGTGTTTCCACAGCTGCAGGTTGTTCCGCTAACGAGCAGAGCTTGTTCTAAATGGAATGCAGCCCTCGTTAATACACCTGTGATTTTCCATCACATTCCACTAAAACACCAGTAGAAATAGAAATGTCACACTCTTTGTAACTGATTTAGCTTTAACTCACCGTGAGATGAGACTTCCTCTGATTGGCTGACAAAAGGACCGTGTCATTCCTTTTTATTTAGAATTCAGTTTATCTTTATTTAATCAGGAAACTCTTGAGACTAAGAATTCTTTTCAAGGGAGACCAAAGATGTTATTGTAAGTATTTGAACATTTTATATGATTTTGTAACAAGTTTGTGAAAGAAGCTATTCAAATGTGATTTTAATATAATATAATATAATATAATATAATATAATATAGGGGTGTGTATTGGTAAAATTCTGGCGATACGATACATATCACGATACAGGGGAGACGATACGATATGTCACGATATATTGCGATACATTCAGCCAGATGAAAATAGCAATTTTTTTAGACTGAATTTATTGTAGGAAAATTTGATAAACAGTCCAAACGTCCAATACGTAACATGTTTAACATGAGGTATCTGAACCATAATAGAGGGATTTACATTTCAATAGTGGAAACAAAACCGATACACACTGCTGCCAACTAGCGGTTGGTGTTTGAATTGCATCAAAGAAATAAAACATACACACATTTTTGCATGTAAATTCTTCCAAAAATTTGATACACGGCTTTTGAATATCGATATAATATCACAGGAAAAAAATCACGATATATTGCCATATCAATATTTTCTTACATCTCTAATATAATATAATATAAAATAATATTTTATATTATAATATAATATAGTATAATTAAAGACTATAATATAGTATAATATAATATAGTCTAATATAATATAATATAATAATATTTCTGCAAAGCAGCTGAGAAATAATGTTATTGTAAACACCAAAATAAAGATTTTTGGTGCTTTAATATTCAACTTTAGTCCTTTTAGAACTTACTGAGCCATGATGGAACACACACACACACACACACACACACACACACACACACACACACACACACACACACACACACACACACACACACACACACACACACACACACACACACACACAGACCTCTGACCTTCACTGCCGGGCCTCTAGTTCCTGCTGAATAGAGGAGCAGATGGTTCAAAGAAGGCTTTAACAAAAACTAAAAATGTGTTTGTTTGTGTTAATAGTTGTGTTAAGTGTAGACGTGTGTGTGTGATTTTAAAATAAAGTTTAGGGGACACACACACACACAGTTAGCATCAATTATCACTTTTAAAACTTGATATTTAACCCTTTAACTCCCCTTAATTAAATATATTATAAAATAAATAATAAAATAAAACAACCATTAAAGTAAAGACATAATCATATCTAACTTTATATTTTAACAATTCATTACTTTTTAGATTTTTTTTAGTTAGGTTTTTCAGTAAAATTCTGTGCAAGCTTCATTAAGATACGGCAACCAGAATATGCCTTAACCTGCCAGTGAAAGGATTAAAAGATGGTCAGTGTTTAATGAATATCTGCTCTCACACGTGTGTTTTTAGACACTAAAAGTCTATTTCTTAGTTTACAGAAAAATCACCTGCAGACAAAACCCAATCTGACTGTAAAACTGTTTTCCTTAAAACAGTTTTTTAACACAACAGACAACATATTACAGGATTACCAGAAAGTACAAGAAGGTCAAAGGTGAAGTGTTTTCAACCCCTTTTAGGCATTTCCTTTATAATCTCTCATGTCAAAAAGAACACACAGATCTTTCTCCCGGCCCGTCCTGGTTCCTAAACTCAGCAGCTTCTATAAACACATCCACAATTCAAGTTTCCATTAGATCTGTGACTGTTAAGCCTCAGAGCACAGAGCCCTGCTTCAGATGATAACGTGCCTAAAATAGTGGCCAGAACTGACCTCTGATCTGCCTATTGGTGCAGATTTTCCATGGCTTTGGTGATCCTCAGAGGAAATCTGGTTCCCTGTAAAAAATGTTCTGAATGGTTGAGTTTTAGGTTTCTTTTTTATTTTAAAGAACAGGCAGGACACACTCGGATGTTTTTACAGTCTTACAGAATTATTTCTCTATTGATTATTGGTGGAAAGGAAGCTTGAAATGAGAAAACAAAACCAAGTTCAAGCATATTTGAACAATAAGGAAGCAAAACAAACATAAAAGTCTAAAACTAGGAAAAATACTTAGTGACCCCAGAGTGTGAAGGACACCTTTGGATAAAATCCAACAAAACTAAATCCCCATCCACACAATTCCAGATGTTTTCTAAAACGGAGTTCCCGTTTGCACCTCTTATCCACACAAACAGGATTTTAGGTGAGAAAACAGCTAAAAAAAAAAAACACAGAAAAGTGGAGATAATTAAAATCTTTATTGATTGATTGTTCCATTTATTCTGATTTTCACCATTAAACTTTTTTATTTGAAACAGTTAAATGACTCATTTTATGATTTCGGCGCTGAGGCCAAATGAACCTGTTTGCAGCTGGTCAGCAGTAAGAGGGTTAAGTTATAATAGTTCTACGGTCGATACGAAACATGTTTAAAAAGTATTTTTGCACAAAAAGCGTAAAGCGATCTCAGCAGTTTTATACCTGACAGTTTCTGTACCTTCCAGAATGAGCCGTTTTAGGGCTCTGTCACTTTAAGAAAACAAGCTGGACTGGACTGGCCCCGCCCACCCATCCCCTGCTCAGGCTGCTATAAGCTGAGAAGCTCTGATATCCGTATGGGACTCGGAGTAGAGTTGCTGTTCCTCCAGACTGGAGAGGTGAGAAACGATTCTATGCAAAAGGTCCCCGTTTGTGACGTCACAAACGGGGATATTTTAAAACAGCTTGTTTTAGGCACATAATTCCTAAAACCAAACACTGGTAAAAAACAGATGTAAAGATCTTTTTCATGTTTGGAGTGTTTATAGAGGCAGTAGAGACCCACATGGCAGCACAAAAGGTGAGTTTTGCATAATATGTCACCTTAATAACTCAAAGGAAATTAACCAACTTTCTCTGTGTTTTGATATGCATTCGATGTGTTGCAATAAATGACTCAGATTCATTAGTAACATATAAATCAGATATTGTATACACATCCAAGTGCAAATATGAACAAGCTTTAATCATTCTTAATTAGCGTCAAGTTTTATTCCTTTATCTCTGTAAATATCAAATCACAGGCACATCAGAATAACATTAACATTATTCAGTATCTGTATTTAAAAGGTCTTACAAATTGATTTAAATGATTCTTTGCAATCTGTCCATCTGCTGCCAAACTAGAGCTCTGATTTAAACCTCATGTCGCTGATTTAGACTCACTGAAGTGTTGGGAGGACCTTAAAGTGAACCGAGGAGGCGAGAGGAGGGGAAACACCTGGATTTATTTTCACCTCTTTGACTAAATCAACACTCGCCCCATGAGAGCGGCCATCTGTTGACAAGTTAAGTCACTGGTGCAGCCTGGAGTCAGAAGGATTCGCTTCACTTGTTGTCTGCTTTATTGGGTCAACACATTCCTGTCACTCAAAAAAACGCTTCTTCGTTTTTATAAATACAAACAGCAACAAAATGGAGGCATCAGTAGGAAATAGTAGAAGAAGGGAATGGATTTAAGTCCACAACTGGAATATTTGGATAAACTGAAGCACATTGATGAGTTTTGTCCAAAGTAAACGCGCCAGACAGCACTTGACATGTTTCAACATCATCATCGTGGCTTCCTTCACCATCAGGAAACAATCGGTGGATCTCTGTTTACTGTTGAGCTAGAGGTCCACGAGTGCTTGTGCTCGTGCACTTGTGTTGAAATGTGCGCCTACGTGCCGCTTCATGTGAACACAGCATCCGTATCAGGAGGAGAATCTGGGAGACGTTATCACCGCTCAGCTATGCCCACAAACCAGGGAGGCACCTCGGCGTATGACACCGTCGCTGCAGGGTTCACGGGGGTCACCACGTCAACCGTGCAGCGGCAAACAAGGAGAGAGCACGATGGAGGTTAAAAACAGGAGCCGATGGCCCTGAAGACGAAACTCACACGGTGTTAATGGGAAAGGTAAAGAGCTGCCGGGATTACACGCTTCAGCTGAAAGTGTGTTTGCTCTGTGGGCGTCAGACTGTTTAGAATTCCTGAGTGCAAACATCTCACTTCCATCACTTTACCTGGACAGGTAAAAGTCCCTCCAGAGAAGAAAAAAGCTGAATTCTTAAAGAAAAACTAAAAAAGTATCACCAAATATTTCAGTCCTGTAGGCAACTGAAAATACTCTGTGAGACGGTAAGACTAAGAGTAGTGAAATATCAGTTTTTTTTTACATAAACGAGTCATTTGTGATGTAATTTTTATCTTAAGATGCTTCAGTTGTTTTCACAGGTAGACTTGCCTTGCCTGTAGGTCTGCACGTAGGAAACGGAGCTCCGGCTTTGTGGAGCCACCGTGATAAAAAAACAAGAGTAACGGGTTTGGCAGATTGTTACTGAAAGAAAAAACATGAAATATCTTCCTTCAAAGAGGTCATCTGGATGGCAGCAGGGTGTTTTTCCTACACCTGCATGTTTTGAACGTTCACCATCATGATTCTCATCAGTCGCCCGTAACCTGGTTTGAGAACATAAACTAAAAAGAAGAAACCAGGTCAAGTTTATAGAAAAGTTTGGTTCCAAGTGATTTTGTTCAGACTTTGACTGCAACATAATATTCCTGCGACCTCCTGTTTCCAGAGGAGTCCCGAACAAAGAAACGAAGTAAAATAATCTGATGAGAGGAATTCTCAGAAGTTTATCAGAGCATGTGGAGGGAGAAGATACGGGAGACGCTTCAGAAAAGTACCTGTGTGGGCGACGGCCCCGTAACCGGAGGGTTGCAGGTTTGAGCCCCGTCTGTTGCAGTTGTGTTCTTGGGCAACACTTCAAGACACCTTCTTTCCTACTGATCGAAGGGACCGGCGGTGCCAGGGCTCTGCTGCCTCGCCTCTGTCAGTGCACCCCAGGGCAGCTGTGGCTACAATGTAGCTAATCACCACCAGCGTTTGTGTTGTAAAGTGCCTTGGGGGGTTGTAGAACCCTAGAAGGTGCTATATCAAATGTACCATTTAACTGTTTAACCAATCCTGACCTGAGCACTTAGAGATTTGTGACTTTACACTCCTATAGTAAAGTATCTAAGCTATGAGGTTTGGCATATCTATTAAAAATTATCTTAAAGGGACATTTCAGCCATTTTGAAGCATGTTTTTGTTTTCAGACATTGAGCACCGCCATGTCTTACCCAGGCTTTCCAGATGTGTAAGCAGCATGTAACGCAGTAGATGCTCAGAAGCGCATTCCTTCCCACCGGGAGTGTTTCAGACGCGCATCGGCAGTGAGGAGTTCCACACAGCTGGTCCCGATAGGTCGCAAAATGATCAGATATTTGCAAAACCATGCATGACTTTGGCAGTTTTTGCAATAACAAGGACGGAGAAAGATGGCAGCATGTATTCTAAAGGTCTGTGGGTTTATTTTTGTTTCTTTTTACCTCGGCCACAGGTGCCACAGGTGTCACAGGTAGTGACGTACTCGTTAAGCACTAAGAAATCTGCATGTGTATTTTATTTTGAAAGTTGCCGGATGTTTTACAATCCTCCCGTGTTTGACTTCCTGTCTGGCCCAATCTGAAGCTTACTGTGTTCTGGAAATGTAACGCCTTAATTAAGATTAGTCCTGAAGGGTAAATTTAGCGCTGCAGCACGACGCTACGCTTCTGGGACGCATCCAAAACGTGGTGGAAACACACCTACCAACTATAACAGCCATCAGTGTACGTGGCCTTGGTGAAAAGCTGGTGGTAAGTATTAAAAACACCTTCCAGCTCCAAAATATAACAGAGGCTCATGAAAAACTTCAGAAAAATCAGAAAAAAAATTGTTTTAGGTACAAAGATGTAGGAGCAATAATTACAATAATTGAACAATTAATGCAATAAATCACATGACTTCCAATAACCTGTGCAATATTATCAAGATCTGGTGTAAATACTGTTGATATAATTCAATTTTTTCCCTTTTTTTTATATATTTCATATATTTTATTTATGCTGTTTACATTGTTTGTGTTATTGGTTTTAATTTTATCTCTTTTCTATGTAATTTTTTTTCTTGTTGAAAGTGTTTTTAGTCCCTTTTCTGTCCTTGCATCACTGCTGGAAACTGAATTTACCAGAAAAACCTTCACAAGAAATTAATGAAATTTAATTATGAAACAATTAAAACATTTATTTTATTTGCCTGAACAAATGAAAGATGGATGGATGGAGTTTTATTTCTAAAGAAGATTCTTAAAATAAAACATTTTTCTTTCAAACACCAAACTGTCTCAGCCCAGAAGTCACTGATTCTGTCGCCCCTCCCCGCTACGACCAAGTCATCAACGAGTCATAAACGTCGACTCCTTCCCAACAGAATCACCTCTGCGGAAACAAGTGCTGAAACATTTACCATCAGCGAGCTGTTGGGTAAGGACCTGCTGCTCAGGTGGAGAGCTGACTTTGTCCGTCCGCAGCGGGCGGGTCCAGACTGACTTATGGAAGGAGAAGGAGCTCGGCGGGGCGCCAGGACTCGCTTTACTGTTTATTTACACTCCTGTTTAACGAGCTTTATGATTCATAAGCCGGCACTAACGGCCTTTATGGGACCAAATATTTATGTAAGTCAGACCTCCAGTCACACAGTGAGGCAACACACACACACACACACACACACACACACACACACACACACACACACACACACACACACACACACACACACACACACACACACACACACACACACACACACTGAAACTGAGTGGTCTGTTTTGGCCCGGGAGCTATTTCTCATTATGAGCACGTGGCCCCAAAACACCTCAGAGCAGACAGCTGAGATTAGCTACTGATAAATGGCTAAAATACAAACGTGTGTGTGTGTGTGTGTGTGTGTGTGTGTGTGTGTGTGTGTGTGTGTGTGTGTGTATTGTATATGAGAGGCAAAGTGAAGAAAAGACACTGACATCTTTTAAACCTGTAAGAGGGATGATTGTGTGGGCAGCAGGGGCCATTTGGGACTGAAGCCGAACTCAGTCTTATGAGGAGAGGAAAGACAGAGAGAGAGAGAGAGAGAGAGAGAGAGAGAGAGAGAGAGAGAGAGAGAGAGAGAGAGAGAGAGAGAGAGAGGGTGCTGATGTCTTCACTGGGGGCTTCATAATTAGCTCAGGAAGTTCTGGTTCCCATTATCAGTTTATTCCTCTGAAACTCTGGACAGGGGGGTGATGTATGCAGGGGTGGATGTAAGTATTTCAGGGGCCCGCTAAAACCAGGTTTGGGGCCTCTGACATGTTTCTTTTGTTGTTTCTCTCATTTTAAAGTTAGCTGACTTAGCATAGTTCTGAGATACGGTTAGACACTGAGATAACCAAGAGGCTGATCGATTCTCAGTCCTCCAGGACATTTTTTATCAAAACTATTTAAAGGTTAATTTTTTGTGAGGAAAATCAAATAAATGAGTCTAAAACAAATAAATTCACTTATAAAAATGAGCTCATAATTGTTTTGGTCACATTCAAATAATCTAATCTGTGTTGTTAAAGCCATCTGACCTGACAAATCTGAAATTACAAGCTGTAGTGATTAAATCACAAGATTCAGACGAGAGCAACAGCCAGTGAACTAAAGCCAGTTTCAGTCTTTTAAGATTCTTTACTGTTTCTTTGGCCGGTGGGCTGAAAATTCCTGTGTATAATCGCCCGTCTGCTAAATAACACACACATTTTCCTCAGCTTTTTCAATATATGATATATTTTATGGTAATCTTCTCCTGTCAGTGTTTACATCTGGGATTCATTCAGGAAACTCGTGCAGTTCGTATTGTTCAGTCACATCAACCAAACTCGACGTTCAGCACGTAAAATGTTCAGGTGGAAACACCTTAAAAAATCTGAAAACCTCTCAGGTTCTGTTTATTTCATGTTTTTATGTTATTGGTCAAAAATGACCGTTCCATTAAATTTACTCATTTGGAAAAAATAATCACCCCCATTTATCAGCCCGATAAGTTAAGTGTGTGTGTGTGTGTGTGTGTGTGTGTGTTGATCTGATGAGTGAAAGGTGACATGGATTACCAGCCGAAGGCCGTCTAATGTTTTTATCACCCACCAGATCTCTTATAATCCTCCGATAGCCCTTAAACTCCACATTATGGCCCTAATCATGATGATTCAAATCACCACACACACACACACACACACACACACACACACACACACACACACTTGTTTTTACTCATTATCAGAATATTGAAACAACTTCACGTGTTCCCCTTTAAGAAAACTTGTCAAATTTCTTTCATGTATTTGAAAATGTTTCCTGACAGAAATCATCTCGTTTCCTCCTGGCTGTTGAAAAACAGAAAGCCTCATTAAAACAGGATCTTTAACGCTGAAACCTCCTCAAAGATGTCAAGCTAGAGAATGATTTCACACGCTCATGCAGCCGGTATGCTGATTCACTTTCAGATAAACGCCGCAGCGCCGTCACGATGTTTGCTTTAATCAGTGGAGGGCTTCACTGATTAGCGTTCAAACGTCGCTTTGGGATTATTATGCTGCTCTGGAGAAGGAACCAGGGAATTATGCAATATACAAATATGGTCACTGTGGATTTACTAGAGTGCCAAATTCACTTATCTGAGAACACTTGGTCCAGATTGTTCTAAAAAACAGTACAGATGTTAAAAAAGGGAGTGCTAAGAGAGGTAATTAGAGTATTTCCTTCCCAAAAGATGGTAGCAGCTTGGATTTTGTTTTTAGACACTAAATAGAAGCAGAAAGGATGTTTTCCAGAATTTGGACAATGAACTCTCAGACCACTTACAGCCAAAGACAACTCCCCGAGCAATAATTCTTACACTCAATACTCCGACAAAACAGCTGAAGAAAAAACATCCTCCCAAGAACAACAACCGAATCTAAACGTTTCAATCAGCCTGTCAATCTGCTGGAGAGCCTGGTCGTGTCTGAGGATTAGTGGGTCTGATGGGGGGCAGACTCCTGTCTCCTATGGTCTATACGCTCCTTTTTCACACCTCAACAAAGCTTAGTCTACAAAGAGCTGAACCCCCCCACCATATGAGCCCTCACTGGTTCCCCTGATGGTCGATATTAGCGTCTGGTTATTAGAATGTGTTCAATTTTTTGATATTAGAACTTTAAAAAGTCAAATTTGAAAAGAAAACTAGAATCAGTCTCGTTATTTTGCCTGTAGGACAACTTCACACTAAAATAACCCAACTAGAGCCTGAGTTTGACCAGCGACCTCATGACTTCCAGGGACAAAGACGCTGGCTTCTATTCAAGCGTCTCTTCAGGATGTTAGTTTTCTGAAGCCTCCTGGTAAATCCCAACCAGGACTCCTCTTCTGCTCTCTTTTCACTCCACACAAGCAGACAGACGTCCTTCAGACCTCGTTCCAGTGATCGAGCCACAAAGCCTTAGGAGCTCTC
Organism: Aphyosemion australe; assembly: GCA_006937985.1. Lineage (NCBI taxonomy): Eukaryota > Metazoa > Chordata > Actinopteri > Cyprinodontiformes > Nothobranchiidae > Aphyosemion > Aphyosemion australe. Next base: position 271,423 of record SSNS01000258.1, read on the forward strand.
ACTTAAAAAAAAAAACACACGAGGTATCAGGGCTTTATTTGTCTGAGGCCACGGTTAACGTTCAAGCACCAGATCATGAATGCACCTTTAGTGATGTTCAGACTTTGCAGGAATGCTATTAAGAGCACCTCGAGGTTCACCCAAGAGTCTGAAGACCAGCTGAACGTTCATTCGCTGTATCGTTTTAGACTTCTATTCATCACGAGACCCAAACTTTTATTAAATTGTCTTCCCACACTTTTAATGTCCGGTAATAAATATCTGGAACAGGAAAAGACCGACGAGAAGGAGCACGCCAAAGCTGAGTTCTCGTTTTTAATATTTGAAATTGCACTTTGCAGTTGAGTCATGCACGAGTGAAACTGGTCCGTATCCGTTTGTGACTCGCCACAGATGTAATAAGATTTCATTCAAACTTAAAAATATACCACCTCATTGTCTAACAGCCTTTAGATCTTTTCTCATAATGGCTCCTTTGACTGTTTTCCACGTTTCTTCTTTTTCCATGAATATAATCTCCTACCATCAGCTTCATAACTCAGCTGTTTTATCCAATCAGTGGCTCCGTCTGTCTCAGATCAGTTGGCTACAAACACAGAAAACCAGTTCAATCATTTTCACAGCTAAAATAAAAAATCAGTTCGAGTTGAAAGTTAGCCAGAAAACATAAATGAACAAATTAAAATGTCCTCACCAGTAAATGCTATTTAATTAATGGCTGACACTTCATCCCATTACCAGGCAGTTTCGGTCTGAAAAGAACAAGATCGCAGATACAAGCGGCCGAAATGAGTTTCCTCTGGAGGCCGAGCTCAGCCGTAGAGATGGGGTGAGGACCTCCAACATTTGGGAGGGACTTAGAGTAGAGTCGCAGCTCCTCCGCATTGAGAGGAGCCAGCTGAGGAGGTTTGGGCACCTGGTCAGAATGCCGTCTGGAAGCCTTCCTGGGGTGTGAACCAACGAACAAACCAACGAACAAACGAACAAACGAATAAAACCAACGACCCAAACAACGAACAAGGCAGTTTCTTTTATTATCACAGGAAACTCTTTTATGAACCTTTGTAGTTTTATTCCCTCGCCTCTTCTCTCTGTTTTACATCATCTTTTCTCTTTTTCAATCAGACCTGCTTTGTTTCCTTCACTTTGTCCTCTCTCTAATCTTATCACCAATGCACCGAGCTGATAAATGTTACAGATCAGCTCTGATTGGTGCCGACAACAGCCGAGTGCTCCGTCTTCCGACCCTTCAAAGGCTGTAAAACCACCCCAAATGACTTTAAGGTGAGAGTTATGATCCACTTACGAGGAGCAAAGGGTCAGGCTCTGGGACACACACACGTATTTAGAGAAAGTGTTATTAGGGACTTGGCATGTGTTTATCATGGATTTAGGATGACTGGACTGTGTTCTGATGGCTGAGGGGCTGTTGTACAAAGCGGCAGCTGGAGTTCCTCACGCAGACGGAAACGTCACATTTGTCTTCAGCAGCAACTAGTCGGTTTCTAAGAGTATGTTGTGAAAGTTTATGAGAAACAATCAAAGTTTAGAAAATATTACATAGTTTTTAAGAAAATAATTCTGTAGATGTTTTAACTTTTGCTATTCAGATGAAACTTTAACACAATATAATGTGTTTGGGAAACAGTTCTGTTCATTTTTTAAACTTCTAATTTCAGTGACACTCCAGAATTTAGCCAATAACATCACAGATGTTTATTTAAATCTCAAAAATGGGTCAAAAAGTCTTATTTTAATTTAAAATATCTCAAATTTTAGGAAAGGGCATGTACACAAATAGCTGGGTTTTTGTAAAACCAAACATCCTTCCCGACCCATCTAGAAAAAAAAATTCTAAAAAAAAATAAAATAATCCAGTGCTTTCATCTGTAACTATCTGGTTAAATAAAGGTTAAATTAAAAAAAAATATTAAATTAAATTCATAGGCATGCCAAGCCTGTAGGTGGCAGTAGTTCCTCAAATTGTCGGCGTCTTCGCCATAAAACATTCGTTGGAATAACTTGGTGGTGGGTGAAAAGCATCCCTAACGTTGACCTTCGCCTGTGAGCTTGTAAAAACAAGTTTTAAACACAAGTCGCACTTGTGATGTCAGAGCATTTTTGACACAGGCAATGACGTGAAACCTAAAACTGTGGTTATTTACGTTCACTGGAAATATTGAACTTTACAAATTTCCGCTTTGGTCAGAGTTTTTGAAGGAATCGTTTTTAGTGTTTTTATCTTCGCTTTTGTATAGACGACAGGCCAAACCGTTAAAACAGAGAAACATTGATCTGGCTTTAAATTTGAAAACTTAACCAAGTATTTAATAGGTACTTGTTAGGAATGTAGGCAGTCCCAGCTCCCTTAATACCATGTTTTCTTTAATCCTCAGGTGGAATTATTTCCTGTTTGATGATTGGTGCAATCTCAATTAGCCACACCTGCAGCTCATTAGCAATCACAGTGACTGATGCCATTTTGAACCAGATTATTGTAGCTGGCCCAATCCCAGTACTCGCAGTGCGCCCTATGGTCCTCAGCAAAGTGCACTTAGAGAAAGTGCTCAGTAAGGCTTCGAGTGCGTAGTACGCAAGTGTGCAAATAATTGCAAATTGGGACAGTGAGCATTGCATCATCGACCACAACGCATGCCAGAATGTTGGTCGGTATTTGTGCTACTTTTAAAAAAAATCTTTATTAACAACTTTCAAACAAAAAAATAATTGAAAAAAATTTGCATTCATTGCTGTTCACATTAAATCCTAATCAGAAATTCAGAGCATAAATAATATCATCCTAAAATGAGTTGCTTTCATTTTTGGCAAAAGAGGAAATGATAAAAATTTGGTTCTAATTTTGAAAATTTGACTTTCCATAAACATTCCAAACGCTTTTTTTTCCTGACTGGAAGGGGAAAAATTCTCTTTTTTTATTGTTGATTCTGCAACAATGCAGACTTGGGCGAAGTGTGGCTCAAGGGTGCAAAAGAGGCGTGGTCAACTTCCGCACTTAATGATCGAGACACCCTACGCCAGGGGTCACCAACCTTTGTGAAGCTGAGAGCTACTTCATGGGTACTGAGACATACGAAGGGCTACCAGGTTGATACAATCCTGACCTGTTTTTAAAGAATATTGTAGTTTTTAAATCTTCATTAATGCATTTGTGGTTAAAAAGATGGCAGCAGAATTTTTTTCTTTAGTGTAGACTTGTGCTATTTAGAGAAAAGGCATGTGGGCACCTTATATAGTTCCTGGGGGCACCATGGTGCCCGCGGGCACCAGGTTGATGACTCCTGCCCTCCGTACTCGCACCCCTGGGCGGGACCGCGCAATTAGGGTGCAAGGGTGGAAGTGTGAGTATTGGGATTGGGCCGCTGTTACGATGAACCATTCTTGTGATTTTCTATTTAGTTTTATTGGAGTTCCTCCTGTGAGGCTGGCTGATTCTTCTGTGAGACAAACCCTTGAAGCCAACCAGAGTGCCTGCCTCTCCACCACCACTCCTTTTCTCCCATCTTCTCAAAGGCTGAGACAAAAACCAAGAGGCACAAGCATCACAAACGACATGGAGTCAGACCGTTGTACAATAGGTCGATGAGCAGAAGCTACATTTTCGTTATTTTACCCAAATTGTGGTAAAACAATAACATAAAGGCATCTTTTGAGTGTAGAAATAAACTTTTGTTCAACTAAAGTAAGTTTCTTTAGAGTGAGACTGTGTTCCAATAAACTGCTGATAAATCTTCATTTTGGTACAAAAACTGAGATTCTTGTATTTTTTGAGCTTGAAGGTTTTGAGGTAAACTAAACATTTTTATTGTGAAAGTGCAGCCGCCTCTTTCTCCTGGGCTTTTCTCAGCCACAGTCGTACAGACAGCATTAATTCTTCTGGCACCAAATGTACTTTTAATTTGAATTCTGTGTGCTCTTGTGTAATGAATCCAGTCATAACTCTACTTCCTAAATACACAATAAAACAAGCGTCTGCATGTTTCATGTCGACACATTCTGTTGCATCTCCTCACGTCCAGAATTGATCTCATCTTTGTTTCCGAGTGGAGAAAATTGAGATAAATAGCCCCAGAGTGAGGCGCGGTTCTTATTTTTACAGCTGTACAGAACATAAAGGAGCATGCATGGCTGCAGGAACCTTATGGAGTAACTGCTCTGCTAAGAGCCCACCAGAAAACAAGTATATCATGTTCAGAGAGGAGAATTAAATGGTCCCGTCATGCAAAGAACACATGCAGAGTGGCTTCCTGTTTCAACACCAGCTGAGGATCTTTCCGTCTTTTCAAACTTTGCATGTTGGTGTCTTTTTGAGTCAAGTTTAAATCTTTTTGGACGTTCTTTATCAAGATGTAATAAACTGGCTGTTATACCAAGGGTACAACAGGGTATTGGCCCGGCTGAAGGATGATTCAGAAAACTGCTGGATGTGAAATCTTGGATAAACGCCAGAGCAGCAATGTTCAATAAATCAGCAGAATGATGAGACGCCTCTGAAGGACCAGGAGGAGGAGCAGGTCTGGAGACCTGAAGGGTCAGATAAAGCTGCTCAGGGTGACAACTGGAAGATTGAGCTGAGAGATAAGGCTGGTCTGGACGAAGAGACAGGACGGACTGGCGAGGTCGCTCTGCAGGGAGCAGCCTGGAGCTTCATCAGAAAATGAGAAAAAATAAGAATGTTTCCATAAAGTTAGGAGGGTAACCAGCAGCCAGGTGCTGCTTATCAAACACACCTGATTAAACGATCGTCAGCAAGTGTGAGCCGCTCTGTAAAAGCTGTTGTTTTGACAAGTTTTCTAGTGTGGAGCATTCAGATGTTTTAACACCAAGTCAAGGGGTGGAAGCATCACCAGTGATCTTAGCGGTTCAACCGTTGCTTCCCATCAATCTGGGAGGGCGTTCAAGGCCAGGTCCAAACAATCTGGAGTCCATCCTACATTTAGAAGAAAAACTGCTAACAAGTAAAAAACACTGAAGACAGTTACTCACCTCCACAGGAATGGATGTCCACCATGAGGTCAGAGTATGATGACATTTTTACCTAAATCACAAAGACTTCAAGACTATAAACAAAGAGTACACACGGTTGATTTATCCCCAGCTCTGCCATATTTTAGGTTCGCCATAAGCAGAGGCATAAACCTGCAGCAGTGACCCTAGACCCTACTTTTATGGACAGCCCTGGACACATTTAGCCATCCCAACGGAGACTGTCACCTCCAATGTGTGAGTCTGGAGCTAAAAAAAACAGTGAAATATTTGATTGGACATTATGAGCAAGAAAAGATCAGATCTGACCAGCAAAAAACATAAAACTAAAGTACAGTGTTGTTATGTGGTGAGCTGCTTGTGCATTACAGACAGGAACCAAAAAGATTACTAGAGCAGACCATCTTAATTTTGATCTTTTCTCTTTTGGTTCCAGTTTTTCCTTAAGTTTGGACTAATATTCACCACAAAGATGTCCAATTGTTTTTCAAATTCTCAACCCAAAGAATCAAATGATTAGCCTGGCAAGCCATCCTATATATGTGAATATATAGTCTGGCCACGAACCATAGTCGTGAGGCGGGATCTACGGTTGTCTTTCAAAATGTCTGCACGCAACTGGATAGCGCTAGGACCAATCAGAGTAACGAACAACGTGACGTAATCACAGTGACGGAAAAGCGGGAGGCAGTAATGGCGTCTAACATCAATGATTTCTGTCGTTTTGTATGAAAAACATGTGAATATCAGGTGTACTGGGACATTGCACTACTTTGTTTGATAAAAATAAGAAGCCGCTAAGTATATCCGACAGACTTACGCACGTTGGAGTCTAAATAATCCAATGTTGATGACAAAGCCGTTTCAAACCAACGTGGTTCCTGAGCTGCCGCCATGTTGTTTGTGTTCGCGGCCGCAGCTCTGACGTCATCGGCTACTCCCGCTCTGTGATTGGCCCACAATATAGAGTGCTGTGATTGGCCCAACCAAAATTATAGCGAGCTGTGATTGGACAGCCACAGCAGTGGATCGGGCTTCGAGGGTTCCAATGAAGCGTGCCTATATTTGCAAGGCAAGAATTTGGTCTAGTTCACTATCAAATGATTACATTTGTTGGAAATAAAATGACCTAAATGAACAAATAACTTTTGTCAACATGTTTGAAAGTTTAGATAATACTAGGTTAGAATGTTGAGTTGGAATTCTCTTTGAACAATAGAAGCCTGGGAGGAGGATTTAGTTGGATGAGATGAATTAAAGCTCTTCTGAACCACAGCCGTGTTTTTATTGGACCGCCGTAAACCTCTGATGATCCCGAGCTCAGAGGTTGCTCGTAAACTCCCGTTAAGGAGCGTCCAGGAACGCTCAACCATGAGCTTCACACTACGTAGGTAAATGGACATCGTTGGGTCTGACAGGTTTACGAGACACCCCCCCCCCCCCCCCCCCACACACACACACACAGACACTCTAAAATAGACGGGGTTTTTGAGCCGTCTCAGGGGACAGAGGGGATTCCTTTCCTGGTGATCTGGACAGGGAATTCCTGGATTTGGTGAACCAGAACAAGTGGGACCAATGGTTGTGAGATGACCCGTTGAGTTGGTGAGGAGGATGCTGGTGGATGGAGGGGATGTGTGTTTACCTCCACACATGACTGCATGACATTGTCAACCTGTCAAAGGTGGTGAAAAGTGCTGCCAGCTTTACACAGTCCAGCTTTCCCATTGTGTGCTGCTTCAGTAAAACCAAACAGCTTCACCCGCTGATATCTGATATGATCACTATCCTGTAACACCCACCATCTCAATAAAACCAAAGACAACTGTATCCATCCATGGTGGGGCTACACTTACTGACCTCTTAGCTCTGAGATGTCATCTCAACTGTTTATCTTCTGCTGCTGTTCACACTGTCCTCCTCCATGAAGGAGAGGAGGAAATCTGAAATATAAAAGTTGCCCTAATGGATCTGTTATCTGGATGATCCATGTGTGATATGGTCTGTAGCTGGTTGTCTTTGACAAATGGTTTTTAAACTTTCAACTTTAGAGTCATTTAGCACACTAATCCACTCCCTGATCATTTATCAATCTCTCACTCTGATGTTTGACTAGCTAAGGTACAAATGATCACTGAGATTGCTCATCTTTGGCAGCAACATTTAAGGTTTTGCACCACTTTCTAATTTACAAAGCTCTAACAAACTGAGCGGTGCAGCACATGTTGTGCTACCAACCAACCAAACAGTGTTTTTCTGTGCTGGTATAGTTTGTCCATAAAGCCTCAGATTCTCAGAGACCTGCCCTCTTTGCAGCATAAGCAGTCAAATATTGACTGTCCCCCAGGAACTTGCTGCAACCACATCTCTGGGTGTGTTCCCTATATAAAAAAACAGGTCCGGCGTGTCAGGAAAAGTTAAATAATGTCACCACAGTTTTCCACCGGATGTGTATTTGTTGTCTAAGATCTACGAAGTGGAATATACAGCTAATAGCCACAGTTACAGTTAATGGGTGTGTTTCCACTAAGTGCAGAGCAGCACGTTTCAGACGAGTCCCAGAAGCGTAATGCCACGGTGATCCGGAAAATGTATGCTTTGGGTCTATTTCTTTATGTTCTATGCTTCCAGAACACAGTCAAGCTCAGCAGTTAGGACAGACAAGAAATCAAACGCAGTAGTGTAAACATCTGGCAAATTTCAAAATAAAAGACATTTGCAGATTTTCAGTTGCTTAAAGCAGCAATCCGAAGTTTTCTCCTTTCAGAAATTATGTATGCTTTTTCAGAAATCTATAAAAGTGATTGTCTTATCATGTAGTGTGATATAATGTAAGCAATATGTCTTTTTTTTGTTGCTAAGCCCGCCCCCTGCCCCGTAAAACTTTGTGCAATAGGAAACTGAGCACCGACCAGAACTAACCAATAGCGTTAGACTACCGCTTACGTGCTTCAAATTTAAGGAAGCACCTCTGCTGAAGCAGCGTTGATTAACTTTTCATGGACAAGTAAGTCTTTAAAATATAAATATATGAAAACACAACATGACATGAGAATAATACTTGTAAAACAACGTGTTTTAGCTCTGTTTGTCGGCTACAGAAGCACATTCATAAACAAGAAACGTGCAGTCGCCATCTTAAAAAAAACAGATCGACCGACTCTTGGTGTGATATGCTTGTCGGCCACTAGATGGTGCCATCGGATAAAAGAAATACTCCGGATAGCTGCTTTAACTAGTAAAAAAATATATATGACATTACCCGTGACACCTCTGAAGCTGAAGTAAACAGAACTGAATCTAAACCACAGACCTTTTTGGATACATGCTGCCATCTTTCTCCTGCTGACTAAATCACACATGATCTTGCAGGACCAGCTGCGTGAATCGCCTTTGCAGCTGACCTGAAACACTTACGGTAGGAAGGGCGGTGGAAACACGTCTATGTTATGTCTGCAGTGGAAAGCCCAGATCAGATGTTGTTACATCTATAAATAAATTATTAAATATTTCGTAATATTCTGTTGTTGCTATTTTTAACTTAGAATAAAAAATGTAATTATAGAGGATAAAGGCTTATACAGTCAATGAACTTTCAGAATCCAATGTAACTATGAGATGATTGGAGTGGGAATCTCTACATATATTTGATTCATTTAGAAATGCGGTTTGATTTCTTCTTGTGGGTACGTAGCTCAGCTCATCATGTAAGAGCTGGAATTCATATGTTTGTTCCTGCTTTTACCATTTTAAGATTCATCAGTGAGAAAAGGAGCAGAAACAAATGATGTGCTCATGTTTTTATAAAATATTGTTTGGCATATTACATGATATAGGGTGAAGCCTACCTTTCCATTGTTATAAAAGTGATTTATTCCTTTTAGCTGCGTTACTGCTGGGGTCTGCAGAGAGGCTGTGAGGAAACCGGAGACAAAGATTGAATCCGTGTCTGCTGTAATCCAGAGAGACTACTTCCATATTAATGCATCGTGGAGAAAAACCAGAAGTCACTCCTGCAAAAGCAGATTAAAGGAAAAAGTGTCAGAAAATCAAAAAAGTGATGTTCCAGAAACATCTGGGATGCCAGTGGTTTTATCAGGGGACTGAACATCTTTTCTTGTCCTTTGAAAACTTCTCATCTAAGGAGCTTTCTCCATCAGCAGCAGCGAGTTTGTTCACATGAAGAGTAATGTGTGTTTTCCTGAGACAGCATGTGTTCACCAGAGACGTGATCTGATGCCAGATTTCTTCTCCACATTTCAGATCTATAAATGTTTCTGGCAATAACTGATGAGAAATTAGGATAAAGATCTTTTTCATAATCGATCACTGGCACAAGTACTCTCTCAGTTTCTCTGCCTTAAAATAAAATTTAACCCATTTTTAGCATATTTTGTATTGAAATTTCCAGATATGTTCTTCTGGTTTTAACAAACACACTAAAAGCATAAAATAGTTGAGACACAGAGACATTTCCGTCGTGTTGACCCTCTGGGATGGTCAGAAACCACATGTAACTGAATATATCAGCCTTGTTAACAGCTTAGCGGTATAGCTTCCTACAGATATAAGACCTGATGTTATGTCCTCTGGCAGAAGGACGGTGTCCGTTCACATCAAAGCTATCTTTATAGAAAATTTGGAGCAGTTATTGCTGCAGCAGGCCACTTTATCACCACATGTGGAGTTGATGTAGGATCACAGAGAGCTCCCATATCCACAGGCTGTTTACTGTCCAGTAAAATCCACATGAGAAAGTCAGCAGACGGCAGCAGGTCCTCGCCGAGCAGCTGTGGAAACATCTCAGCCTGCGGTGACTGATAATGGGGCTAAGCTCATGTCTGTTTTAGAAAGTGATTTTATCAGAGTGGAACTGATTTAATTGAAACAAAAACCTACGAGTATCATCAAAGGGATGATTTAGTAGGAGGAAAGGCTCGCGTCCTCTCAGAGCTGTAGAGCCGACTCATTTACGAGCTCATCAAACACAAACACGTGTTTTTACAGCTTACACAAGCTCGCTGCTTTCTGCGTTACATCATCACGCTGGAGGTTAAAAGATTATCCAAAGTAAAGATGAATTTTGTCAAGAAGACGGAGAACATGTTACTGACATGGACAGAAGTTCAATGTGAAATTCTGAGCAAGGATGCTTCCTGAACACGCATTTTACAAAAATCTGATTGTGCATGTATTATTATTATTATTATTATTATTATTATTATTAATAAATAGTAGCAATTATTATTAATAATAAATTATTATTATTATTAAATAGTATTATTAATAAAATATTATTATTATTATTAGTAATACTAAATTGTTATTATTATTCTTATTATTCTTCTTATTATTAATAAATATAATTAGTTTTGTTGTTTGTAAATGGAAACATTACTGTTATACATCATTATTTTCTGTGAATCTTTCTGCACAAAGTACATTTTTCTAACCTTGGCAACAACAAAACAGCTTTTTAATTCTTCACAAATTAAATGAATTTTTACCTTTTGGTTTCGAGAAAAGCCTGGTTTTTGTTGGGCTTGTATTTTCATTTTAGTCTATTTCAAAAGCAAACAAATGTCCTAAACACGCTTCAGATATTTTACTTTAGCCTAAATTAAAATCCTCTCACACATAAAACCTTTATTCTCATTTTAAAATATATTTATGCAGAAAAGTCTAAAAAATAACCAAAACTTTTTCCCACTTAAATCCCTGTTTATTCAGTTCTCATCACCCTAAAAACAGCCTTCTCTCTGTAAACCTTTACTTGTCAACTTAATTTTGCTTTGTCTTTAACCTAATATTTAGTTAACCTAATATTTGAGCTTTTGTTCCTAGTTCATCAACAAATAAAACCATAAATTACTGATATTTTTAAACCTACATCAGCAGATAAAAACTTTAGAAATACACAAGGTCTCAGTAAACTCCACACCACAGAGACACTCTGTGTGTCGTCTTTGGTAATCCACATTTCCTCTGACCTCTGACCCCCAGTGCCATGAATGTGTCTCTCTGGCGTTTAACCCCACAGATCGCTGAGTCCAACAGGGATATTTGTTGTTCCTGTGGGGTCGGAGGCACAGTTTAACCCTCTCAGTGAAAGGCTCTCTCCTCTGCTGCCAATCATATTCTGAGCCAATGACAACGTCCCATTTTTCCCTCTGGAAACTCAAGTAATTTTCATCTTAAAGTGCGCGTGGGAGCACCAAATGGAAGAAATCTGCTTTAGATGATGATGTAATGACAAAGCTGCGTCCTCATGAAGAAGAGAAGTGCTCGTGGGGATGTGCAGGATGCAGCAGTGGATGAAAACCAAAGAGCTCAGGAGAGTTTTGGACTCACAAGCTCTTATGAAGCCATCAGAGGGCTTTTTGTGTTTTGATTGGTTCTAATTTATTCAGTTTGTTAAGTGAGAAAAAACCCACCTCTAATAGGTCTCTGTGGAAACTCCAAGGAGGTCCCCCCCAAAAAGCTCAGCTCCAACCCAAAGCACAGGATCAGGTTTCAAAAATGCCAGAATCACTCTCTGGTGAGTAAACGTGAACCTGTGTGCGTATCTGCATTCCACAAATTTATCATCACTTAAAAAAGACAAGTTTATTCTCTACTGTTCCATGGAAACAGCGAAGAACACAATAATACCTCAGATGAACAGCAGATCAACCAGAACATGATTCAATACAATTTGGACCAAGTGAAGATACAAGCAGGCCAAAACCTACTGATTTAGAAAAACATTTCACTTTACAGTTATTCCACCCAAACAGTTTCCTGGAATCCGTTTGAAGGATTTAATCAAACACAACGACAGATTTGACGAGCGAGCCATCAGGAGAATCAGCCGGGACAGATTCAGTTAGGGCTGATGGAATAAATGGGAAGTGACGGAAAAGAAGCTGCTTTTCACTCAGAGACGTGGAAGTGTGTTTGTCCGGTGATGAACGATCAATCATCCAACAAAACCAAACACACTGACCGCGATTCTGAACAACTCCCAGGTCAGAGCCCACACCACCCAGCGTCGATGGCTGCCATGAGGCTGGAGCAGACGTGTTGAACGGCGTGCACGGTGTGTGTGCGTGCATGTGTGTGTGTGTTGGATACACTGCCTCATATGGAAGTGATTGTCTAAGCCTGGACAATTTTTTGCTCCAGAAGGAACAGTTTGATTTATCGTGATTTATAGCTTCTGATGGGTGCCAGATATTGAGTCTTGACCTTTTTCACTAAAGTTTTTTTGCATTAAAGACAGATTTAAAACACGTTTAACATAAAATATATGATATTAAAGTAAAATAAATGCGTTTTAACTGATGACAAATGAGTAGGTTAATATTTCAGAACTAAGATTATAACAAAGGTTTTATTTAGAGATCAGCTTTTTTACAAATATTCCATATACCGATACAGTCTGACCCGATATAATCAGCCCACTCATTAAAAAAGGAAAACTAAATCATTTTAACTAGCTAACATCACATACCTCCAATAATTCAACTCTAAACATTATCTGTGCAAAAGAGGACAACTACTACAATTTAATTTAGGCCAGTTGTGCCAAACAAACAAAAATATCTCAAAAACTCAACTTCAGATTCGTCTTATTTTGATGTTTTGAATGAGAAGAGAAAAAGTTTTGTTTTATGCATGTTTTATCACCTTTATCTATGTTGCACCAGACCTTGTGATGTAATAGCGTATTCTACAGTAGCTAAAAATAGATTGTGACATAACGTCGCAATGCATTGTGGGATGTATCCTTAGACAAGCAGGTGTGTATTTTGCATGGGTGCCTATGAGTCTGAGTCGCTCTGCTCATTTCAAAATTGTAGTTTCTTCTCCTAAAGATGTTCAAACGGGAAGGAACTAAGCACCGCTGTTGGGAGTGGTGTAAATCAGACTCTTGATACCCAGATCAATGTCAGAGGAGACATTTTTTATCCTGTTACCAAAGCTGAGTCAAGTCTGCGACAACATGAAACAGCTGGAAAGGGAAACAGGTCAAGCTAAAGCCGTTTTCATGTGGAAGAGTGGATTTTCACTGTGTGGAGCAGATCAAGGGTCACGTGTACATTTGTTCCATACATTTTGCTGGAGGGAAAAGTTCTACGTCCGAGAATGACGAGGCGACACTAGCAGCGCTCTCAGATGCGGATTTATCCAGGAGGCAGCGGTGTAAACGAAGGGCTGCAGCTGAATGTCTTGGCCAAACGGCATCCAAACATGAACGACAAAGGCTTTTGACCAGAGGTGGGTGGTATGTAAAGTGACACAAATAATAACCTAAGAGTAAAAAAAAGAACTTGGAAAAAAAGTTACTTGAGTACTGTGAGTAATGAGTAACTGAGCATAAAAGTTTGAATTTTGTTTTTGTCGATTTGTTGTTTGTCGTGTTTTTTTCAACAGCTAAATGCAGTTTGCTTGTGTAGCACTAGCCCCAGCAGCAGAATATGCTATTACATACTTTAAAACAGGCTTTATGCTACAAAATTAGAAGTCTTTTGAAATCCAAACGCACAAATTGCTCCTTATTTTCAGAAAAAAACTAAATCCAATTTGAGCCACAGTGACTATAACGACTAACAGGCGTGTCAGAATTGGTTCACTTTCATTCAGAAGAAAAACTAAAACGATTTGTACCACGGATGCACAAACAAACAAACACAATGAGAGATGACTGTGAGTTTTTATGCTTGGATTATTTAGTTTAGTCATTGCTCCAGCAGAGGAATTAAATCCCTCTAAAGTTCAGATCTGTGTATTTACTCTTCTCCGCCTCGTCTGACCTCCGTCTGTTTAGTCTGATTTATGATGTAAATGTCTTTGTGCTCTGCTCCCCACTGTATGACCCATTAGCTGAACAGAGTGTTTGTTTGTACTTAGATCTCTGCCTGCCTTACAGTATATTCACTCAGCATTCATCATTTTAAATGCCTATAATGTAAACATCATGTTTCCATGTATGTCTGTGCAGCATCTTTAAACTATTCCTGACTTCTAAAGTAGTGATTTTGGGTTGTCATCATTCAAAATAAGAGCATTATGTTTACATAATGATACAATTTATAGAGCAGCGGCTCTCAAGGGGCCTCAATGTGAGGGTCTTGAGATGATCTCCATAAATAAAATAAAATCAAAAAATCTATTTCTAATACTATTTTTACAGTAACAAATACAGTAGCTAAGATAATAGACATTCATAGATTTAGTAAAAATCTGTGTGTGTGTGTGTGTGTGTGTGTGTGTGTGTTGCATCTTTGTCTTCCCCAGCTGACACACTTTCTTGGTTTCGTCTGGGTTCTCGTCATTTGAGTGGATTTTATTCCTCAGGATCGTTTTGTACCTGCAGGAACAAAAACACCACATTTAATAACTTTAAATGTTCTTTTTTAAAGGTCCTACAGTGTGTGGTGTGCAGCAGCTTGTCAAATACTACAAACAAATCACTTTCACTCACAGATAATACCCGCTTAGATGGGAAATCTCAATAAATTTACTCGAGTACCAAAACCAAGTACTGTATATCAGCAGGTCTAGAAAAACCATCAAGCGAAAATGATCCCGTTTACTAGTTCCTAGCTAAAAAGAAACATAGTCGGACACATGTTTTGTTTATTAAGGCATCCAATGGGCTTTAAGTCAACCACGTAGCGTCATTCAGAGGTAATTAAAGACTCATATTAGGTGTTTTTCATTACCCAGATGCAGCTGCTGGGTGGTAATCAGGACGGTCTGCAGAAGAGGAAGCTGCTCCAAACAATCATTCATCATAAAGGCAGACATGTTAAACAGGAGGTCTGGGGGTTGTGTTGAACTTTCAGGAGGAAAATCAAGCATCCTCCAAATTTCATCTCCTACAAGAAGGTGCCAAACATTCTGACAAAAACCAAATGGCCATGAACTTTTCTTAAAAGTAATACCCGTTAGATTAAAAGATGTTTATCAGCTCAGACGAACGAATGCTTTTGGACCTCTCTTTGGGTGTTTTGTTTCATTACTGCAATCAGGCTGGCAGCAGGGTTTGTTCCAGCATGAATGAAACGGGGTGAAAGATGTTGATTTAAGTGACCCAATACGTGTTAGCATGATTGGGTGTGTGTATATTAGAGCTCGTACTTGTGTGTGTGTGTGTGTGTGTGTGTGTGTGTGTGTGTCCTGGTTTCAGCAGGACAAACACCAGCTCTCGTTTATTTAACCCAGCAGGAAATTTAATAACAGCAATAAGAGAAGCTTATTTTTATGCAACTTTATAAACGTCATTAGATAGAGCAGCGCTCCCCGTGGCTTCTCCTTCCATCAATGCTCTCATTGTTTGGAGAAATCCTCTGATTGTTTTGTGATGCTATTGATGCTCTTGCTGATAAAACTTACCTGGAAAATAAACTACCCTCACACCCTCATACCACAGCCGTCAGTCTCCACAAGCCACTTATCTCAGACTTTGAAATCAACTGTTTACAATCCTCTACTGACCTCTTTACATGTTTTTATGGATTAAACATAAATTCTCTATGGTAAAAAGCATTTTATAAAAGTCAGAACTTCTGCTTTGTTTTTTGACAAAACAAGTCATTTCCCTTATTAATCACTTATAACAACGGGATCATCTGGAGAGGAAGATTTTATTTAGTTATTTCCAAAAGTTTCAAAATACTATTTACAAAATAAAACTTTTCTTTGAGTCAAGAGCAGATAGTGGTGCTTAAGTTCTTTATTTAGAAAAAGGATGTATTCGCATCTTCTTTGACAGTGTATGGCGGACTGCCTGACTGACATCCGTAGCGGTGAGTACATCATGATGTTAACTGTCCAATAGCATGTGGAGACAGTTTGAAAGACAACCACAGATTCCTCCCCACAACTGAACTTTCTCTATGGGTCGTGGGCAGATTATATCTTCACTACCTAAAATAAGCTGTTTTAAAAGTCTCCTTTTGTGATGTCACAAACGGAAAATTAATTAGAACCAGCTCACACATGCAAGAGCTGCTGCTGGAGGAGCAGGGGCTCTACTCTGAGTTCCTTCCAGACATCGAAGTCTCTCAGCTTATAGCAGCCTGAGCAGAGGACAGGTGGGCGTGGCCAGTGAAACGACTCATTCTGGAAGGTACTGAAACTGTCAAGATTAAAACAGCTGAATCGCTTTATTTAAGAAGGATTTTATGCAAAGAACTTCATCAACATGTTTTATATCAACCACAGAACTGTTATGACTTTAGAGAAAAAGAAAAAATGTCACCTTCAAAACCCCAAATAGTGCAGTTTAATTAAATCACAACAACATGAACAAATACTTGTGAGTTCACGTGTTGACGTTAAAGGTCTGGTGGGGATTTTACACTTCTGGCACGTTTTAAGAACTCCTTTCTCTTTTTTTCACTGCCTTATTAGAGATAATTGATGTTTTGATGTCGCTGTTGTTATGGAAACAACATGTTCCTGCAGCAGCCGAGCCATGGTCCTCAGTGGAAATTATTTAACGCGGACTGAACCACAACCATCCCTTTAATGCCACTGTCGATTATTCTGATAGGGAAATAATTAAGTCTTCCTGTGGGTTGGACACATTCAGGTGTGGCGCTAGAACGACCTCTTGGGGGTGTCGGGTTGAACCCTAATGGAGGAAAAATAATAAACTCTGACCAAGTTCACAGACTGAGCTGAGGGAGATGAGGAGTCGAGGGTGGGGTTAACTAAACCAACCTCCACACTGACAGGCTGATGGAGCCATTCATGGACGCTGTTTAGAGTAACACTTTGGACTTCTGAGGCGCGCCGTGACCAGACTCACTAAAAATCTTGTTATTGCACCGTAAACGCGCTCCGAGTGGGAGTGCAGCCCTCAGAGACACCAGGTCACCTCTGCTTTATGTCCACTAGAACCCGCCTCTGTAGGCCTAATGGTGTCCAGGGGAGGTGAGGATCCATGTGATCCTTGTTCAGAGTCAATCATCATCCTTTCCTACCATTTTTACAGCCATGTTTATGTTTTTTACAGCACATTTTATAAATTCTCACCTCATTTCTTTACAGCATTCTGACGTGAACTCATGTTCGATCGTGGCTTTTACGGCTAGATGTTTGGCCTGTAAATGAACTCGTGATGGAATTCGGTTTATTCAACCTCACGTTTGACCCGAGCTTCTCAAAATAAATCATCTAAGTGGAGTAGGTAATCATTTAGGTCTGCAGGAGCTCCACGGTGTTGTTTCACTAAGGTGTGCATGAAAGTGGTTATTGCTAAACCAAACCTCTTCTGGAGTTTATATCAACCATTTCTGTCTAACGCAGAAAACCTTTAGGTTGAACAAATTATATTGTGAGTATTTCTGCCACCTTAAACCTTTACAACCATAAAGTATTTGGTTAAAAGAAACCACTTTAATAGAAATCGTTAAGCGTTTTGTCCAGTTTGGGTCCATTTTTCCAATCTTTATTGCCTTTAAAAAAATCTTTCTGATTTTTTTTGCTAACAGATACCTTGCCTTTGGTTGTGGTCATTTTATTTTGAAAAACTTCTAGCAGCTCTTTCCATTTTAAGAGGAAACACTGTCTTTAATTCAAAGCATTATCACTGAAACATCAGTGATTCAAATGCAACAGAGGGGGAATCAAAGCATGATTTTGCATTTCCCAAGTCTTTCTGCTCAAGTCTTTATTTACGTCCCAAGAATGCAAGCCCCAAATCAAGTCTTATGCCATGTTCACACGTAGTTTGTAAAACCAAACATCCTCCCCCACCCATTTAGGAAAAAAAATTGGGTCCACACCACCTCGATTTCTGCAAAAAGATCCAGTTCATCATGAAGCACATTCATAGGTGTCACGATTCAGGCTCCCCGACCTCCATTTCAGCTCTAATCACCCCAGCATTCCCCGCCGCAGGACTTCACTACCCATCATGCCCCACTACTCAACACAGAGAAATGTGGGGTCTAGATGAAGTGTGTGCTTTTTTAAGGCTTTTAATCTAAAGAAAACTAGATAATAAAAACGTATGTCCCAGGCCACATTTTATTTTCCCACAACAATAATAATAATATAAAAAGATCTTTACTGAGAAGTTGACTCTGTTATTCATCATCTTTGACCAAATGTCTCAGTGGGACAATGTGCACCTGGATCCTAAAGGAAGGATAATAAAATGCAGCATTTTAACAAATCAACCATCAAGTGAAATGCAGATGTTCTTCCTCTGCAGGAAAACCTGAACTTTGGCCTCTGACATCTTTAGAATAGATAAAAAAACTCACTAAGGCTGAGAATCAAAAAAGAACAGATGCATGACAAGCTTTTTATCCTGTAATGAGAAAAACAAATGCTCTGCAGTTTTTAGCTGACAAGTGAAATTTTTAATAAAGTTGCAATTATGAGAACTTTTCTCAACAAAGTCAAATACTGTTAATGTTGTTTGAATAAAAACTACACAGATAAACATAACTACTTGGTCGTGTTTTGGTAAAATTTTAATAAAAAACAAGCAAATTTCTTTTATATATGATGTGAAATATGCTAAATTTAACTTTATGCTTCATTATGAGTTGAACAGAGATTCATTTAGTGATGTCTAAATATAAAATTGAAGTAATTAAATAGTTTATTGTCTATTTTTGATCCTCCCATGTTTTAAAGTCCCTCTCAGCAGCAAAACCTCGGGCCTCTACCACAGATCCGGGTCCAGCTGGCCGAGGCCCTACGAGTTCTGCACCTCCGGTGTGTCCGACCTCTGGAGAGGAGAACCTTATACCTCCTTCCCCTTCCCTCCCTCCATGCTTGGACGAGTGCGCTCAGCGTACCATGAGCCACGAAGTATTTCACTGTTTGACTTGGCAGCTCTCTCCAGAACTGTCGGCAGCGGAAGGAGCAGCCTGCTGGACTCTGAGGGGAAACACAAGCTTTAAAACGGGTCCAGCTTTTTAGTGCCTTTGTTTCAGGGACAGGAGCTTTTAGTGGGCTGAGTTTATTTATCATGGTGTCAAATGCTGTTTAATCCTGTTTTATGTTTGTTCTGAGGTCATACAGTCTGTTGACCACTTGTCAAATAGTGGAAAAAAGTGATTTTAATATCATTTTAATTTGAAAAGTTGTCCTAATTCAGTAATGTTGCTGTTTAGATGCTTTGTGAGGGTTTTCTACTCCTTTTAAAGATGTTCGATACCTGCAATTTTACCAAAATAAGAACAGAACAACTAAAACAATTCAGGTAACTAACATATCTCCTATCATGCATATTTAAACTTTAAACTATATAATACGTCAACTACGTTAGGCCATTTGTGCCAAACAAACAGAAATATCTCAATAGCTATATCTGTCATGTTGACATTTTGAGTGAGATGAGAAGTAGCTAAAAAGCTGTATAATATGTGCATGGTAAAGGTGTGTTGTTAAAAGAGCAAAAACGATTCCAATCATTTCTGATTTGATATTTTAATGCCAATACCAACCGATAATATCGGACATCTCTAGTCTCCTTGCTCTCACACTTGGCATTACTATATCTCAGCACACATATTTTCAAATAAATGGTAAAAGAAAATAAAAGTGAACATTATTTTCATCAACTGAAAAGCAGCCCGGTCCATTTCCACTCAATGCTGGGAAGCTTTTCTCCACGCTGGTGTTCAGACAGGTATGGGCAGCTGAGACTTGCACCAAATTATTCACATTTGGACATAAAATCCCTCGCTGGTAACTGAGAGAGAGGATTTTAATGCATCGGACTGTAAAGCAGTTGCATTAATCCAATAGACTATCTCGCTAAGTCGACAGTCGTCTTTGCATCGGGTTTCATAATTTATGACTGGAAAATCATCGCTTTCGTTTCTATAATTTTTACTATTAAAAAAGCATTGCAGATGTTACATGGTTTAGCTCATTTCTAAGTTCCCCAACCATGAGGTTAAGGAGAAAAATTAAATACAAATAAATGAAAAAAACTTTAAGCTAGCGCTTTAACATTGATCTTAGTGATTGTTGATTTAGAAACTTGACCAGTTTCATATCTGACACCACTCTGCAGCCAACTGCTGACCAGATACTGCACTTAACAGTTTTGTGGAGCAGGTAGGTGTTCTAGGGGGCGCTCTTATACCTGCATTACAGCTGTTAGCTATTTTCGGTGCAGTTAGCATTTTCAGTTCGCCTATCTTTAATAAAAAGCAAAAGAAGAAACTTGATTTTTCTGTTGGCATCATGGAGGAGCCTGAAAGTAAACGTAACAGAGTAATGTCTTTGGAGGTGAAGCAAAGAGCTAAAACCGGAGTGAACATCGACGCGGCCTATGCTAGTTTGAGAGAGCTAAAGGAAGCTACAAAATCACGGGCTGATGGTGACCTGGCTTTGTTGCTACTGGACTAGTAAGTAATAATATTGTTTGTCCAACAGTGTGGATCTTTTTACTTTGTGGCTTATTTAGTAAGACTTGGCTTGTGTTAGCATTAGCTCGTTGTTAGCGCTAGCTACAGCAGGCTGCAGCAGGGTTGTTTACAGTAGTTGTAATTCCACTTTCAACCAGTAGGGCGGAGGAGCAGGAAACTGCTCAGTGTTACTTTAAAGAGGTCCTTCACTGAGAAACCACTCTTTATTTATTTATTTTTTTAATGATAGATTACTCTGAATTTAACGTGCAGGCTGAACGTGAAAATTGTGTTCTACACCTATTTCCTTAATTTGCTTCATGGACAGGAAAAAGCTAATATGCTCTTAATTATACAAGTGTTTGAAATGTTTGGTTTTATTATTATTATGGGCAGCAGTGACTCAGGAAGTAGAGTGAGTTGTCCAGTAATCAGAAGGTTGCAGGTTTGATCCCGGCTCCCACCAGAGGATGCTGCTGTTGTGTCCTTGTGCAAGACACTTAACCCACCTTGCCTGCTGGTGGTGGTCAGAGGGACGGGTGGCGCCAGTGTACGGCAGGCCTCGCCTCTGTCAGTGCGCCCCAGGGCAGCTGTAGCTATAATGTAGCTCATCCCCGCCAGCGTGTGAATGTGTGTGTGAATGGGTGGATGACTGATTGTGTTGTGAAGTGCCTTGGGGGGTTGTAGAACCCTAAGAAGGTGCTATACAAATACAGACCATTTACTATTATTAATCTAAGAAATAAAAATGTCATCATATTCTGAAATATACAATATTGAAAGCTAAACGTGTTTTACTAAATCAGTCATCAAGTCTGCATATTTTACCAGCTAATTATTAATAACACACATGATAAAGCTAGCTTATTTAATCATTTTATTTATTAACGTGTATTTTGGCGAGGTGGGATTTTTACGCCCTGGTCTTTGCCTGACAGATACTTTCATCCTCCCAGGATTTAATCCCAACACCATTATGAATGACGAGCTGTAATGTGGTTGGCGCTTTGGCAGGATTTCTCCTCCGTTCCCGTGTCCATCCTGTGAAAACAAGTTTATGTTTTGGAGAAAGGAGGGAAAGGGAGGGCAGCATTCCTCAGACCATGTCCATGAAAGCGTTTTCCATCTATTTTTGGGCACGGCTCCTGCATCCCACACACACATGATTCCCCTCGGAGTGTCTGGTGACATCTTTTCCCAGAGATCTCTCTAAATAAGCATCCTGGGTCATCTTTATTTGTCATGTGGGCACTCCCAGATCCAGTATGTGGAAAGGTTGTCATGGCTTGGTAAGAAAACCAGCAGGAGTGTTGTGTTTGCCAGAACTTAAATCACTGGGATTTGGGAGCGTTTTATAGATAGGAGCCAATTTTAGTCAAAAATAAGAAAAGACGCCAAAGAGGTGTAGCGCTAGTTCTTGGCTCGTTTTTAGATCTCCTCTGTATTTCCAAATACTTGAGTCACAATGAATCATTTTAAAGTGACATTTGTCATATAATTGGTCACTGTGCATCCCCCCCCAGAGGATCACGGTGGAAAGATTCCCAGAAAGCATCAGGATTGGAAAATTCTCTAAATAAATCCTGACTTGTTTCCCAGAGACATGGATGGATGGATGGATTTCTGACTTGTTGTGTTTTTGATTAGCTTTCTGAAATCCAGTCAGAACAACAAAGTTGTGTGGATTCATCTGCGGTCCAGAGTCAGAATACGCAGTCAGGATGATTTTTCTTTTCCCAACATTGTTTTCTTGACACTTCTGCAGCATGTTCCCATAAAATATTAGGGCTTAAATCTGTTTAGGAAATCAATTAGAGTCGTTTGTTATTCAGGATCGGCTCTACCGAGCAGCTGACCCTGGGTTAAAGGGTTAATTATGTTTCTGTTTGTTTACAATTTGGTTGGCACCCATTTCTCCGCTGCTGCACAGAGTGGCAGCAGACAGCAGGATTTGGAGTCTTATTTCTTAAAGCAGCATTCCGCAACTTTGCAGTTATATGGTCTCTGTCGCCCTCTAGAGGCTTGCTGCGTAACGTCACTGTCGTAACATTAAATCTCTCTCGGGCATAAAAGGCATGTTTACATTCTAATGTCAGGCAAAACAATGAAAACAAACTTCTCCACCTCCACACATTCAATAAATAGTTTTATCAGGAGTGTATAACAACTTTATGCCCGACCAAACACAATAACCCTGGTGAAATAATTTATTACTTACCTAGCCATTAGCAGCATGGCTAAGTCAGACTCTGTAGCACATGCTGTTCTTTCTAAAAGAGCTCTCCAGCGAGGAAAAGACGGCCCAATAATAACTCTGGTCTTTGCTCTTGCTCTATAACGTTCTCCTTTCGTTTTCCTAGATTCCTCTGATAAGGGATTTCTAGCTTTCTTTGGTGAAACTGCCGCTGCTACAGCGAGTCTACGTTATACATCTATGGCAAGCCAAATGGATAAAAAAAATTTGCGTTCTAAACTCGCATTATGTCCGCCAAAACGCGTGTCTTGAAAGAGCGTTTTGGCTCTCTTTTAGAACACGCGAGTTTTTGCCCCCTTTGGCATCAAAACACGCGTTCAAGACGCGCATTTTGGCGGACAGGGATTAAAAAAGCGCGCGTTCTAAACGCACGCTTTTTTATTCCTTTGGCTTGCCATATTCTGCTGTAAAACAACACCCAGTCAGCACTTCCGGCGCTACCCGAAGCACAAAAACTGTATAGCACAGTAAACAGACGTGGGACCCCCAACACTATCACAGGTATGAAAATGAACATAATAGATAGTACTATGACGCAGAAACTTTACAAAAAAAAGCATAATTTTAAGGTGTAAAAGTTGCGGAATATTGCTTTAATATTTGGACATCTCGCCTCGGATTAGATAACAGCAACACGACTCTACCACTGACTTGCAACGTTGATGTTTTATCTCCATAAATAACACAAGCCTGGAGCAGTTCTGCCATGTGGTGATGTTGCTAATGCTAACAGTTAGCTTCTGCTTGCCGAGACATTATCTGCTGTTTCCTGGACGCTAAACCAACAAGTCTTCCCCGTCATGAGTCAAGATGGGTGAGTCCATGAACGTTAAATGACAGTGTGACGTAGATCTGTCAGGATTTTCAAATCCTAGAGTTTCACCGTCTATTTTCTATCAGAAGCTAATGCAGGAGATAGGTGTAGGAGACTAATTTCATGTTCAGCCTGCATGAAAACTCAGTGACTGATTATAATAAAACATTAATCATTAAAAAAAAATCAGAGTACCATAGATTTAAGAATTTTGTGGAATAATTTAATATGTTGAACAAGATCTAGTTCCTCTACTGCTAGAAAGTATTTTCTTCACTGAAGACAAACACCAGCAGATGATTGTGTAACCTGTTCCAACAGAATAAAATGGTTTGATATTGTTGAGTTATCCAACACATTTTGATTCCTTGAGAGGGACTTAAGCTCCATCATGCCCTCAAATACTTGAAATACCTAAAAAAATATTAAAGCAACATTTTCCAAACAATTATTGTAACTTTATTCAACTAATTAGTATTTTGACTGGGGAAAACGTAATAATTTTACAATTTTCTTCATTTAAACTTCTTTTTATTTTAAAAAGTAGCAAAAAATTAAATACAATTTGGGCCAACCACACTAAAACTTCAAAAAAAATTTGAATTTTTTTATTTACTCAAAAAGAAAAAAAGCTGATGACTCCCTCAGGAAATGATAACCTAACAAAAACAATTCAACCCTTAAGGAGACACCAGAGTTTTTATACTGAAGGAGGTGATTAGAAAGTGGACACAGGTGAGCTGATTGGAGATTCGTATCAGGTGGTGAAATGAGGAGATGGAATCATGGAAAATCTGGAGCAGGAGTAGGCTATCCTGGTCCTCGAGTGCCACTATCCTGCATGTTTTAGCTGTTTCCCAGTTCCAACACACCTGATTTTAATCAGCAGGTGATCAACAGGCTTCTGCAGAGCTGGGTGACCTGCTGAACAGGTGACTCAACCACTGAATCAGGAGTGTTGAAATGTAAACATGCTGGATGACGGCACTAGAGGATCAGGATTGCCTCCCCCTGATCTGGAGAATGTGAAGAAGCTAAACCAAACATTCAGAAATACACATGTGAGCTCTAAGCCCTGCAAAAACAAACATAACAGAGGTCTAAAGACGTCTAAGAGTAAAACTCGACCCATGGAGGATAAGCTGCTATTGTCCCTAAAGGAATCATCAGATGTTCTTGATTCATAACCTGAATCGTAACCCATTTTAATTTTATATCGTCTCATATAATGTAAAAGGTCATGGTGATTTTACACATCTGAGCAACACAACCCAAAGTTTTCCCTTCACCTGCTGACATAATCCGTCTGACTCCTTCCATCACTTCCTTTATTTTTGCCGTCAGAATGGATTTTTCGGTTGAGTAAGAGAGAATAAAACATTATTTTATCAACTCATAAACATGTTCTCCTTCTTTCACCGATGCACAGATAAGTGAACCAACACACAGAACGAGTGACTGACCCACATAAACAATATGAGACTCATCCCTACACCCCCACACTGTAATATAAGGTTTCTCTGTGTGTTGGGCTGCTTGACATGTCCATGCATCACTAACTGGGATGTTTCTGAGCCTGTCTGCAGGTTAGCGACGACTTTTCCACGCTCTCTTAATTCTTCAATGCTTTCTTTGGTCTCTAGTCTCAAAATCTCAAAGCCAAAATAAAAAAAATCATGAAAACGAAGGAAGAGGCAAGAAAAACGTACATATAGGCTTTCGTCCAATTTCTAAGGAAGGTTTTTCTCATTTTTATGGATAAAGGTGGAAAACTCAGGAGGAAACTTGTCTTTCAGGCGCTAGACGTTGATGAATTTACATGTTAAAGCTGGACTTTTAAGTTGCTGACTGAAAGTTTATTAACGGACATTAGCCTTACAAGTAGACCTGCAGTGAGTTTTCATCATCCAGTGGCAGGGTGTTCTCGGAGGGGGTGATTTATAGGACGGATAGAAATAGTTTTCAGATGACTTCGATTCTGCAAAGGGAAGAATAATGGCTGCATTGTGCAGAACACAAACCGAATCCTCCGAGCACTACGGTCCGATCCGTGCTACTCACACCCAGTCATTAATCAAAACTAAAGGAATCATAAAAAACACACATTTGCTCTTAATTTACCGTAACTGCTCGTTTGTGTTTTTAGGAGTTACACGGGAGATTTGTAGCTGAAAGAGACAATTTAATCAAAATTATTTAATCAGCACCTTCAGCAGCAGAGATAAAATATGTTCTTCATTCCCAATCAGAACTATTGTTAATAAATCAAGCAGCTTGAAGCAAAAAGGCTAAACAACACTTTGCACCAATCCATTAAAGGGGACAAGCCGTTTAAAAAAGCCCCCATTTGTGATGTCACAAATGGGGAAATTAGAATAAAATCACGAGCTGAGCCCTTCCTGGATATTGGAGTTTCTCAGCTTATAGCAGCCTGGGTGGGGGTTAGGTGGGCGTGGCCAGCTTTAGCTTGTTTTCTTAAAGTGGCAGAGTCCTGAAACGACTCATTTTGGAAGATACTGAAATTGTCAATTAAAAAACTGCTGAAATCTCTTAATGTGAGAGGGAGTTTTTGCAACAAACTTCATGAACATGTTTGGTATAGACCATAAAACTATTATAACTTAAGTGAAAAAGTCATAATATGTCCCCTTTAAAGAGATCATAACATATCCAAAAGTATTTTGGTGCTGCAGACGAATTAGTTTATTTATTTAAAACAATCAATTTAAACATTATCTAAATAAATTGTCTCCAACTGCTTCCGTGGCTCAAAAGTGAAGTTAATATATCTGGTTTACAGCCAGAGCTTAGGGCTAAGGGTCCCATTCATTTTAATGGAGGGAAACATCTTCTGCAGCCAGCCACTAGGGGGAGCACTGGTTCCATGTGACTTCAACTTCTGCTTCCCTTCCAGCATTTAGATTTTGAATCAAATGATGAGTTAGAAAAATAAATAACACACACAGCTGCTTTTAACTAACTGTTGCTGTTTTCTTTTTGTTTATGCTAGCGATAGCATCAACATATTAAATTATTTTCTTGATTTCATTTTGGCTTTTTGAAGACAGTTTCTTAAAAAATCGACTAAATTCCAAATAATCTTGTCGTTGCCATGGTCTATGGGGCTTTATAATCAGGGTTTGGTTCTGTTGGTTCTGTGAGTCATGATTTCTGCTGACTTGACACACCTGGTTCTACTTTGACCATCATCACACCTGTCTAGTATTTGGATTAGATCTGAGTGTGTAGCCGTGTGTGTTGCTATGCGCTTGGGGGATGACAAAAATACTCAATGTCAAAAGAATCTAATCATGTCATTCACTACATGGATTTCTGCACCTTTTCAGGTTGAATTGAGAAAGCTTGCAAAATGTACATTACCATAGTGTGTGTGTGTGTGTGTGTGTGTTATTATTAACATGTTTAGGGCATCACCTGCCAGCATTTAGGTCGTTCCAGGAACTAACTTAACTCTTTCACGACAGATATCATAACACACTCTGCATTAAAACAAATAAACTAAACACAGGTGATGTGAAATAAAAAAGCAGGAGGATGTTTTTAAAATTTTGTTTTAACGCTGATTATTTTTCTGGAGCTTTCCCAAGCTATGCTTTAGTTTCCCAATACAGAATCTCTATATCTGGTCAGTAGGGTGACACCAGCAGAGCTTTGTTGGGTCAAGAGGCTTTGACCTCTCCTGATTCATGAAATCATGCAGCCTTTTCCATCCTGGAAAACATAAATGATCAATGGATTGTGGAATTCACACAGGTGGAGGCCGGATATAATCAAATCCAAGTGTCTTATATCTGGGTGGAAGTAATGGTTCATGAAAATAACTTATATTTCTGAAATAATGTCATCTCATTAGTGCCAATGGTAATATTTGATCATATATTGTTGCTCTGGAAGATGTAAAATAACATGATGCAGCCCCTGCTTTTTAAAGTTGCCTAATTCCCTGTTTCTTTTATCTTTGAGCCTTTTTTTTCTATATTTTTCTGCAAATGTATAAATCATCCTACAATGTATTATTTGCAAGAGGTTGTAAATTTGTCATTTTTCAGATTTTATATTATTTTCTTTCATGAAATTATGACAAAGACCGTTCAGTTACCGCTCAAGCAACATAATTGTAACCAGTTTTGTGACCGACAGCCTATTTGTCACGTAATGTTGTTTTTAGAAGTCGAAGACAAGCGATGAAACCATCATTTTTCACCTCTGGGTTGTAAAGAGGCTGAGGCAGACAGCAGGTGGTGGAAGGTCGTGAGAAATCGTTCAGCTCTTTTATGTGGATTCTGCAAAGGGAGACGGATGTGATCAAATGAACGCCGTGACCAGCCTTGTGTTCGTGAATACTTGAACTCACAACGGCATCAAGTAGCGTTCTAATCAGGAGTGAACATCGGCTGTAACCTGAGAGACTTTTAGGACAAACGTACGTTCTGCACAAGTCTGAGACTTTCCCCGAGAGAGCTGGATGTTCGTGGGGTTGCCAACTTTTGAGTCTCCTCTCAGTATTTTCTCAGATCCTCTCCTGCTTCTCCTGCGTTGGCTGACCTTTCCATCACCTTCCTTAAATAAATTCAGTGTGAAATTGGAACGCACCTCCTATAACGTCCAGAAACCGAAACATTTCCAATTCCTTGACATCCGGCCTCCATCAACAATCCCTTTCAGATGACCATTTCACTAAAACCCCTGATGCTGAATGTGCTCAGAAGTCTCCCACACACAAACATATGAGGTCCGTTTGCCAAACTGTGTATTTATTGCTGGTCAGAAGATGGTTCGGATCTTCTGTGGGATGTTGGCGTCCAGCCAGCAGCCGTGTTTGAGGCTGTGATGAGGATGAGTGAAGAGGTGTGAGGAGGATGAGCCGTCCTGCTTCGTTACTGGGATTTATGGGAGTTTAGTTTGGTGATCATTCGTGGTTTGGGGGACGAGTGAAATGCAGGTGGTAGTTTGAAGGTTTGGAGGCATGCATGAGAGCTTCAAACGATTTTAAAAAGAGCTTTCATTATTTATTATTGATGATATATGTTTGTTTTTTCAGAGAATTCCTCATGAAATAGATTTTAAAGAAACTTTTAGGGGCTGTTTTTGGGTGTCAGCTCAGTTCAAGATGGCCTCCACAGCTAATTAGCATTAGCAAATAGAAAAATAACTACTTTTCATCTAATTACACAGATATTCAGCTGGGGTGGAGGCATCTGAGAAACATCCCCAGCTCTGATCACAGGTTTTCTGTCAAACTTTGTCATTAAGTGAACCAGTAAGTAAACTCGTCCCAGTATGTCTACTGGTGAAACATCTAGATGGATTTGAATGAAACGTTCAGAAATTAATAATCACACATAGATCATCAAGATCCTTCGAAGTCTCCACGTGGTCGTTTGTTTAAGGAGACAAACTTAAAAATATGCAAGAGGAAGAGAAGTGTGGGAAAAAAGAATGAAAAGATGAAATAAATGTTTAATAGTGATAAAATGTTAAAATATCACCTGTTTTATCTCATTTAGACAGAAAACATCTGAAAGCTGCTTGCTGTTGCTGGTGTAAAATTATTTTATTTACTGACATGATTTTAGATCATTTCCCTCCTCAGTAGCTAATCTGATTGCAACTCCAGATTATTTTTCAAAATAAAAGTCAGTTTGGAGATAAAATCTTCTGGATTTTTAAAAACATTTTTTTTAAAACATGTAAATCAGAAAGTAGCTTTTTTTCTCCTTTTTGTTGAGACTCAAGAGGTTTTAAATCAATAAGATGCTGTTTGGTCAAAGTGAAATTGTGCAAATTTCAGTTGCTTTAATTTTGTTTAGTTAAATCCATTTTCTTGCCAATGCGAAAGATTTTAAAATGTTGAGATTTGACAATGAAATTATACCAAAAACAACAGGAAAAACTGTTAATACAGATTTTATTTGGTAAACAAAACAAGCTTTTTATTCTGTGGAATTTATTTGAAGATCATTTGTGTTTTAATATTTGGAGAAATCTCTCCATCCTTACATTTTGCTTCAAAACAGCAACTTACATATATTTTTAAAATATTTAATCAATATTTCTTCAACATTTCTGAAGGTTTAATTAGCCAAATCTCTGAGAAGACCAACTTCATCACAGTTGGATGCACAAAATTCCACTTGAGCATCAGCAAAATGATTTCTTTCTGTTTCTAACAGATGTGACGTTCATGCATCTGCAGTAGATACATTTTGAGACCTCACAATCATCATTTCCTCCTCCATTTGTCCACTTGCTCCAATCACAAACTGCACAGGTGCATGAAGAACCACTAAAAATGAGAGAAAAAGCAGCAAAAATCTAAAAAAACAAAGTGTGGCTCATACTTATTCTACGAAAACAGCTCAAAAGTGAATACCAACACCCTTCTCAGCCGTGAATCACACCAGGAAACACGAGTTAACTTAACCTGGTCTCGTTCCCATGATAATCACCACAGACTGAGTTAGTTTATTTAAGCAGCTCTGCTCAAATAAACAGACGCCACCCACAAACCTCAGTCTGACTCTGCAGAAAGTCAGGAAGGAAGTGAAATTTTAACGGTTTTTAGAAAATGTTTAGAAGGCTGATAAATAATCCATCCTCTCTGTGATGGTTCAACAGCAGGAACTCTGGATTTGATTTAATTTAGTGACTTCATGTGTAAAGTTGTCACCCAGCTCCATCCTACTGAAGCGCTCCAGACCTTCTCTAAACCAGCGGTAGTCTGAGTCTGACCTCTAGTGGAGGAAATGAACATTACAACTAATGAGCTGGTTTCTCAGACAGATCTGAGTTCTGTTCCTGCAGGATGTTGTTTTTGTCTGCAGGTGCATGACCAACAAAAAGAAATGTTTCTGTTACTGTTGATTTAAAGAACTTAAGCTATAAAATCTGTGTGTATATAAACATAGTTAATTTGCAAAAACAGATAAAAGTCATGTTTGATACCAGCTGAAGTAAATAATATCAATCTTTTGAAAATGTTGGAAATTTGAGTCATTTGTTTCTGCAAAGGAACTCTCCATATTAAAGAAAGGCAAGTGTCTATGGAAGCCCAGAAGGGTGAATTAACAACAATGTAGTTAAAGAGGGGGAAAATTAAATTATATCTAAAAATTGAAATTAAACATTCTCTAAAAGTCAAAAATGTCATTTTTTTTCCCACAAAATGACTTTAACAGTTTAACCAATGAAGAATATTTTAGTCTTTAAATATTACTGAAGCATTCACTGAAAAAAACTACTGAACTAATAAAAATTCTTTA
Source organism: Aphyosemion australe (assembly GCA_006937985.1). NCBI lineage: Eukaryota > Metazoa > Chordata > Actinopteri > Cyprinodontiformes > Nothobranchiidae > Aphyosemion > Aphyosemion australe. The sequence goes on from SSNS01000258.1 coordinate 302,146, forward strand.
AATTATGGAGAGTTTTTAATAAAAAAATAATATAATTACTCTGTTTTACTTTAATAACAATGTTCGTTTTTTTACATTATATCCTATTTTTGCCCTGAAAAAATAAAAAAATGCAAGAAATAATTTCTTAGTCTGAACATTTAAGGTTTAAATTGAAATTTCAGCACAAATACAACTTATTATTAGTTTAAATATTATATTCTCATTATTAAATATTTGTCCAGTCATCAGTCCAACCTGCAGCCCTTCTGTCAGTTTTTTCCCCAGTGCAGGTTTATTATTATTATTATTATTATTATTATTATTATTATTATTAATAATAATAATAATAATAATAATAATAATAATAATAATAATAATAATAATAATGATATGATGGAAACAAAGTAATTCTCATAAATAATAATAAAAAAAACTAATGGCAGCTCCGTTTGTTGAACATTTCATTTCATTTTCATTTATTTATTTATAATGCACCATACTACAACCAATCAAGGCTGCCCAAGGTGCAATACATGATAAAGTAATAAAACACATATATTAAAAATGAAAGCAACAATAAAAACCATGAAACTGCCCAAAGCAATCAAATACACATTAAAAAAATAAGATCAAACAAATAACACCTAAAAACACCTAAACAAATAACACCAAAAATAGTAAAAATTGATACAAACATTCCAGGGTTTTAGATAATAAAAGAATAAATAAAACTGCCAAGTAGTTAAATAGATTTAAAATACTGCTTGAGTTTAGCTTTAAAACTTTTAACATTAGATGAGCGTTTGATATCTAGAGGTAGTTTATTCCAAAGTCTTGGGGCCCGGATTGCAAATGCTCGCTCGCCCCGGGACCTATGGTTAAACCTAGGCTCAACCAATAAATCACAATCTGCAGAGTGGAGAGGTCTTTTTGGAACATACCTTATTAAGAGCTCAGAAATATATGGTCCTGCAAGTGACTGGAAAACATAAACAAGGATTTTCATTTCAATGCAATATTTCACTGGCAGCCACCATAGAGCATTCAAAGCAGGAGATATATGCTCCCATTTCCAGGGGCGTAGCACCAAATTCTGGGCCCTAGGTACAAGCCATCTAGGTGGGCCCCCACGCTCACTTGTCTATCTCTTGTGCACATTTTTTGTCATGCGCTATAAGACAAGTTAATAAACATGATCTTAGTTTAACCTCTATATTGAGCAAATACAAATGCCAGCATAATAAAAGTGCTATCTGGAGAGAATGAGGGCCCTGCTGCTGCTGCTGCTACTGCATGTAAAGGGTTCATGATGTTAAGCTATGCTAATACTGATATATATTGTTGCAATAATGAAAGGTTAAATACATATGAAATTAAATAAACCAGGTTCTGTCTGTGAATGTAATGTACTCTAAATTTTATAATCCCTGCATTATCAATAAAATCATAAGATTGTCCGTTTTCAATATCAAATATAAAGAAATTAAATATGATTCAACTGGAGAGGCAAAAGTGGCACAATTCAATAAATAGATAAAGCCCAAAATAGTGTGCTTAAATAATTATTTAAATATAAAATTAATGGATTGTGTGTCAATAAAAATATTTAATTTTAAAAATCATGTATAATTATTTCATGATTTAATTTATTGTTTCATGGTCTTCATCAATATTTTTTTTCTGTCAACCTCACCCATCAAAGTCAGTGGGTGGAGCTAATTCTGATAACAAACATGGCAGCTCCCTTTATGAAAGATTTCAAGTTGGTGAGATATTTTAAACCTAACAGATAAAACAGAAGTTGCTGACCCAGAAGCTGTGGTAAAACAGTAGTGCTTCATCAATACAGGGTGTTATGTAGAAATGTGTAACACCGTCAAAACTGTCCCCACTTCTCTAAATCATACTACAGTTACAGCCGTCAGGGTGTTCTCCCTAATAAAGCATAAAAATATCAACGTACAATAATAAAAATCTCTTCCAGTGAACACAATAGAAACTTTAATAGTGATATTGAGCCATTCAGATGCATTTACCCGCTACAGTGTACTTACAAACAAGATCTTCTTTTTAGTAATTTTCTTAAAACACTACACCTTCAACTACAGAAAAAAAAGTTTTTTTTAATGTCCACTGGGCAACACATCTGTACATAACACCCCATATTGACCAAGCACATGCAGGAGTACTTCTACAGATATTCTATAGTCAGTGTCTGTATTGGTGAGGAAATTCCTCTTGTACTGTTTTACCACTGATTCTGAGTCAGCAACCGTTTTACTTGTAAGGCTTAAAATATCTCTGACCAGGTCAATAAAAACCCTCTAACATATAAGCTGCCATGTTTATCAACCTGAGCCTTGCTCACTGATTTTGATGGGCAAGGTTGACAGATAAAACAAAATCATGATGAACAAACCATGAAATAATGAAATAAATTATGAAATATCTATAAATTAATTTTCCATCCATCCATCCATCCATCCATTTTCTCCCGCTTATCCGGAGTCGGGTCGCGGGGGCAGCAGCCTAAGGAGGGAAGCCCAGACTTCCCTCTCCCCAGCCACTTGGGCCAGCTCCTCCGGGGGAATCCCAAGGCGTTCCCAGGCCAGCCGAGAGACATAATCTCTCCAGCGTGTCCTGGGTCTTCCTTTGGGTCTCCTCCCGGTTGGACGTGCCCGGAAAACCTCACCAGGGAGGCGTCCAGGAGGCATTCTAATCAGATGCCCGAGCCACCTCAACTGGCTCCTCTCGATGTGGAGGAGCAGCGGGTCTACTCCGAGCCCCTCCCGGATGACCGAGCTCCTCACCCTATCTCTAAGGGAGAGCCCAGCCACCCTGCGAAGAAAACTCATTTCGGCCGCTTGTATCCGCGATCTCGTTCTTTCGGTCACTACCCAAAGCTTTATCTAAATTAATTTTAATGAATTAAATATTTTATGGTTCATGTAATTAAATATTTAAAATATTTAATGATACATTTCTAAAATTAATTAATGCTTTAGCTATTTATTGAATTGTGTCACTTTTGGATCTCCATACCTTGCAACAAGAGCTCATGTAATAATTAGACTATGCCTTTTTCCAGCTTTCATTATGGGCCATAATCTGGGATTAACAAGACAGTTTTGGACCTCTGGTGCATTCAGGTTTTCGTATAGCATGATGACACTGGCAGCTTCACATTCCTGAGATTACCAGTAATCCATCGATACCAAGTTTGTCCTGATCCATGAGTGGGAAGGAGCTGAAACATCCACACAGAGAGAACCTGTTTTAACTGCGAGGTCCGCGAGTTTATTGGCGGCGGCCGCGATATTAATTCTAATAAATTATTAGCAAAGTAGTTCACCTGTTGGAAAGAAAGCAGTCAACAGCTTTTCTTGCCTTCTTTCCTTTTCTTCTCTCAGTTTTTTTTTCTGATGGCCTGATTGGTGCTTTTTGGGCAACATGATAATGCCTCGAGTCAAGCCTACTGTGGTCTGGCCGGCCTGTCTGGGCTTGCAACTTGCAGCCTGTCGCCGCTGCTGCNTTTTAATTTTGATGTCTGTGAAGCACTTTGTGATTTTGATAGTGATAGGTGTCATATAATAAACTTTACTTTTTTATTAATGAGCTGCTTGTGGGAACACAAACATCAGCCTCTGTGGGCTTTTAGCTGGATTTAATCATCTGGATCTTTTCTTCTAGTCTAGAAAGTCTTCATCACATGTTTTTCATCAAATTCTCCGTTGCTGTTCACACCAGCATCAGAAAATATGTCCAACATTAAAGGATTCACTGCGTTGCTTTTGTTAGGGGCCAACTGTTGACAAGGAATTTTTGTTTATTTTTTTAAATCACACTCTTTTGTTCTACTGTGTGTCGTTTTCTCTTGACTCACTGGAAATGTTTGTTTTTTTCTGAGTCAGACATGCCTTCTGGAATTTACTGCCAATAGGAACATTTTTAATTCAAAACACCTTTGCTACAGCTGATGCTTTGTTTGTCCCGTTAGAGCTTCCGTAATAACAATACAACACTGAGACAATCTTGCCATAATAAAAATACATTAATTTAATAATTTAACAGAGCATTTTAGCAACCATAGACAGTTGCAGAAATGAGAAATTTCAAAATAAAAGCCTGAATTTGTCAGACGTGTTTTTGGGATACCTTTTGCAACACTTGAGGTTGAAATCTCAAACTCACATTTATAATTTGCTAAAATATTAAACTATGTGTCATAAATTCTTGAAAACCTTTATTTTCACACTGTGTTCGTAAGGTTTTCAGGAGCAGATCTGCAGCAATCCCACCAAGTTGAACTAAAACAGAATCCTAGCTATTTAAATGGGATGATACTGTTGAAAATGCTCTTTAGAGATAAAATAAACAAAAAAAAAAGACATTACAAACATCTATTCTTCCTACAAACTTGGAGAAAATAGTACATAAACAAAAACAGATGAAACGATGGAAGATTTGTCCCTATTTTTATTTTATTACATCGTATCGCTGGTTTAAACTCAGCTGCTGAACACTAAAATTTAACTTAAATTTGATGCTCATTTGAATGCTTATTTTGGCAGAAATTCACCACATTTCTTATTTTTGTGAATAATTAAGAGAGTTCTTACTTGTTGATGGCGTTCTTTAAGTACTGCTGCAGCCACTTGGTCTCCGGGTTGATGCAGACCTCTCTGTTGCTCTTCAGCTTTGCACTACGGGGGAAAAAAAGGAAACCAGAATTAATGACATCCCCTTTCCCAAGAATCTCTGTGATGATTTCCCTTTGACATGCAGATGGACTTTTAATTCTCCCGTTTCTGCTCTCATGCTGGTGTTTACACGGCGCTGAAGCAGATAAAGAGGAAGTATTTGAGTTTCATCCAAATGCACATATATTAAATCTGATTTCAAGGACATCACGAGGGGAATATTTACACCTCAGGGCCTCCTTTGCAGCTTCACATCTGGTCATGGTGTACACGACTGGAAGCTTTTCCAGAACCTCGCGGTAACCTCAATAAAATATGAATCACATTTTAATCACAGAAGCTCATTTAAGCTCCTTTACTGTATTTATCCGTCAGATATTACAACATTTAACCTATATTACATGTTAGAGCCTCTAATGTAGTCCCAAGAAAGCTTTTTTTTATAGAATATGACTTTCTTTATTATTCTATAGACGCTGAAGACATATAAACATATAAACCTGCTGCTTTAGAGCCTCTAAACGTGTCTTAGATGCTTCTCTGTCTTCAAATTCTTTCATATTTGCAGATGTCCTCTTACGAGATGTTAGATCTCCCCCCAGAGTTTGTGCTGGATTTATGGTCCAGTTCATAGTTGGCCGGTTTTTAACCATCCATCATGTCCTTTTAATAACTTTTTAGTGCTTTTAGATTTGTGCTTTTGTGCTGCTGATCGGCTCAGACAGTCAAGGAGGCCAATTTTCTGAGTCTTGGTAACAAAGTTGACCTAAAGATGCATGGACGATTCTCACATTTCATGATCTTATTGATACTTTGGTGTCCTGCAAAAGCAGAGATGTGCACGTTACTGCAGGTGGAGCCTTCTTTTCTTTCATTTTGTCCATTAACGTTATCTGGAACCCACGGCAGCTTTTATAAAGGTCTTTAATTTCATTTTTTGATTTGGTGTGAAACTAATCCTGGTTGGAAGCAGGTGGGCCTGAAGTTTTTTTTGTTTTTCAGGGAATGACTGTTTTGGTTTTAAAATTTTTATTTATTTAACCTTTATTAACACCAGGAATATTACAATTAAAAACCTCTTTTTCAAGATTTTCTTTGCCTTTATAATAAAATGTCTAAACTTCCCTGATTTCATTTGTCTGCAGAATAATTAGCAATATTCATATTTTTTACTGTTTGCAGATTAATTCACTGAAATTCTGCTGCAGAGAAAACAGGATAAAGAGTTTATCTTCTAAAACCTGCACTGATTCTGGTTTAGGGCCGATACCAAGTTCCCGTTTCTGCGCTGATTTATCTCAAAGAACGGCTAAAAATTCAGATTCTGAAAGTAATCAGTTACTGCTAGTGTAAATCAGGATTACAGTTTTATTTCACTACTCCTGTACTTTATTGGACCCACTGATGTGGACCTTGTTGCTGAGCTGCTCCAGACACTCATAAGGATTAGTTCTGTTTCCAGGGTTAAGTTTCAGATCCAGCTGGACACTGAGGGGTCAGTTCCCTCCTAACATGTGGCCCTCACACCTCCGCGACAAAAGGTCGTGTCTGCGAGTTAACGGCTCAGAGGTGTAGCGCCTCCCTCGCTGCTCCCCTTTCTCCTCCCTCCATCTTTCTGGGAATTAAACACATTCCTGTGCTCCTGCCTCGTCATCTCCTTAATTCACCACTTTCTCCACACCTTAAGCCGTTTAGAGGCACACACACACACACACGCACGCGCACACACACACACACACACACACACACACACACACACACACACACACACACACACACACACACACACACACACACACACACACCCCAAGAGAGCCCTTCAGGAGCGTCAATCCAAACATCTCTCCTAAATCCCTCAGACTAACTCACAAACCAGGAGGCCAAACAGCTCCAGAACCAGATCAGTGTTGACTTTTCCTCNCAAAATCATGATGAACAAACCATGAAATAATGAAATAAATTATGAAATATCTATAAATTAATTTTCCATCCATCCATCCATCCATCCATTTTCTCCCGCTTATCCGGAGTCGGGTCGCGGGGGCAGCAGCCTAAGGAGGGAAGCCCAGACCTCCCTCTCCCCAGCCACTTGGGCCAGCTCCTCCGGGGGAATCCCAAGGCGTTCCCAGGCCAGCCGAGAGACATAATCTCTCCAGCGTGTCCTGGGTCTTCCTTTGGGTCTCCTCCCGGTTGGACGTGCCCGGAAAACCTCACCAGGGAGGCGTCCAGGAGGCATTCTAATCAGATGCCCGAGCCACCTCAACTGGCTCCTCTCGATGTGGAGGAGCAGCGGGTCTACTCCGAGCCCCTCCCGGATGACCGAGCTCCTCACCCTATCTCTAAGGGAGAGCCCAGCCACCCTGCGAAGAAAACTCATTTCGGCCGCTTGTATCCGCGATCTCGTTCTTTCGGTCACTACCCAAAGCTTTATCTAAATTAATTTTAATGAATTAAATATTTTATGGTTCATGTAATTAAATATTTAAAATATTTAATGATACATTTCTAAAATTAATTAATGCTTTAGCTATTTATTGAATTGTGTCACTTTTGGATCTCCATACCTTGCAACAAGAGCTCATGTAATAATTAGACTATGCCTTTTTCCAGCTTTCATTATGGGCCATAATCTGGGATTAACAAGACAGTTTTGGACCTCTGGTGCATTCAGGTTTTCGTATAGCATGATGACACTGGCAGCTTCACATTCCTGAGATTACCAGTAATCCATCGATACCAAGTTTGTCCTGATCCATGAGTGGGAAGGAGCTGAAACATCCACACAGAGAGAACCTGTTTTAACTGCGAGGTCCGCGAGTTTATTGGCGGCGGCCGCGATATTAATTCTAATAAATTATTAGCAAAGTAGTTCACCTGTTGGAAAGAAAGCAGTCAACAGCTTTTCTTGCCTTCTTTCCTTTTCTTCTCTCAGTTTTTTTTTCTGATGGCCTGATTGGTGCTTTTTGGGCAACATGATAATGCCTCGAGTCAAGCCTACTGTGGTCTGGCCGGCCTGTCTGGGCTTGCAGCTTGCAGCCTGTCGCCGCTGCTGCGTGGAATAAACCATTTTACGTCTCCTGGGGGGGGGCTCCTCCTTTGGGGAAAACGAAAACTGACAAAGTCTGGTTCGATTTTCCCATATTTAGTTGGAAACAACAATATAATGAAACAAATTGACACAAAGGGGACACAATGTTTTCTGAATAAAAACGGGGGGGAGGGAATCGTGGGAAACATGGGCCCCTCTCCCCTCTTGGGCCCTGGGTAGTCAGGTCCACTTTTCCCCCCAGTTCGACGCCCCTGCCCATTTCACCCCATAAATGAACCTTGCACTTAGTACCATCTGCAATCTAGCAGTTGCAGATTGTGTCATTCCCCCATACAGTGAGCTGCAATAATCTAGTCTTGAAATAACAAATGCATGCGTGACAATCTCTAGGTCCTTCCTTGAAATCATTGACCTGATTTTTGACAAGCGGCGTAGATGACAAAAACATGATTTGACCACTGCATTTACTTGGGCATTAAAAGATAAAGCAGAGTCCAGTTTCACACCCAAGTTATTAATTACAGTCTGTTCATAATGGTCAAGAGGCCCTAAAACAAAACCCTGAGCGACGCCCCATTTCAAAGGAGCATTCTCTGATACATACGTGCCCATGGAGACACAAAATTACCTGTCTGATAGGATCTAATTCACTGTAGGGCATCTCCAGTGAGCCCCACCCATTGTTCTAGGCGGTCCAACAATATCTGATGATCCACCGTGTCAAAAGCCGCCGTAAGATCCAGGAGCATCAGAACCACAGTATCCCCTTTGTCAGTAGCTAAGAATACATCATTCAGTACCCTTAACAAAAGTGTTTCAGTACTATGGTTTGTTCTAAATCCTGACTGCAGAGGTTCCAGGATATCATGATCATTCAAGAATGACAGCAGTTGTTTGTACACTACACTTTCAATAATCTTAGCACAAAAGGGAAGATTAGAGATTGGCCTATAATTAGCTAAAATCCCTGATTCTAGCCCCTCCTTCTTCAATAATGGCCCAACTGCATGTTTCAGCTCTTGAGGAACCATGCAAGTGGAAAAGCTGTTATTCACAAGAGTTAAAATCACTGGGGCTAAAACATTAAAAACATGTTTAAAAAACCAATCTGGCATGGGATCACATTGAGAGATTGATGGTTTAAGCTTAGAAACCAATTCTATCAACTCTGAGATAGACACTAAAGTAAATGAGTCAAACACAGCAGCACAGCAACACAGAACCTGTTTTAATTAGATCCTCCACTAATTGCATATTATCTCCTGTGGTGTTGCAGGAGGTGAAGCCTAGCAGAAAAAAGAAGAATGCCGTCTTTGTTGACTTTTTGTCGATTTGGCTCAGAGAACTTTGTGGAACCACTGAACCGTAGATCCTGACTGTTTGTGAAAATGTGAACTCTAGTTCCCTGGATTTGATGCAGTCCCGTCCCCAAAACAAACAGCAGAGATGAAAATAAATAAATACGTTGTGAATGTAATGCAAGAATGTTTACAGGACAAAAAATAACAGAAAAGAGGGAGGAGGAGGGTGCAAACTTCTATCAAATTTAAGATTTTTGTACTTTCGTACATTTTTTAAACTAATAATAATTTTGTATAATTATCATTAAACTAGACTTTAATAACTTAAACATAAAACGTAAAAATCTCCTTAAAATTGAAACAATGTAAGAAAAGAGGCATCCATATTCCATGTATTTTATCGGTGCACATCAATGTGAAATTAGAGGTCTTGCCGTTGCACGCCGTGTTAAAATCCAGCTTTAATGAATTCCTCTCTGCTTTGTGCAGAAACATGCAGACTCCTCTGCTTTGGGGTCAGCACTCACATCTTATTACTGTATGAAAAGCCTAACATCCCCCTCCCCTCAGAGCGCCCCACAACGCTGCACAGAATAATGAGCAGTAAACAAGAGGAGCTGCAGAGAGGCAGCCAGAGTTTCTCAAAAGTTGGATGGTGTCTCCATGGCAACGGTCAAGCTGTTTGAGTCACATGGTCCGGGTGTTCTGTTGAAGGCAGTGAGAAGAAGCTGACGCTGTTTTCTGTGTTTTTCTCTGGGATGCAAATGGCAGCAGCAGCATGAGCGGAACCCATCAGAACCGAGCCCAGATGGACGACAGCCTCCATCTGAACGGGACCACGGCTTTGGGACTGCAGCGCGAGATGGTGAACCTTCCCTTGATTGGTCAGTAACACTTTAAAGTCACTGATGTGCGTAAGTTCAGTTACTGTGAGTTTACTGTTCTCCTGTGTTTGCTGCAGAGCTCAGAGTGGTGAACATCGTCCTCATGGCCCTGGCTCTGTGTGTCCTCGCCGTTACCGGCCTGTACTGCATCAGCGTCTGTTACAACCACACCAGGTGGATCACACACCTGTGAAAAGTTTCATTCTGACTAACATCACTCACCTTTTTATGAAGCGTGAACTTTCACCACATTTGTAGCCTCTAACAATAAAAACATAATTATTTAAAGATCATTTTAATGTTTCCTCACTTCAGTCTGATTTTCTTAGTTGGATTAATTTACGTGTTAAATGTAAAGAATTTGCTTTAAACTTAAAATAAAGAATAAAACCAAGACAATTAGACACATTACAGATCAGATCACAGGGTTCTGTCCTGGGGCCCCTTCTGTTTACCATTTATCTTCACCCATTGGGAACGATTTTTGAGCAGCACAGTATCAGCTACCATATCTACGTGGATGATTACCAGATCTACTTGGCCATGAACAGAGCAAACACTGACTCAAAACTTGCACATTGTCTTGCTGTGAGGGGTTGGCTGGCTGCTAATTTCCTGAAACTGAATGAGACTGAGGCGATACTTTTCAAACCAAAAAAACACTCTTATGAATTCTATGAAATTTAACTAATGAAAGTCAGACATTGCTTTTCAACTATGCTTCAACGAAATTATTTAAAAAAAAACAACTCATGGAACAGGCCTGGACAAAAATGATGGTTACCCTAACTTAAAGCAACATTCTGCAACTTTTACACCTTAAAATTATGCTTTTTTGTAAAGTTTTTGCGTCATACTATTATCTATTATGTTCATTTTCATACCTGTGATAGTGTTGGGGGTCCCACGTCTGTTTACTGCACTATACAGTTTTTGAGCTTCGGGTAGCCGCAGGAAGTACTGACTGGGTGTCGTTTTATGGCAGAATATGGCAAGCCACAGGGATAAAAAAAGCGTGCGGTCTAAATGCGCGTTATGTCCGCCAAAATGCGCGATCTGAACACGCGTTTTGGCGGACATAATGTGAGTTTAGAACGCGCATTTTTTTATTCCTTTGGCTTGCCATAATTGTATAACGTAGACTCGCTGTTTAGCAGTGGCAGATTCACCAAAGAAAGCTAGAAATCCCTTATCAGAGGAATCTAGGAAAAGAAAAGAAGAACGTGATAGAGCAAGAGCAAAGACCAGAGTTATTTTTGGGCCGTCTTTTCCTCGCTGGAGAGCTCTTTTAGAAAGAACAGCATGAACTACGGACTCTGACCTAGCCGTGCTGCTAATGGCTAGGTAAGTAATAAATGATTTCACCGGGTTTATTGTGTTTGGTCGGGCATAAAGTTGTTATACAGTCCTGATAAAACTATTTATTCAATGTGTGGAGGTGGAAAAGTTTGTTTTCGTTGTTTTGCCTGACATTAGGAATGTAAACATGCCTCTTTTGCCCGAGAGAGAGATTTAATGTTACGACAGTGACGTTACGCAGCAAGCCTCTAGAGGGCGACAGAGACCATATAACTGCAAAGTTGCGGAATGCTGCTTTAATATTTTGTTGCACAACCTTTTGAGGCAATCACTGCAATCAAACAATTCCTGTAACTGTCAATGAGATTTCTGCACCTCCCAGCAGGTATTTTGGCCCACTCCTCATGAGCAAACTGCTCCAGTTGTCTCTGGTTTGAAGGACGTCTTTTCCAGACATCATATTCAGCTCCTTCCAAAGATGCTCAATAGGATTGAGGTCAGGGCTCATAGAAGGCCACTTTAGAACAGTCTAATGTTTTCCTCTTAGCCATTCTTGGGTGTTTTGGGTCATTGTCCTGTTGTAAGACAATGACCTACGACTGAGACCAAGCTTTCTGACACTGGCCAGCACATTTCTCTCTAGAATCCCTTGATAGTCTTGAGATTTCATTGTACCCTGCACAGATTCAAGACACCCTGTGCCAGATGCAGCAAAGCAGCCCCAGAACATAACAGAGCCTCCTCCATGTTTCACAGTAGGGACAGTGTTCTTTTCTTGATATGCTTCATCTTTCCGTCTGTGAACATAGAGCTGATGTGCCTCGGCAAAAAGTTCCATTTTTGTCTCATCTGTCCAGAGGACATTCTCCCAGAAGCTTTGTGGCTTGTCAACATGTAGTTTGGCGTATTCCAGTCTGTTTTTTATGATTTGTTTTCAACATCGGTGTCCTCCTTGGTCGTCTCCCATGTAGTCAACTTTGGCTCAAACAATAACGGATAGTGCGATCTGACACTGTCTTTAGAAGTTTTTCTGGGCTCTTTTGTTACCATTCGGATTATACGTCTCTTTGATTTGTCATCAATGTTCCTCCTGCAGCCACGTCCAGGGAGGTTGGCTACAGTCCCATGGATCTTAAATTTCTGAATAATATGTGCAACTGTAGTCACAGGAACATCTAGCTGCTAGGAGATGGTCCTTTATCTTTAACATGCTTGTCTATAATTATCTTTCTAATCTCCTGAGAAAACTCTTTCCTTCACTTCCTCTGGTCCATGTTGAGTGTGGTACACACCATGTCATCAAACAACACAGTGACTACCTGGAGCCCTAGATAAGGGCCCACTGACTGATTACAAGATCATAGATCCAGTTCTGAAGAAAGTTGGTTTGGACTCTACCACCCTGGGAAACTTCCGTCCCATCTCAAAGCTTCCATTCTTGTCCAAGCTTCTTGAGAAAGTTGTTTTTACGCAGCTATCTGACCACTTGCAGACTTTTCACATTTTAGACCCTTTGCAATCAGGGTTCCGTCCAGGTCATAGCACTGAGACTGCCCTTCTTAGAGTTTTTAATGACGTTCTGCGGTCCACAGACTCCGGCTCCCATGTTTTACTGGTGTTGCTGGATCTCACAGCTGCGTTTGACACCGTAGATCATGTCATACTTCTGTCTCGACTGAACCAGCTAGTGGGTATCCAGGGAGTTGCCCTCAACTGGTTCAGATCCTATCTTAGTAACCGAAGTTTTTGTGTGAGGCTGGGGGAGTATGCCTCTGAAGTCTCCTCTCTGCCCTGCGGTGTTCCCCAAGGCTCGATTTTAGGACCTTTGCTTTTTAATCTTTATATGCTTCCTTTGGCAGCTATTTTTAGGCGACATGGTGTGACGTACCATTTGTATGCTGATGACTGCCAATTTTATGTTTCTTTAAAATCATTAGAGTCAGTGCAACCGGCTGTGGATTGCCTGAATGAAGTGAAGGGTTGGCTTTGCAACAACCTTTTACACTTGAACGAGTCAAAGTTGGAGGCTCTTTTATTTGTTCCTCCCTCTCCCACTGCAGTTAGCCCTGTTCTGCCACCCTGCTTCGCCAGTTTAGTGAAGCCAACCATCACTAACCTGGGAGTAGTGTTGGACCCAGAGCTGCGGATGGACTCTCACATTAGTCAGGTGGTTAGATCATGCTTTTTTCAGCTTCGCCGAATATCCAAGATGAAGTCCATCCTGACTAGACGCAACTTGCACACAGTGATCCATGCATTTGTAATCTCGCGCTTGGATTATGCGAATTCCCTTTTTTATGGATCCACATCTTCCTCAGTTGCGCGCCTACAGCTGGTGCAGAATGCAGCGGCCCGCCTTTTGACGGACACCAGAAGGAGGGAGCACATTACTCCTGTTCTGGCCCAGTTGCACTGGCTCCCGGTGCGCTACCGCATCCAGTTTAAAATTTTACTTCTTGTTTTTAAATCACTTTATCTTTATGCGCCAGTGTACTTGACTCAGCTAGTTCAGCCCTACATACCTGGTCGAACCCTTCGGTCAGCAGACCACCGCCTGATACAGGTCCCAAGTGTTCGGGTGAGGACACGAGGAGCACGTGCGTTCTCAATCTGTGCGCCTCGTCTCTGGAACCAACTCCCTTTGGCAGTGAGAATGGCCCCCTCTCTCCCTGTTTTTAAGGCACGCCTGAAGGCTTATTTCTATTCGCTGGCTTTTAATTCGGCCTAGTTTGCCTTTTATTATGTTTTTACTTTTTTATTGTTGATTTGGTAGTGGTCATCGGACTACTCACCATTTCCTGTATTGTATGTTTGGTTTTTGTGTATGCCTGTTGTTTTTACTGTACAGCACCTTGGTCGGCCTCGGCTGTGTATAAGTGTGCTCTACAAATATAAATGGAATGGAATGGAATGGAATAGATACCTGTGATGCTAATTAGTGGACACACCTTGAATTAACATGTTCCTTTGGTCAGAATTTTTTCAGTCTTTCTGGGGGTACCATCATTTTTGTCCAGCTCTGTTCCATGAGATTTTTTTAAAAATAATTTCGGTGAAGTGTGGTTGAAAAGCAATGTCTGACTTTCATTGGTTAAATTTCATAGAATTTTTATTTATTATTACTTTTGTCAGATTCAAGTTATTTTTGGGTTTTACTTTCATTGATCGAAGGGTACCAACAATTGTGTCCATGTCTGTATATCTATAAAATGCTGTAATCAGGTTTTATGACAAATTAGACATTTTTATTAAAAGTGTTTAATAAACTCAAAACAAATCGGGACAGAAACAAGCTCTTAGTTCTGAGACTTTTTAGAAGATGTGTTCCTGTCAAAAACTGAGTAGAAAGTGGATTTATGTGTAAACCTAAATCTGCTGCATGCTTTCTTCTCCAGACAGTCAAAGAGAGCTCACGTGTACGAGAGCGCGGTGAGCGGCGGTGAGCCGGAGGATCCTGTGGAGGTCAGAGCCGTGAAAAGGTCGACTAGCTTCATCAACCCTCTGGCCTTCTTCAGGAGACCAGAGGCAGCAAAGGACAACTCCAGGATCTATTACATCTACAGCAACCCGCTGCCTGTGGGGCTGAAGGAGGAAGAGGAGGAGGAGCGGATCAGAGCCAGCAGGAGACCAGAGGAGCAGACTTCCCTCTCGCTGCCTCTGTCGTTGCAAGAGTACGCCAACGACCCAAACAGCGGCCTCGTCCTGGACCCGCCAATATTCTACATGCAGCTTTAGAGCGTCTGTCGTCAGGTTAATTATGAAGAATATCAAATTAGTTACAGACCCTTTGTAGTTTTAGTAGTAATGGATTTTACATCCAAGCCAAGCTGCTTTTTCATCTTAATAAAGTATATGTGTAAAGCTCTGGATGGGGTCTTAGTAATGACCCCTGATGAACCTCATGTCACGATGCATTCAATGACAGCTGGAATCTCCTAGTTTCTGATTGTCTACAAGTATAACCTGAAGAATACACTGCACAATGTTTTTGTTGTTTAGCCTGATGTATTAATACTTTACAGAAATTCATGAAGTTTTAGTTCATTTCATAGAAACATTTAACTTTCATAAATTATTTGTTATTAATTACAAAAGTCATGTTTTATATCCTCAATTTAGAAGCAGAAAATTATCATTCTGAGAATATTTTTTTCAGTTTTAATGGATGTATTGTTCTGTGAAATGATGTAAGTGGCATGCAAACCTCTAGTCTGGACATTCAACAGGCTTCTTACCGTCTGCCTAAGTGTTTAATGGTTTAATCAGTCATCACTATCTCTAATAGCAGCTAATGAAAATGTCGCCACTGAGGATAAATGAATTTATAGTAGATGATTATAGCGTTTTGTTTACGTCTGAATGAATCGGTATCTTGTAGCTTGTTGTCTGCTGCTTCTGCACTCTTAAGAAATTTATTTTCAAAATAAATTTCTTTTCAGAAAAAGTGTCAAAAGTGTCATCATCCAGCACTTCTGTAGTTTTGTTTTTGCAATTAACAAAATGTATTTTTATTTAAATGTCTCCACTTAAATAACATCAACACCCATCCTTTCATGTGTCTCTTATTTTACGGATTTGTTTTCCATCTGTG
The DNA here is from genome assembly GCA_006937985.1 of Aphyosemion australe. NCBI lineage: Eukaryota > Metazoa > Chordata > Actinopteri > Cyprinodontiformes > Nothobranchiidae > Aphyosemion > Aphyosemion australe. Next base: position 317,952 of record SSNS01000258.1, read on the forward strand.
TTAGCTAATAGTTCCAGGAGGGGATCCCAGGAATCCCTCTTCCTCTCCTCTCAGGTGATCCCAAAACATTTCACAGTCATAAAGGAAGATGATCCATTGGTCCGGCAATGACTTTAAGGGGGTGGCGCAAAATGAAATTCTGCTAGGGGCACCCATGCGGCCAACGCCACGCCTGACTAGGAGGCTTTCTAATCAGAAGCCCAAATGAACTCAACTGATTCTGTTCAATGAGTCGGAGCGCCGTCTCCTTTCTCATCCTCCTTTCTTTGAAGGAACTCCTCACCTTTTCTTAGATTAAAGTCAGAATTATGAGGAAAATGTCAGAATTCTGATATTAAAGTCAGAAGTTTGATATTAAAGACAGAATTCCAAGATTAAACACTGAAATTTAACCCATCCCCATGGTGGGGAACAATTTGGTGGTTTAACCCCCAATCCAACCCCTTAGTGCTGAGTGTCTAGCGAGGAGGCATTGGGTCCCATTTTTTCAAAGTCTTTGGTATGACCTGACCGGGATTCGAACCCTGATCTCTCAGTCCCGGGGCGGACACTCTACCACTAGGCCACCGGAGTTGGTGACTATTATAGAAAAGGTCTTTTTCTTACATCTATTTCAAGACATTGATGTCTGTACGTTTTACACACTGGATCTTTAATGGAAATGATTTACAAAATCCTTCAAAAGAACACATTTTAATCATTCACATTTGTTTTCAGACACAAAATAGAAAAAAAACAGTTCAATTTAATCAACCTTTAATAAACTGCTGATGAGATGTGCTTTAAAAAGACAAGCTGAGACAGAGAGGAGAGAAACATACAAACGATTATCAATGCAGAGCTGTCAGCACTCCTGTGTAAAGTAATCAGATTGTAAAAGTCCTCAGACGATTGGCTGAGTCTCTCTGATCAGCCAATCCAACGCCTCCATCCTGCCCTGCCTCTCCAGCTCGGATCCAATCACATCTCGGCACTTCCTGTGGTACTCGTTCACCCAGTCTTTCTGCGGGACACGGACAGGACGATGGTTAGACCGTCTCAAAAAAACTACTGAGACTTTTGGTTCTCAGCTAGAGGGAATGTTTAGGTTTAAATGTTGAGAATAAAGTTGCTGAAGATCTCTTACTTCCTTCTGAGTGAGCAGCTCTGTGTTCATCATTTTCACTTGGATCGGGACCAAAGTCAGAGGCTCAAATGTCAGACTGCCCCGGTTCCTGTAGTTGTACTTCACACACAAAAACAAAACCAGAACAATAACCCAACATGAAGAGTCTTTTGACGATGACTCTTAAAAACAATAATCATGACTTTGGCTTTACTTTGGAGGTTGCTGGAACAACAAGGACCACATTTTCAATGCGAATACCGAATGACCCATCTTCATAGTACCCGGGTTCTGGATACAAAGACAAGAAGGAGTTTGTATTTTTAAAAATGTCAAGAGAAATACTCATCTTCTTTTAAATCACAATGGGAACTAATTTTAATCTATATGAAAATTATTTTATCCAGGGAAAAAAATGTAGCAACATCAATGTTTTAGAACCGCGTACCATCACTGACGATCATGCCAGCCTCCAGGGGTTCATCAGCGAAGGTCTTGTAGCTGATGCCACAGGGACCTTCGTGGACGTTGAGGAAGCATCCGACACCGTGACCCGTCCCGTGAAGGTAGTCCAGTCCTGCCTCCCACAGCGCCGCACGGGCAAATGAGTCCAACAGGTGGCCTGGCAGGAAGAGTTACAGCTAAAGATGGAGCTTAAATGGACCAGAACCTCTATGTTGTCCTTTTTTACAGAACACAAAAACTGTCAGTTTCTCAGTGCAACAAAAATACTGTTTTTATGTTTTTCTGGATTAAAGTTAAACTTGCATTAATTAAAATTCCACATTTTCTTATATAATTGGATCTCTGACTAAAAAGAATCAAATCACTAATTTGCTAAAATGATGTTTGGGTAATTCTTACAGTAATACATTTTTATTTAGGGCTTTTGGTTCAACAAAGAAAAAAAAAAAAATCCAGAAACAGAAATTGCACACCCAGGTGTGAATTCGTTGAGCGGAACCATTTAAAGACTTGTTTAAAGTATAAATCAGTTGTTTAATTCTGATAAAAAGAACTCTTTGAAACCAAAGCTAGGTACCTTTTGTCCCGTTAGGGAAAACCGCAGCGCTGACGGCTATGTGTCCCTTCAGAACATAAGTAAAGCTTTCCTACAAGAGAGAAAAAGGGAGATTATGTATGGAGGTAAATACGTGTCATAATGTTTGCTTAATAAAAATTAAAATACATAAATAAAAAACATTTTTAAAAAATGAAAAAAGTTCAAACTGAAAGTCAAGATTAGATCTGGAACTTAAAAAACAACAAAATATAAAATAAAAGAAGATGAGGTTTAGTTTATTTCAGTTTGGATGTAGATTAATCAGTACGTTTTTACACATTCAAATAGTTCTTTATTTGCACTTATTTTTTATGTTTTCATTTCTTTGTCATTTATACAACTAACTCAAAACTTACAAAAGCAGTAATAAAATAAAAGAAAAATTATTTCAATCTCTAATCAAACTGAATTAAACATGTGCTTCACTTCTTTTTTTTTGTTTTTCCTTGTCCTAAATCAAAACTTTATACAAAAAGGGGCGGGGGGGGGGGATGCGCGCGTCGTCTTGTTGGGGGTACGCGTGGCATTATGCATTAACACTGAACAGTCATTAAAAAATGTTTTTAACTGGTGGAGTAGTTATATGCTTTGTGTGGGTTAGGCTACAGAGATTGGAAATAAATCAATCTCATGCTTTTTATAAAAAAACGAACCAGATGGCTGGAGTGAACGCTGGAGTTGTTGCCTTTTTGAGTGGGCCACCGTAGCTGCAATACTTACTCTGAACTGCATGGCGCTAAAGAGTCGCAATTTTTACCATGATTTCTATGAATATCCCACATAGGACCTTTAACTATTTCAAAACATAAAAGTAAATTGTAATGAGTTTTTTATTAAAAAAACAAAAGCACATCAGATTTAGTCCATAAAACCTGCGGTGATGACGATAAATTTACCTTCTCAAAAGCCGACGGCGTTCCAAAGTGAACGGTGCGCGTCACGTCTGTGGTTCCATCTCTGCCAAACACACACAAATCCAACTAATAAACATCAAAACGTGACTGGTTAATCTTCTAGCTATGTAATAATAATAACAATAATCTATATTTACATGTACTGAGCTCCAGAATCAATCAGATAAACTTCATTCACGGTGAGAGTTCTGTTGGTTTCAGGCAGCGGTCTAAAGCAGGGAAACAGAGATCATCGTAACCATTCTAAACAACAAAACTCTTAATATCAGTGTGTTTTATCTGTTATCTGACCTGTAATGTATGATCGCTCCATTTGGACCCACGCTGGAGATCGTGGGGAAACTCAGGCCAACAAAATCTTTCTGTTGACTAAAGATGAAAAAATGAGCGTTTAAAATGAAGATCAGACAGCGCTGCACAGGTTATACAATCTGGGAAGTTATCTTTAAAGTCGCATTCCCATTGAAAATGTTTAATGAGGTCAAAACACGAAGGAAAAGGAATAGAATTAAGAATAAAACAAACATGCACCTGCGTAATTCTTCAGCTTTATCGGCTGCAGAGATCTCCGTCACGTTGCCTTTTGGAATCTACAAAACATCCAAGCTGTTAGATGGAAACACACTGATGCAACCTAAGACTCAAATGCATCCTGAGTGATGGAAAAGTTTTCGAAACTACAGAAAAATAAGCTAAAAAGAGAGATTTGTAGATAAATATAAATTTTTAAAAGAATCAACTTTACTCCCTTGTTTTTTTTTGTTTTTTGTTTTTTTCTAGATTAAAGTCAAATAGAAAATTTGGTCATAAACTGAACCGTGTTTTCATTTTAAATATGAAATATTCAGCCACACAAACACAGAAATACCTCTTTTTCCAACCAAGCAAACAGTTCACAAAGGGCCACTGCATCCTTGATCTGTTGGTTAAAAACACTCAGGTCACATGAAGAAATAACAGGCTCAATAAAACTGTGTAAACTAAGTGTTTGAAAGTTCAAAGGTTCTTACGTGCGCCATTTTCATGCCTTGGATCTCAGTGGCGTTCTTCACAGCCTTTGAGAGACAGAGTGGCGTGTACGGGATCGGAGATCTGTGGACCTGAAGGAGGAAAATACCAGCCGCCACATTCAGTATCATTAGATTATATATTAATGTGTGGAGAATGATTTTTTGCTACTGACACGCTGAATTTTCACACATTTTGACACATTCCTCAGGGTAAGAAAACAGATTAAAGATCATCTGGAAACGTATTCAGAAAAGCTGAAGATTAAACTGGTCTCTCACCTTTGGGATGACCTGTGTGAGAGCACAGCTGGCCTTGTCACAGATCCACACTTTGTCTTTGGGTCCGAGTGCGGCGCAGACCATCTGCAGCTCCGTGTAGACCGACTCGTACGGGAGCGTCTGGATGTGCAGCTCCGGTCTGCTGGCAGAGTCCAGCTGCAGGTGCTCCCTCACCGCGGGGTCAGAGAGACGCTTCAGGTCCACAAAGAGCCTGGACAGAGAAGAGAGGAAGTATTTAAACAATTATTTAATAAAGTCACCAGCATAGTTTTCCTTTTTTTATACAAACATGAACAATTTAATAAATGGAAGAAAACGAGGTTTTAAATAAATACATAAAATCCCATAAATCTTAGTAGCTAATGATAATTAAAAATAAAATGAATCTAAATTTTCTCCCATATACTAATTTTTATTAAAATGAACTTAAACTGGCTTTAAAGGGATATTACCGGTATGCACTTTTGGCTTGCTTTTAGCACTAGTGTTCAGTTAATGAACCCAAAAGTGAAACTTATCTCCTCGCTGTGCGTTCGTCTTTTTAACACCTTAATCTAACAGCTGAAATTAGGGGTGGGCGATATGGAAAAAAAATAATATCACGATTTATTTTTTGCAAAATCACGATCTCGATTTTATCACGATTTTTTCCATTTCGACAATTCATACATTTTGGAAGTTATTTACCAATAAAATAGATAAATTTAAAGGCATACCCCTTCACAGAAAATATGATAAAATATTTCAGACAGGGTACTGTTTGAACACTTGTTTTAATTTAGGAAAGAAAAATAGCTAATTTGTTCTATTACAATAAACATGATCAAACAAAAAATGCCTTCCATTTAAAAATCCATAATGGGTTCATATATTAGCTTGTAATGTCTTTGGAGTAGCTTTAGAGTCAAATATTTATGCCATAGTTCCAGGGCTTAGTTTATTTATTTGTTTGAACAAATAAGTTCAGAAATGTTGGAGAATGGACCAAGTTCTGTTTAATGGCATGTCTCAAATGTCCCACAGGCACTTTTATTTATTATATTTGTATAATTAATGAAAAATAATTTATCTATTTAGAGGTGGCTCATAGCCTATCATCCAAAATATATTAGTAATAATTCTTGTCCAGAGAAAAACAATCTATCTAAATTCATGATGTGTTTGCGTTTGCATCCAATACCAGCGGATTACGCTCATTGCCTTTTTGGACTTGCTGCTCTCCGTAGATGTTTCCTATGAGGGAGGGGTTTGGCCCGTCTCTTCACAGGATAAACAAACTCCGGTGGCAGCCACGGTGAAAAGGCTCGCTAAAATACGAACGAACGTCCCCAAATAATAAAAGACACGAAGCCAAATGCAAAGTTTAGAGCAGAACATTGACCCAGAGGTTTCCTGATTGAGCAGACGCGTGAGAATGTAATTAGCGCTTAGAGACGGAGCAAGCTAGCGGCTAGTGCTAGTGGCTAGCGCTACAATCGATTATGGTGTGCTTCTTCAACTATTCATAATTGTTTGTCATCATCTTAATGCATCGATTAGATTATTTTCCTCATCTCTACCGAGCACCCAGCTAAACAAACCAACACGCTGCCTAAAGTTATGATTGGTTTATCGGTGTGTCTGTCATGCCGACAGAAGCAGACTAGCAAATGGCGTGACTCGGCTGAGAAAAAAAACAAAACAAATGTGTGCCGCGTTCAGAAATAATGGCATAAACGGGTGATAGAATGAAAATACACGGTTCTACGATCTCCGAGCTTTGGTAGATCGTCATTACATTAAAATTCTTAACGATCTTATATCGTGAAATCGCACGGCCCTAGCTGAAATGTCTCCTCAGCCTTCATTAGTGTCTACAGGAGCGGTTCATCACTAAATCAAACAAATCAGCTGTGTTCATGATCTAAAACATGCAGGAAGCAGACTGCAGCGCCAGGCATGTCAGCTCCACTTTACTAAGTCCAACAGGGACCGGACCACCACTCTGAAGTTGCAAGTGTGGTATTCTGGCCACAGAGGGCGGTGGGGGTCTGAGCGACATTTCATTAACCCTGTAAAGGGTCATTTCAGCACATACTGGCTCAAGAAAATGATTTGAAAATATGAAAAAGTTGCATAGTGTGCCTTTAAACCAGGTTGATGCTGGAATTACCTGATGGAGTTCATCCCTACGATGGCATAAGCGAAGAAAACTGGGTTGTAATTAATGTCTGCGCCTCGGAGGTTAAAAAGCCCTTCAGAGAAAAAAAAAGACAGACAAAACATCAAAAGTACATAAAAAAAATAAACATTTTATGATTTTACCACCATCATTTGAAAAAGGCAGCCTTGAATATGAATTAGTGTAAAACTGTCAGCTTTAAACAAAAGGTTGTTAAAGTGGCGAGATGTTAAATCACTGAATAATAATGTTCATCCCTGAGTCACTGACTGTTAAAACCTCCATAAAAACACAACATACAGGCGATCTCATCCAGCGCCGTGGCAACAAACCAGGTGATCTTCCGCTCTGTCATCTTGGCTCGCAGCGAGGTGATCTTTTCCTGCCAGGAAAGACCTGCAGGTAGAGATCGACACCGTGACGTCACCAACAATCAGTCGTCTCTAAACTACAAGCACAATAATAAAGGTTTAATCTGAAACATAACACTCATGTAGACTAACCGGTGTATTCTAGTCCCAGAGTCCGGAGTTGTGTGCTCGGTCTCTCCGGTCGGTCCGTCCAGATGACATCGATCAAATTGTCCTGCACCGCCACCAGAGAGTGGCCGGCACTGGTCAGCGCCTTGGACATGTTCTTCCACTGATCTGGAACACAAAGGAACAAGATTTAAAACAAAAACAGTCAACAAAGGCAGGTGAGCAAATGGCACATGTGATTTATATTTGACAGTGTTTACAGTAAGTCTGAATTAAACGAAGAACTCAGCAACACACCTGCAGCAATGATCCAAGGATCCACTCCTACTTTGGAGTTCTCTGGTAGGACGCTGATCAGCCAGTCCTCCTGAGACGGTGTCTTCTTCAGTCCTAAAAATACCAACTAAAAACAGTCACTCACACCTCGTAGACATGCAGACGTCCTTTAAGATTTAAGCTTATCCCTGCAGGTGTAGTTATTTAAAACTGGGATTCCTCAAGGCTGCTGCCTGGGAAACCCAAAACTGTGGCAGAAGCTGCTTTAGTTGGGCCAAACATGCAGCTCCAGGCACGCTAAAGCTAAAGCAGCTAAAACAATTTTAAAACATGCACTAATTCATTGTTTATTTTGGTTTCATCGTTTTAAAACATTAGCTCAAACTGATCAAGTTAGAGCTTGATGGCTGCTGAAATGAGGAAAATAATCTTAATGTTTGTTTCCATCACAGTTGAAGGACCCAGCAGCATCTGCATGACTAGTAGGACTAAAGGACCAACGAGGACATTACCCATCTTCATAAGAGTCCAGTTGTTGTCCATCTGCTGGCTGGCCTGGAGGAAATAGCGGCCATCGGTCCACATGGCAGCATGCTGCTCTGTGACGATGGCTGTTCCTGAACCATGGAGAACAAGGATTCAGCTGATGTCCGTGAAGTTTTTACAGGTACGAATAGCAATAAGTTATACTTAATTGGTCCTTTTGGGGAATTATTCATCTATATTTGACCCATCCCTGACGAGAAGAGGGCTGTAAATTAGACGGGCCCTGGGTGAACTTTCAGGCTCGATGATACTTTTGGGATTCGGGACTGGGAATCGGACCGCTCACCTTTTGATCAGTGGAAAACACTTCCTCCCTGCCCCACGAATCCTGACTGTCTCAGATGTTTAGTTTCAAATGAGTCTTTGGTAGGTTAATGACCCACGGCCGTCCCATGAACTTAGTTATGCAGAGTTTATTTAGCTGTGAGAAACTAAATTACAATAAAAACTAAATGAGTCATTTATAACTCTAAACAAGCAGTCTGAGTCTTTTATCGCATGTCTTATTTTAAAAAGTGTTTCTGTTTGGCTGAAGGGTCAAAAAACACCTCCTTCAAGATGAGACAAAGTTTCTGTTAGTTTTTCTCTCAAAATCCCAAAGGAATCAAAGTTAGAGGTACAATATACACTCTGCATCCTTAAAATCATCATTCCTTTACCAAACATTAGACCCGTGATTTGTCATTTGTGTCACAAAAGAGCAAAACATACCAGCAGAACCATTGAACCCACAGATATATTCACGTCTGCAGTCACACGGTGCAATGTATTCACTCTGAAACACAGAAGCAGAATCACAATCAGTGTGAAATGGCTATAAAAACGTTTCACACTCCTGTCACACTGTTTATGCAGACAGTAAGAGGTTGGAAACTGCAGAATAAAAGGGTTGCAAGGATGTAAAATGGAACTGTAAACACTCAAAGATCTTCCAGCAATGGTTTGAAGAAGAGATGTAAGAAAATATCGATACACTGAAATATCAAATTTTGTGCTATGATACTGAATCAATATTTAAAAGCAGTGTATCAATTTCTTATTGAGAATTTTCATGCAAACATTTACTGTATTTCTGTTCTGTGGTGCAATTCAAGCTCTGACTGCTAGGTGGCAGCAGTTTTTACCGCCTTCACTTTGACGGAACAACAAGATCTCCGGATAAACTGGATGTGTCTTGGAAGCATCTGGCCTGAGTTTTCCAATTAAATTCCAGCTTAAAAATTGCAAATATCGGCTTTTAGAATTGCAATATATCGCCTGGCCAGCACACACCCCCAGTTTAAATGAAACATGCTAATTACCTTTTGTGTTCAGGATGAGTTCATTAATAGCATCTAGTCCTTTGCAACATAGATTCTCCCTTATTATTGGAGCTTGTGGACAAGATATGGAAGCTCCTTTTATGACTGAAGTTTAATTAAAAAGCTATGTTCTGGCATATTTACATGCAGACCAAATTTACAAGAGGCTACGGTGCAATGACCATGCACAGTGTAGGATTATGCAGATTTCTTAGGGGTTAAATGATTTCAAACACTAGATTTTAGTATTAGATGTTAGTGATTCTTGTCAGTGATTTGAACTCACCTGATGTGCATCTCCAGATGGGACTATGTAAGCCTGTATGGGCTCTGAGAAGTATTTACAGTTCTTCATTGCCTGCCGAAGCAGCTGGAGGAGCTCCCCGGTGATCTTTGGAGACATAGCTGAGTCTGTATAGAAAAGAGAAGAAAAACACATGCTTCAACAACACTACAAAATCTAAAATGGCAAACCACTTCTTTTGAGGTAGAGTACTGTCAGAGCTGCAGCATCTAATGATTAAAATATCAAATTATCTGCCAGTTACCTGACTTTTTGGAAGCCATGTTGACTGTGGATTTCCTGAGCTACACACTGCCCGACAGAGCTAACTCTACGTGGAGCTCAAAGTCTCTACACCTGCGTCTTTAACCTGCTATAATGCACCAGCTCAACAGCTGAGACAGCAGTCAGGGTTAAACATTAAAAGAGAAGTCTCACTCACAAGTTAGCCATCAATACAACCAAAACATGGAGGATTTGTAGGGTGGAAGTTTTGGAGGTTAGGGTGGATTGAAGACTATACAAAGGAATCCAGTAGTCGAAACTGGACAATATGGAATATCTAAAGTAGAAGTGGCAATCTGAAGTAAATAGACTGATATCTGCTGGAGACTTTGCAGCACCAATGGTGCTACAGTCATGTTTACTACGAAGGTCAAGCTATTAAAAGTTACTGGGAAGAAATTCACATCGAAAACATATTTGGTGTTAAGATTCCTTTCAAATTTGCTACTAGCCTGGCAAACCATCCTATATATGTGAATATATGCAACAGAGCAAAATCATTTTGCTTCGGCAACTATCTGTCTAGATTTCTAGGCTACTACTGTGAACCTGGGTGATGCTTTTAAAAACTTTTAATACAAAAATTTTAAAATATTTGTTGTTCTACTTATGGCAGCAACTAAGAAGGTCATTACAAGAAAATGGCTAAACGTTTAACTGCCCAACATTAAATAAGTTGTACATGATGATTATATAATGCAAAAGATCACTTTTTTCAGTTCAATTTTACAGAATTTGGTCAAAATTGTGTGTGTGTGTATATATATATATATATATATATATATATATATATATATATATATATATATATATATATATATATGTATGTATATATATATATATATATAAACAAGGGTCAAATATATAAATGTGAGTCGTCTCCAGTTGCAAAAACCTGGTCAAATAAAGGGCAAATAGCAGATAAAATACTGGATTTAATTTCACCATCTACAGCCACGTCTGGACGGTATTTTCCAACTCCCACAAACCGACCAATCACCTTGCAGTATTCTACATCGATGAGCTTTCCGATTGGCTAAAAGCTCCGCGTGCGATGTTGTTTACAAGTGGGATGAATCACATTCAATATGTACTTCACTAGCTAACTAATGGTCACGAATGAGGCGAATTGTTATCATTATACAGTGCATACAATTTTATAAGACTTCAAAGTGTTTAGGTGATTTTTATTTCTACTCTTTTCTAGACAGGCACGAGTTTAATCAAACAAAACTAATTTATTCAGACTGACCGTCGAGTCTGGGGGATGTGGGTGTGGTAGTAACACACCAGTGGGATAAAGGTTACTAGCGTTTCTCCCAGGTTAAAGACCGAAGTAAACGGACTGCAGACTACACCCACACGTGTGAGATTACCGAGCGTCTACATCTTCTCAGTCAACATCCCTCACAACTCGCTTCTTCCAGCCTTCGGTTTACCCTCCAAAACACCGCTAGCTAAAGAATTCCCACATTCAGGCGGTAAAATACTGAACACACACGCACCTTTGCCTTTACAGAATGATTCCTGCGTTAAAAACCCCAAGCGCTTTTTGTTTACTGGCTCGAAAACCTTGTGTCAGTTTACAAAACAGGAGGCTGCCATTTCCTCGGTGACGTCATTGGTCATATGACCACAGTTTCTTCCAGTAGACGCTGCGGGATCGAGACTCGCCTCTTCCTCAGTGTGAATCATACGCTGGCTAATTAAAACATCAAATATCAGATACATTTGGACCGAGACCGCGAAGGTTCAGCTGGGAAATAATTGTAGTGTCTGTATATTATTTTTGGTCGCCTGAAGCCATAAAATAACTATAAAAAATAACCTTTAATTTAGGTTTGCTTTAGTTTTAAAAAATCCCGTATATGAGCAGAAAAGTATTTGAAGTGAAAAATATAATTTTAACATCTCAAACGTTTTTTTTTTCAGTTTCAATGAAATAATGAGGCTAAAGTAGCTTTTTTTCTAAATTGTTCTTAGTCTGATTGTTCACCACAACAAAAGTGAAGTTCCAAATCATCTCCACTGGAGGGCGCCATTTTCCCCTTCTCATTTATTTCGTATCAATTAAAAATTGTTATAGCTTGAAGCTCTTTAGCTAGCTGGGTTTTTCCACTTTGACTCAAAACAACCATCATGTCTAACACTGTTACGTGAATAAAGTTTTCTTTGATTTTTTCTTAGCTAAATATTGAGAGAAACAGACTGTTAGAGTGGGTTTTCCTGTTGCTAACTCCAAAATGCAAGATTTTTATTTTGGAAGAATTCACTTGAAGCATTTTTACTGAGTACCTATAAGTATTAGTTTTTTCCATTTTCTTTGAAATAATGAGGTTAAAATGGAAATTGTTTACCAGAACCAAAGTGAAGTTCCAAACTTCTTCCACTAAAGGGCGCAAATGTTCCCTCCTCATTCATTTCATGTCAATTAAAAGGTTTGATGCCCATTACCAAGGTGGATTTTTTTCTTTGACTCCACACAACCTAACAAGGTTGAATAAATAAAGTTTTAATTGTTTGAATCATCTTCATATTTGTGTTTGTATTCCATTCAGTGATTTGTTTCTTTTTCGTTTGAAAAAAAGAAGAAATACCCTTTCCATGTCTTTATTCACAAATTTTCAGATATTTACATCATTTCAAATAAACATTTATACAACCCATAAAAGAAAATAAAAATCTGAAGCCTTATTAAAAAAAAACACCATTCATATTTTTGCCCACATAAAAAAAATAACTGTTACCTGTTACCTTAAAAAAGAGTTTGTTAAAAAAGGATCACACATTTCAGAAAATATTATTTATGTCCCAAACCAATTATTACAAAAGTAAAACTGGAAGATCTCATTTGCTCATAAATTTGCACAAAACAACATTATTTGATTGAAAATCATATTAGCTTTTGGTAGATAGTCTTCACAGTTTTATAACAAGATGGTCCTCATGTCTCCACTGATGATGATGATGATGCAGAATGAGGCTGTCACTGAACTACAACAAAGTCGACAGCAGACAGGCAACAGCAAACATCAAGGTAAGAGGGGGACTTCCCGGCATCAGCAGCTGACCTGAATTTCCTGAAACAGATCAACAGGTTATTTCAGTAATTCAAAGAAAACACGGGCCATAAACTGTACCTGGAATCTGAAATTATCCTTTAGTTCAATTTTGTTTCTGTCTAAATGTCAAATAGGGACAATGAACATTTTTATTTGGAATATAAACAGTCGATGCATAAGAGCTGTCTCATTCACTCTGGTTTTCAATAAATCATGTGAGTTGTTCTCTGTGGGAAATAAAGCTCTGGCCCTCCTGTTTCAGCAGCTAGAACTTTGTGTGTGTGTGTGTGTGTGTGTGGGGGGGGGGGTCTTGCTTATTAATATTCATGACCTAAAAACATCTTGCCTCTGATTGGCTAACAGCAACACGACTCTTCCACTGCCTCCGTTTGCTGTTTTTTCTTGGTTAAAGAATGCAACACTGGTGTTTTATCTCCACTAATACCACAAGCCTGAGCGTGTTCCACCGTGTTGTGGTGTAGCTAGCGGCCTAGCGCTAATAATTAGCTTCTACAAATCACGATGCACTGTTCTCTCCTGGCCACAAAATCAACACAGCCTCCTGGTCACAAGCCAAAGTGGGCGGGGTCATGAATACTAATGCTCCCTGTGACGTAGAAAAGACTGTCTTTTTCTAACCAGTCGTTTTTCCCACTATTTTCTTTCTGCAGCTGATGCAGGCGATGAGAGCTGAAGAAAACGCTCGGCGTGTATGTGAAACTCGGCGTGACCGATCCTATTTCAAAAACAAGTATTATACATTTCTCAGTGAACGAGACCTTTAAGTATAAGAAACCAATAAACTATTCACCCTCTGTCCTCCAGCCAGAGGCTGACAACACCTCCTGAAGGTTTTTACTTTACATTATTTTCCATTTCTGTCTCACATGTCTCTAAGATGCTTAGGAATGGAAAAAAGACTCACCTGAATCAGATTAATCTGAAATAAATCCTAAACTTTATTACAGTCTAACATAGCTGATTCACAATCATGAAGCATTTTTTAGATCACACATTATTTCTCTTTAAATCAGCGAACTGAACATGGAGTACTTACTTGTGCATGTAGCCGACTCTTTGAACTGGCCCATTTGGTTACTGGTCTTGACAGAATTCAGCAGATTTGTGCTGACGGTCCCTTTAAAACACAAATATACAAAGGTTAACTGTACTTAAAGTAACAATAGATAGCTTTTTAAACTTTAAGCTAGTGCTTTAACATTGATCTCAGTGATTGTTGGGTTAGAAACCTGACCAGTTTCATATTTGACACCATTCTGCAGCCCTCTGCTGACCAACAACTGCACTAGATAGTTTTGTGGAGCGGGTAGGTGTTCTAGTATACCTGCTTTACGGCTGTTGGCTGTAATGTTAGCGGTTAGCATATACAGTTCGCCGATCGTAAATAAAAAGCTAAAGAAGAAGAAAAACTAGAAGTTTGCTTTTTCTGTTGGCATCATGGCGGAGTCTGGAAGTAAAAGTAACAGAGTAATGTCTTTGGAGGCGAAGCAAAGAGCTAAAACCAGAACATTGTGGCGTGGTCTACGTGACAAGTTTCATATTTGACACCACTCTGCAGCCCTCTGCTGAACAAAAACTGCACTAAATAGTTTTGTGGAGCGGGTAGGTGTTATAGGGGGCGCTCTTATACCTGCATTACGGCTGTTAGCTGTAATGCTAGCGGTTAGCATTTTCAGTTCGCCAATTGTCAATAAAATACACAAGAAAAAGAAGTTTGCCATTTTTCTGTTGGCATCATGGAGGAGCCTGGAAGTAAAAGTAAGAGAGTAATGTCTGTGGAGGCAAAACAAAGAGCTAAAACCAAAGTAAACATCAGCACAGCCTGTTTGAAGGAGCTAAAGGAGGCTACAAAATCACGGACTGATGGTGACCTGTCTTTGTTGCTACTGGACTTGTAAGTAATAATATTTTTTGTCCAACAGTGTGGATCTTTTTACTTCGTGATTTATTTTAGTATTAGTTGGCTCATGTTAGTGTTAGCTTGTTGTTAGCACTAGCTACAGCAGGATAGAGCAGGGTTGTTTACAACAGTTGTAATTCCACTTTCAACCTGTAGGACGGAGAAGCAGGAAACTTTAACACGTGCAGTAAGAAATGTACATTTTACAAGATACTTTGCAAAATTTTTGGTTCAGTCCTTGACTTTTAAAGCCGCTCTGATCACTCTCTCAGATGAGACGATTGCATGAGGCTTTCTTCTCTTGCACTCTTGATCACAGAGAGTTGGAACTTCTAGGGTATCACTGTGATAGTAAACTTTTCACCGAGCAGGAGACTTGTGAGGGCATTGTTGCCTGTCCTCTGCTTCATTGTGTGAAACCCATGGGAAAGAGGAAGGGATGGAAAACGAGATGCACGGACACTCAACTCCAGCTTCAAGTTACTGAAGAGGTTTTTTTTAGGTTTTCTAAAGATTTTCAATGCCTGTATTTGTTCATTGTCCTTATCTATGAACCTTGCTTGACTTGTTGGTGAAAGGGTTGTTTTTAGAGCTAAAACACAAAATCTAATCAAATTAAATTAAATTACATTCAAATATTCTTATTTTAGTCATTTATGAATCAAGCATATATTTTTATTTACAACTTGTGCTGGTTCGTGATAAGATCTTTTATTCTGTCCTTCCCCTACGTTTGTAATTGTCCTCGTTGACAGTTCAAACAGAGAAGAATGATAAGTGTTCTCTGGTTCAAACAAGGACACATCGCTCACTAAACAGGAAAAACACTGAGCTGGCATCGTGACTGGACACATACCTGTAAGGCTACGCAGCTCAACCACAATAGCTTATTTACCTGTCGCAATGACTTTGAGGATCAAACTTGCACAATAACATTCATAATGCTCAGAAACAGCACTCACAGGTCCAGCGCCTGTTTGTAGATTTTATCAAACCATAATCAGATTAAACTGAGAAGGAGGAATGATTAGTGGCATTTGTTTTACTAGATTTATTGATTTTTATGAGTAAAACAGAAAGAACATGATGCGTTTAAAGTCATTTGTACTTTTCTACCTTACCGGAAATCATGTAGTTGACCTGCTGACACTGGCCGATGGATGCAGAGAGGGGAGAGCCCGGCAAGATGGTCACTCTTGCAATGTCTGCCCCCAAAACACTTGCAACCCTGTTACGGAAATCATATCTGGACAAAGATGGAAAAAAGGGGGTTTATCTTCATGTGATGATGCATCAAATCAAGGCAAAAGTTGCAGGAATTATGTGGATTATTTATCTCAACCAACTACTATTTTAGCAGTAGCTCAACCTAAACTTTATAAATTAATTTTCAAGAAGCCACCATTTTGTCCTAAATGAACTTTCAAATGCATGTTGTGAGTTTCACCTGTCTCTAAACTCTACAGGCTGTCCACTAAGGTCTGATACTCATTTTCTCATTACTGTCATTACTGCCAAACATCACAGAGATACGATCAAAGCTGCGTCAGCAGCTGAAATGTTGTTTTGATTGTCTTTAGTGTGACTGTGCAGATGTGTTCATGTCCCCAAGCTAAATCTACACCAGCAGCTCATCCTCATACCTCCGTGTGACCGATAGAAGATTGTATGGCTCAAGGGCGAAAGTGGAATGCTAAAAGAAACAAACACTAACAATGAATCTATTATGAGACCTCATTCTTTTTTTTTCCTTCCAGGAAGAAAATAAACATTCTTTTAGAATTGCTGAGCACTCCTTTTGGCTGTTCACCAGCGACATGAGATATTGAGAAAGTAGTCGTGTCATTCTTTGTAAGTCTCTTTTCTAAACTCGTGTGTTCCTATTCATGGTTGCTGGGAATTGGTTCTTATCTCCAGCGAAGATCGGGTGACTGGACAGAAACCAGAGATGGGGATATGAGAGTTGGACTTGAGTATTACTTAAATTTAAAATATAAGTACTTGAGAATTGACTTGGACTCACTCTCCAAACTTGGACTTGACCCTCAAAAATGTGAGACTTGTCCTGGACTTTCCTTCTAATAACCTAAAAATGGACCTTCTTGCTCTCCAAAGACTTGACACACAACTTAAAATCACTTTCAAAAGAGTAAAGACTTGACTTGTACTCTGCTCACTAAAGACTTGAAACATGACTTGGACTGATTCTCTAAAGACTTGACTTTGACATGTCCCCAAAGACTTGAGACTTGAAATCATCATGACCTAGACTTGCACACAGAAACTTCAGACATAACTCAACCTTGCTGTAACTTCAGTTATAACAACTTTAACTTCAAACAAACTGTTTCTGGTAACTTCTCTGATGATGTAGCTTATAAAACAGTGCATTTTACAGTAACTGAAGTTACAGTAAGGTCACAGGATATGGTAGCAGCTATCACAGAGTGTGGCCATCTACCGCGACGCACAGCTACAGATGCAACACAACTCACCACTGCCCCCTAGAGTCAGAAAATGTAAAGGGTCGCAGAATTTGGTGTAACACCTGTTTTAAGTTCATTCACGGAGTACCCCCGCCCCGCTCTCACAGAGACCGAGACTGGAGAGACGCTTCGCTCCAGCAGCACATCCCGCTCTCATGCTTTCTTGTGTTTTTAATTCCAAAACTTGACAGGATGTCCAGACTGACCTCTGAATCCCTCTGTCAGCGCTCCTCCTCAGGAAAGTCCTGACACGACGCTCACCTCTGCTGAGCAGTGACGTAGGAGGTGGATTTAATGCGACATGAACGTTCAGACTGCAGTCGCTTTCAAAAAATGCGCATACGTGTCGCAATCAGTACTACATATTGAAACGACCTGGATCGGATTAGGAACAATCGGATCTGTGCTGTTCAGACTGCACTAAAAAAGCAGATAAGGTTCACAGGCAGGTCAAAATGCAGATTTGGTGCGAAAAATAGTAGTATTGACTTTATGTCACTTAGGAATGTGGGCGGAGTTTGAGTGATTGATTTATGGCTTTGACCTTTGACCCCTGGCCTCCGGGCACCACGCCCCTTTCAGCCGCAGGCTATAATTAATTATCCTTATCGATCAATCAAAGGAATGTTTTACATAACAATAGATCCTTTGATCCACCCTTACTGTCACAGGAAGTAATTAAATAGCCCTTATCACTCAATCACTCAATCACTCAATCAATCAATCAATCAATCAATCAATCATCAATCAATCAATCAATCAATCAATCAATCAATCAATCAATCATCAATCAATCAATCAATCAATCAATCAATCATCAATCATAGGAATGTTTTATATCAATTTATGATGCCAGCCCCTCCGCATGTTGAAAATGTCCTATGAACCAAGACCAGACCAACCACTCTTCATGTCACCAGCTACAGCAAACCCGTTTTTCTGCATGTTTGCAAAAATCATATGAAGCAAGAGCAAACCAACCACTCTTCATGTCACCAGCTAGAGCATACCAGTTCCTCTGCATGTTGCAAAAGTCCTATGAGCCAAGACCAGACCAACCAACCACTCTTCATGTCACCAGCTAGAACATACCAGTTCCTCTGCATGTGGCAAAAGTCCTATGAGCCAAGACCAGACCAACCAACCACTCTTCATGTCTCAAACAAGACCAGCCCCTCCTCTTCCATGATCACCCCTGCCCAGTCAGACCACACCAACCACTCTTCAGGATCTCTGATACATTTGAGGTTTGATACTCAAGATGCACTATTCAATCTGGAGATAATGAACAACAAACCAAACAAATTAGCTTCTCCATTCCCACTTGTAAAATCTACTTTTGAGCTAAGAGTCAGAGAAGTTGGAATGTCGTCCCATGATATTTTTAAAAACATTACTGAGAAGGATTGCAAAAACTCTTAGAAGTTGGAAACAAGGAACCAGCCTTCAGCATGAAAGATGGCTTTTCATTCAGTGACGAACCGATGGAAAACGAATCGATACTATCGCAACCACCCTTGATTGTAGATGACATGCCTGAATCGATGGAAATACCTTAAATTTTGAAATAAATCTGCGTGCTTGCCTTCTGGAACAGGAAAATCTTGCATCCATTGTGTGTGGTAGTGAGGAAATCCACCTTGGGAGGGGTCTGATAGAAACTCAGGATCTACCTCGGGGATATGGGCAGATTGATACTGTCAGGAATCGACTTTCTAAGTTGGTGAGAACGCCCAAAATTCGTATTTAAAGAAAAGCCTGCAAACTATGTCCGAGTCTCACCAGTCATTCATCCTGATTTCTCACAGCCCACCTCGGACATGTCAATATGGGGGGATGTGTGTACATTAAGGAGGAAAAACAGCTGCAATATAACAAAGAGTGAAACATTGACAGGGGTCTGAATACTTTCTGTACCCACTGTATGTTCAGTTTATAACCAGAAAACGAGATAGTTGCATCCTTTTCTCACTACATGCTACACGGACATCCCCAACACACACACACACACACACCTCTGGTTCTCATCAATCAGTAAATAAAATAAGTTACTCTGACAATCATCCTACAAGATTCTCAAAAACAAAATCTCACCTTAAAGGATCAGCAGAATAATGTTTTTTTCTATCTGTTTTAACTCTTTAAAATCTAAGCATCTATAGAACTTTTGTCATGACCCGATCACGCTAAAAAAAATAACCTGAAAATGATCATGGAAGAGGAGGGGCTGGTCTTGTTTGAGACATGAAGAGTGGTTGGTTGGTCTGGTCTTGGCTCATAGGACTTTTGCCACATGCAGAGGAACTGGTATGCTCTAGCTGGTGACATGAAGAGTGGTTGGTTTGCTCTTGCTTCATATGATTTTTGCAAACATGCAGAAAAAAAAGGTTTGCTATAGCTGGTGACATGAAGAGTGGTTGGTTTGCTCTTGCTTCATATGATTTTTGCAAACATGCAGAAAAACGGGTTTGCTATAGCTGGTGACATGAAGAGTGGTTGGTCTGGTCTTGGTTCATAGGACATTTTCAACATGCGGAGGGGCTGGCATCATAAATTGATATAAAACATTCCTATGATTGATTGATTGATTGATTGATTGATTGATTGATTGATTGATTGATTGATAAGGGATATTTAATTACTTCCTGTGACAGGAAGGGTGGATCAAAGGATCTATTGTTATGTAAAACATTCCTTTGATTGATTGATAAGGATAATTAATTATAGCCTGCGGCTGAAAGGGGCGTGGCGCCCAGAGGCCAGGGGTCAAAGGTCAAAGTCATAAATCAATCACTCAAACTCCGCCCCCACATTCCTAAGTGACATAAAGTCAATACTACTATTATTTGATGCGCTTTTGCCTGCAGTGTGAACGTAGCCTTAGACACTTTCTCTAAAGACTTGAAACTTGACTTAGACACATCTTCCAAAAACTTGAAACTTGACTCGGACTTTCCCTTCATAGACCCGAGACTTGACTTAGACACTTCCTCCAAAGACTTTAGACTTGACTTGGATTCTTCTTCCCAAAACTTGAAACTCCTCTTGGGACTTGCACTCAGAAACATGAGACACGATTAAGACTCCCTCTAATGACCTAAAACCTGACTTGGACGTGCCCTCCAAAGACTTAACTTGGATTGAACCCTTAATATCCTGAAACTTAAATCAGACTTCTTTTTCTTTTCATTTTATTTTGCTTCAATTATGTAGCAAGAGGAACCAGTACTGTAAAATGTGGACACTTGAGGTAAAAATGAGACACGTTTATGTTGCAAAATTCAAAAATGTCAAATGAAACTGACATGTCAAGATTATCAACGTTTCGGTTTTTCAATGTCACACTATCCTGGAGAAACGCTGATTTGAGTCAGAATGTCCTCAGAGTTTTTTAAACATTTGTTTGTAAAAACACGTGTGACAATGTCTATGCTGTATCGTATAACTGCCACAGAGTTAAAGGAGTGAAGGCTTGAGTGTGTTACTCTAGATCCAGATTGCATATCATCATGTTTTGTCTTTTTGTTACACAAGATCTGTGCTGACTCGACACTTTTTGGTAGCTGATACTGATATCTGATACATTTAAAATATTTCAATGGCATTGCTGCTCACTCAATCCAAAATCCAGAATATATCGTTGAATTTGAAAAAATCTTGAAGACCCTGCATCTTTAAATCTTAAAGGGAATCAGTTTGTGCTGATTTTTGTCCGGTTAAGAGTTTCTGTGTGTTTAAAGGGGACCTAGAATGTAAACCAACATTTTCCTTGTTGTTGTTGAATAAGACAGCTTGGGTGGTCAAAAGTAGCATACCAAAAAGTCAAAGCCATGTTTGACCTACTTTTTATGTAAATTAGAAAGTTGAAAAAGGCGAGAGAAAACCTCCTGTTCTGAGAAAGCCTTCCTTAACACGTCATAAGGGGGAGCCACGCCTCCTCAAACCTGCATGTGTCTGAGGCCTTCTGGGGAAACCAACCAATCAGCATGTCCTGACCGAGTGGGAGGGGCAAACAGCTCTTTTCACTGAAGGCCTGAGTAAGGGGGTTTAGAATGGCCTGTAAAAAAATGTTTCTTATGCTTTTTGGAGGCTCAAAGCTCTGTTTTAGATTGTTGATTAATTGCATTCTAGGACACATTTAAGGATAATATATGTAGGCTAAGGTCAAGTTCAAAATAAATCAGCATTAGTTTCCTCACTCACCGGCTAAAAGCATTAACATTGGGAAAAGTCTGTGTTGCTGACTGTGACTCTGGGAGGATGTCTGCACATGCAAGGATGCTGCCTCCACTCCTCAGCACAAGAGACCTGTAGACAACTGAAAACATGCGAAACATCAGCCATGAGCTTCACTAAAGTCAGTTAATCTGATTAAAAATGACAAACCTGATTATGAGGAAGTTAGAAGGCACTAAAAATGTTTATTGCTGGGAAATGCTAAACCAGAACGGCTGGTTACACATTTACAGTTTTAACAGATATGTAATTCCAGTGGAGTCACCTGTGTTGTCACCGGAAAGCTGAATGACAGAGTCGGTGTAGAGCGCCCTCCCCACCAGGCTGACGTTGCCTTGTCTGGCTGACACGTCTCCCATCGCACAACTCAACTGGTTTACCAACGAGCAGCTAGAGCTCTGAAAGAGTCGACATGCAACACACAAAAATGACAGCAACCCTATGTTAATGAACACTCATTGTGTTTGAAAAACTGCAACATGACGGCCATAACCTCGGAGGTGGAGATTTGTTTTGTTCTCTTGGTTTTTGTTAGATTCAGTTTTCATGTACTTCTACTAATTTTTATTCTGTCATTGTTTTACTCATTTCCACGTTATCTATCATACTCAACGTTATTCATGTTGTATGCTAATATTTAGTTTACATCTGTTATCTGTCAGTTTATTAAAAATTAGTCTTTTGGTTTGATGTGACCTCCCCTGACTTTTGTGCTTGCATGCGTGGGTGTTCTGAGATAGCGATCGCAAATTTTAAAACAAGATCAAGCTTTCTGTTTTGTTTTGCTTTCATCTACTATCCTGATTTAATCGAGTGCATTATTCTAATGCAACTCTTAATAATAATAATAATAATAATTCATCGAACTTATATAGCGCTTTGTTAGGACACTCAAAGACGCTGCATGCACTCACACATTCACACACTGCTGATGATGGTAAGCTACTGAGTAGCCACAGCCGCCCTGGGGCGGTCTGACAGAAGCGAGGCTGCATTGTTGCGCCATCGGCCCCTCTGACCACCACCAACAGAGGCAATTTGGGTTAAGTGTCTTGCCCAAGGACACAACGACGGCGACAGACCGAGTGGGACGCGAACCCGCGACCTTCCGATTGCGGGGCGTCCACTTAACTCCTATGCCACCGTCTTCTTGCGCTATAAATAATTTTTTAGTATGCATTTCTGTTTAAAAGTTACTATGTATGTCCTCTTTTCAGAGAAAAGTTTTTGAGTTTTACTTTCGATAACTACTCTTTTAAAACAGACCTGATGATTTTGGAGGCTGGACCTGTTTCACAGAAATCCACTTTGGTCTTGGCTGCTTTCAGGTCATCCTGTTGCTTATTTACCTAAACTGAGGCCATACTGGAAGCTACTGTTGTGGTAACAGTATCTAACTAGAAATACACTCTAAAAGCCAAAATTGTCACTTTTGGAAATTATTCCATGAGTTCTTCCCAGTTGGATATTTTTACCAAATGATGTATAAACAAGCTAATTTAACCAGGACAGAAAAGAATACATGAAACTGGTCTCACCGGTGATGACATGTTAAATGGGTTGAATGTGCTTCCCACCCGGTCACAAACGTTGCTGGAATCTGCTCGGCTGGTAGCGATGAACAAAGAGGCAATAGCTATCTGTAAGCAGGAAAGTGAATATAAGTGTGTGTACAGATATTTTTGCATCTGAACATGTTGATATTGGGCACATGAGTTAAGAATACATTTCAATTTCATTATCCTGCTGAGTGGTTCCTAAGGTGTTTTTCTCTACTCTGGTGCTGTAAAAGTTTGGTTTGTTAACTGCTTCTGTCATTCAGTGGGAGGAGCCTCTTGGCTTTAGCCTGGTTTTGGTTATTTATGTTTTATTTGGTTTGATTTACTAAAAACAACACCCAGAGCTCCATGTGCACATCCTACACCACTGATTTACTGATGCTGCTCGCCACAAACAGCGACGAGTTACACATTCTTGTCATTAACCAAAATGGGGGCTTGTCCGGGATGTTCTTTGTAAAATCTATTGATTTAAACAACTGAAGTTGTATTTTATGCAAAGAACCTATACTTACATTTGGATTTGTAGAATTGAGATCCACCTCCAGTGTAACATCTCCTCTGCTTCCATCAGGAAACATCTGCTGAAGCTTGATGGAAGAAAATCATGAAATATGAGTGAATATTTAAACACACTACTGTCAAATTTTTAAGGTAAAAACTTTTACTAAGCTGAAAGACTGCTTTGCTGAACTTAAACATCCAGATAAATTAGATTATTAGTGCTTAATGCAAACATTCAGGCTACTGCTCTCTCATTGTGTGACTCTGTCTCAGTCTGCCTGTGTGACACCGGCTTGAATCACTGATTATTTCTCACTGAAAACAATTTCTCACTGATGGTTCTTTAAAGCTGTAGATGCAGTGCAGTACTCAGTGTGGGGTTTCTGGAGAGCAGCTGACAGAGACAGCTGTTCCTCTGGTGAGCCTTGTGAGCCTGTATTTACCATCAGCAGACTGATGCTAAACTAAGCTAACAATCTCACCCCTGCTTCCAGTAACAAGCGGAAGGATGACAATGTTCTATTTGTGCAGAAGACATACTTGTGTGAGTCATGTTTTTGTGTCAGCTTCAAAGAAGTTGTCAAGAAAGACATCTTTTCAGAGAAAACTTATTTCTGCCTCATTCTTCTCCTGACATAAAGAGGTTTAATATTTTGCATCCCATTGGCTGAAACCTTACTTTAACAAGGGGGAAGGCAAGAAAAAGACAATTGTGAATAATGTTGTTTCCCCAACAGATAATACCAGATTGTGATAAACTGGTTTTCCTTCTTTGAAAAGAAACACTATATTTTTTTAAACACCTTGAAATAGGAAAAACTTTCTGCTTGAATAAACATTAGCTGAGACTGGGGACTCTTGTTGGGACAGCTCAAAAGTGTTTCAATGTTTTTTGGGGAAAAAAATGCATTGCAAGATGTTTTCCTCTGTGTTCAACATGTATCTGAATTCATTAAAAGTAGGCGACTCCAACATGCTCATCTTTGTTGTGGTTCCTACCATTCTGACTGTCCCCGTCACTGTACCACTGAAAACAGCCTTGGCGATGGTCCATTGTCCATCTGTGTTTCTATCTGCTGAGACGTTAGCACACCTCATTCTGTGGAGGGAACACACAAACACCACGAGACAAGCTCAGGATGAGTAAACCACATCCTAACTCAGCTGGGTTAACCCAGAGGATTATCTCTGTCACAACCTTTGACTGAGTCAGCTTTTAGGAATTATAAAACAAGCCCAAAAGGAAACATGACTCCGTTCTCCAACATTCTACAATTTGTAGCTAGCTCTATCTTCTACCAGATGCTGCTCAGGGTGGTAAAACTTAGATTTTTGCCTCCTTTTTGAAGGCATCATTGACTTTTCAAACACTTCAGTCGTTTGTCTTGTCTTGTATTTGCAGCTTTTTTAAATCTTGCATTAGTGACCTTTAGCTTAATGAATACTTCTTTTTGCAAGAAAATTTCAAGTAATGGAACCACTTCTTAAATTTAAGGACTTGGTGTTGTCTTCTAAAACAAACGAATGAATTTACTTAATGTGTTGTTTCTTTATTCCTTCAATAATAAAATTATGAGCACATAGCTGTGCTTACCTTGATCCATTGGTGTAGTGAACAACCACAGATCTTCCTACAATGCTGTAGGGTCCAGTTAGTGGCATGTTGGGGTCATTGTAGACAGCATCAAAGTTATTTTGGTTAGTGAGCAACCCAAACTTCCCACTGATGTCTCCGATCTCATACTGATCAACGGTGCCCACTCCAGGCGAGGGGGACGTTGACGTGTTCCAGGCTAGTGGGTTATAGTGACCAAGGATGTTAGCATTTGAGCAGGGGTCTACACTGCCAGCCCTCAAGGGCAAAATGTGGACATGGTAACCTCCAGCTAAGGAATTCAGATTTGCTAAAGAGACATTGATAGTTGTGGGGCCTTGAGGAACAGCTTGAGAGAATCGCACCTGACCACTGGACGCTCCTGGACCAAGCCAAGTACCTAAGCTAGCAGCGGGAACACGTACCAATGTAACATTGGCACAAGCAATCCTCGGCCCTCCCTTGTTTGCCTCATGGATGACCACAGAACGACCAATAATGCCTGATGGGCTCAACCAGGAAGCAACATCAGTGAAAAAATGTTTTGCATTCACTGCTCCTACATTGGTATTGAGATTAATGGTGCCTTGTTTGTTGGCGAGATCTCCAGCCTCACAGCATAAGGGGCAGGATGAATTGCAATAGCTGGCGTAGGTGCCATCAGTTGTGTTGATGCTATATGGGTTCCAGTGACCTCCTGTTGTGCCGCAGCGTCCTGCATCACAATCCATCTCTGAGCTAATGGGAAAAACATGAACATGCCAGTTGTGGTTTTGGGTTGGTGTTGTTGAGGGAACGCCATAAGACAGATCCATGAAGATGGAAACGTCAGATAGAGGGTTGTTTACCAGCTGGGTAAACCAGACGTTACCCACCACAGGGTCTTGAAATGTGGCCCTGCCTACCCTCACCTCACCAGGATAACCAATGCTGGCACAAGCAAATCTGGTACTATCTAACTTGTGAATCACGACTGAACGACCAACAATGCTATTTGTTCCAAACAGAGGGAGGTTGAAGTCAACGAACATGTCATCAGTTGAATTTTGTCCTGTTAGAGACATGTGCTTACTGCTGAGATCGCCCATCTCATACCTGTCGTGGGTTGATCCAGGCCCACTGGGGTATGGTGGGCTAGTTGTGTTGATTGCAAATGGATTCCAGTGACCGCCCACGTTATCATTTGAGCAGAGGTTTGACCTGACTGAAGGGACAGGAAACAAATGGACATGGTAAGGGCCGACTTGGCTCTGTAAGTTTGTCAGATTCACATTGATCTGTGTAAGGTCAAATGGAGAGGCCTGCTTAAAGATGAAGGATCCTTTGATTCCTTGCATACTCATAACAGCTCTCACCTCCTTCGCAGGCACATCATACAACTGAGCACACTTATAACCTGACCCAATGTTCAGGAGAAGGAAACTGTATCTGGTGGTGGTGGTGAGGTCGATACGTGATTTCTGGGGAGGCGAAAGGGTTCCAACATTTACAACCCCCAGATTTGTCAAAGACAAAGGATTCAAGTTTCCAAGAAGAGCACCACAGTTAGTCATGTCACTTGTGGTTCCAAAGATTGTGATATTGGTTTGTGAGAGGCTCACCTGACCAACTGTCACTAAGTCAGCAAGAAGCCTGCAGTTTGTGTCGTTTAGGTTAGAACGTATATAGACGTTACCTACAACAGACTCCGTGAACCTGGCCTGACGAGTCAAGAGCGTCTGACCTTGACTCACAACTGCGCACACTTTAACGCCATCACATTTCTGCAAAGACAGCGAGAGGTCATCCAGGTTTGATCTTTGCTCAAAGAGTTTTGACACATTGATGCTGGATTGTGAGGTAAGATTAGCCATGAAGGTGAAGAAGGCGGAGCCGATGTTTACGTCAGAACACGGCTGAGCAAAGTGTCCGTACATAAGCGGGAACACGCTGAGGGAGAGGTTAACGCTATCACAGGATCCAGCCCCAGATATGTTTACAGTGGCCATCTTGGAGGTGGAGTTAAACTGGACCTGCCCACTGACCCCTCCCATGTTGAAAGGTGCCAGAAACTGGGCATTGGAAATGGAAGCTGAAAAAGACAACAAGGAGAAGCCAACTTATCATTAAAACATCAAGTGAAATGCTGTTAGAAAATAAAACATTTGTGTTTAAACACCAATAATGGTTAATAAATTCTTATGCCATAAGAAATCTTAAAATCATTAAAAAAGAAAAATAAATCTTTTCTTGTTTGTGTCGTTAAGATTAAAGGTGCAATTTATAAGAATTCTACTGTGAAATATTCACAAAACAGGCTAATTTATCAATCATATTGGAAGGAAGGTTATACTGAAACAGACTTCATTCTCAGTCGGCTGGGGGGTTTGTCAGGTTTTCTCCTTTCAAAAAAATTCAAGAGGGACGTAGTTACTGTTTACAATCAGTGAGTTAGTGAGGTTGCCAAATCCGCAGCGAGCTAACGCAACATCGCAGGCGTTTGTTCAACACCGGCAGGCAAAAAGCTTCAGAGTTGTTCAAAGAACCGAAGCCAGTAAACAGGAGCGACCCAGAAGTTATTTCTTGTACCCCTAAGAAGCCAGAGCATCTTTTTGTTTTACGGGTGAAGCAGGCTAGAGGCTAACAGAATTAGAAGCAAATAGTTGGCTCGAAAAATATCTCAAGTTACTTGATCAGTTACCAACAACTTGATATTACAGTGAAATGCGTGTGTGAAGTGAATAATGAGTTAATCATGGTGTTTTACTTCCTTTAATTAGTTGTTCAGAACTATAACAGCAACAGACATAGATGCCTCGTGGACCGGCGCTGCCTACTGGAGCTGCCATAGTGGCCAGCTGCCATCTTAGATGGGTCTCCATTCGCCCCCAATGCATTCATTTCTACTGAGGAAGGTGCTTACCCAGCTAAAAATCACATTTTATCAAGCTTTTTCACAAAATTAGACATAGTATGACATGATAATTAAAATATGAATATAATTAAACAAAATAAATTAAAATATAAAATCCCATCGGTAGGCTAGAAAAGTCAATAGTAATCCCACATGATGTGTTTTCATTAGTACACCAGTTGTTTTAACCGTAGGCTGCACAAAAACGAGCATAGTTGCTCACTTTGCATTGACTTTGGACAGTGAGGAGACTCATCCAATATGGCAGTGACGCTGCTACGCTCTCCAGCGGCCAATGGGGCGTCTACGTTTTCATGTCTATGATAACAGCAAGCTAACAGCAAGACGGCAAACAACCACACTTCCTCTAATGCCCGAGAAATATTACCGTAATAAGTGTAGTAAGTGCTCCATACTGCAAAACACCCGAGTGCCAACACCAGATATGCCAATGTATTTATCTCCTTATCAACTTATGTATGACTCGTCTTTGTCGAATAGAACATCCCATGAAAGTGATTTTATTGCTTAGGAAAATGGACTGCAGTTACCTAATTTGACCACAGGGTGTCATTCTTACAAACTGCACCTTAAACCGTAAGAATATTGGTGGCAAAGCGCTCATGTTTCCACATCTTTCTTTTGTAAGTTGAAGAAAAAAACCACAACTGTTATTTTTTAAAAGCACATAATTATGCTTGAATTAATGTTTTTTTTCCTAGAAATTAGTTTTTTTCTACACCAGGAAATACATTTGAATGTTTAAGCCATAAAAACTATTCATACCACCTGAACCATTACCATTTATCTCTGGGATTTTGACTATTGAAAATAGAATATTAGCAAGAAGATACTAACTTTATGTGACAATAAATTCTGCCCGTCTAAGTATCTGTTAGTAAAATTTATTTATTAACTAGTTATTACTTGTCGATTCCTTTAAGAAGTTAAGGTTTTACTTTCAAGGCTGCTTTAATGAACTGAGAAATACTTCTCAGCTTATTAGAAGTGAAGTTCTGTGAAAAGGGTTATGAATAATTAATTATTTACAAGACACGTCTTTTGGAGAAATCAAGACTAGTTGCAGGTAAGAGATTAATTACTACTGACTCAGAACATACAGAGCACAACATTTTGAATTGTGCAGCTTTTGTAAAAAGATAATTTACTGTTAAAAATCATTTTTACGGTAAACTTGTTTTCAGGCCTTCATAGTTGTAAAACCACAGAAATTCAAAGGACAAACATTTGACACCAACCCAGCAAAAGCAACTGAGTCAAATTTTCAACATGCATTTAACCCAAATTAGTGAAAAACAGAACCCAGCTTGTTCAGCGTGTTGCTGAACATCTGCAAGCAAAACCTTTCAAGTATCATTGAAAAGCTGCTGAAGCTGCACTTAGAATAGTTTGACGTATACGCGTGCATTCAGCCTTAAAACCACTAACGTGGAACTTAGCAAAAGGTGGAACTGAGTGCATAATTTAGAGAAGAGGGTATATTAGAAAGTGGAAAATAATGTAGGAATTCAAGAAATATTAAGAAGTTAATTTATTATTATGTCATTGTAAATATAAAAAATAAGTTTTATGCTCAGAAAATTAAAAGTATTTTAATTATACGGTATATGTGCAGATAAAAATAAAAACATGCATGTTGTTTGAGGGTTTTGCTGTTTTAAAGTAACAACAGATAGTTTTTTAAACTTTAAGCTAGAGCTTTAACATTGATCTCAGTGATTGTTGAGTTAGAAAGTTGACCAGTTTCATATTTGACACCACTCTGCAGCCCTCTGCTGACCAAAAACCACACTAGATATTTTTCTGGAGCGGGTAGGTGTTCTAGGGGGCGCTCTTATACCTGCATTACCGCTGTTTGCCAATCATCAATAAAAAGCACAAGAAGAAGAAAAAGAAGTTTGCTTTTTCTGTTGGCATCATGGCGGAGCCTGGAAATAAAAGTAAGAGAGTAATGTCTTTGGAGGAGTAGCAAAGAGCTGAAACCAGAGTGAACATCAGCGCGGCCTTCGCTAGTTTGAGGGAGCTACAGGAGGCTACAAAATCATGGACTGATGGTGACCTGGCTTTGTTGCTACTGGAATTGTGAGTAATAATATTTTTTGTCCAACAGTGTGGATCTTTTTACTTCGTGGTTTATTTTAGTATTAATTAGCTCATGTTAGTGTTAGCTTGTTGTTAGCGCTAGCTACAGCAGGGTTGTGTACTACCTACTACAACCAGTAGGGCGGTGGAGCCGGAAACTGCTTACTGTTACTTTAAATTAACCTTCACACTAACAAAAGAAAATGTGCTGAAAATAACAGACACCCCCACTCTATGCTAATTCGAAATACATGATCATAAAAGTAAAGCCTTATTCATGCTAATTAGTCTTTGGTTGGTCTTTGTTATTTTATGAAATCTCGTTGGAAAACAAAAACCATGTTGCAAAAACTAAATTGTGCAATCAAAGGATCTTTGAATCTAACTTGGACCAACAACTTTTGTAAGACCAAGTTGCAATCATGAGTGAGCAGGATACGAGGCATTAACTGGCACAATTAAGTTATCAGCTTTTACAAATGCGCTTCATCCTGTGTGAACAAGTTATTCGCTTTTGCATCAAAGCTACTTGTTTCGTGGAATCATGGTGTAAGTTTTTAGCTTGACTAATTTCTTTATCATCTGTTGATGTACGAACAATGATCGTCTCATGGAACCGAGCTGCAGGAGATTCTTCTACTGTAGGTGGAGGTTTGCTGTGTTTCCTCTATGCATCTGATCATAAATTAGACCAGTTTCAATTCCTTGATCAAACCTCAGAGTGGCAACTTTCACTTCTGTGCCATGAATGAGCCTACATGCCATTTAAAATGAGAAATAACAGTGAAAATGCTCCTTTCACAACATTCTTTTTGCCATTTTTAGGGATTAGGCTAAATTAAAGAGTAATCAAGACAGAGCTGGTTAAACATTACAAATAATCCTCAACCGCTTTAAACCAGAAGTTTGTTTTGTACCTTTTTTTGTCAGGAAAAGAATAATTTGGAGCTATTGAGAGATTTAGGTCTGTGATAAAAGCCTTCCAGTTTTCTTTCCGAAGCACATGATTCAAACCTCTGCACACAAACACGGATCAGGACATTGCTGCATGTCTGGAAAAAAGTTAAAAACTACTCACCAACTGACAGAAACAGCAGGCCAGCAATAAAAAGGCCCATTTTGGCAAATATGTGCAAAGTGCAGAGCAAACAGAAACTGTTGACTCAAAATCTAAGCTTCCCTGCAGTCCTAAATGTTCAGATTAGAGAAAAACAAAAACAAATGGGTCTTTTTGAGAAGACTAATGAGTAAAAACCCTGATGCTGAAGCTGTTTCTGTGCCTGAGCGTGCTCTCTGCAAACGTGTCACCTGTGAGTGGTTTTGAAGCTGTGTGCAGCCTCCGTTTTGCTTCTGCTTTTTCCTCCTCCGGCTGCCTGTGATTGGCCACTGAGCTTCAGCCTCATGAGTGGAGGCAGGGAGGGAGGAAAACAGACAGTAAGCCAGAATGGGTGGACATGGCTGGTTTCCACTCCGTTCAAGTAAAAATAGAAGTAGGCGGGAAAAAACACTGTTCATGTGCTTAATTAAAAATAAAATGTACTGATGACGCTGTTTAAAGAATGCCAAAAAGAAATAGTTGATAAGTTGACAGAAAACTCATCCTCTGGATTTTAAAGGTGCTCATTACAAAAGAAAACGAGTGCATTAATGAGTGAGATATAAGTCAGAAGAATTTATTTAGGCTTTTAATGAATAAAACATCATTTATTGTAAAGTTTAATAATAGAAGATGTGACTCTGGACAAATACCCGTGATTTAAACTAATAAAAGGAAACGTCCATCAACCACATCACTGCCGTCTTGCAGCAGCTGCACTGATACCAGGTAAAATTCCAAAATAAATACATTTTCTAACAGTTTCAAGACATTTTTGACACTTTAAAAACCACTTTTGTGGGCTTTTTTTGTGGTCTTGTAAACAAAGTGTTTTTTATAGCAACTTCCTGAAATTTGAAAACCTTTACAGCTTTGCATTTATCGGCAGATCACCTGAGCTTTTTAAAACGTTCTCTTTTGTGTCTTGCCTTATCCTTCATCTATCAAAACTATTAAAAACACCGTTTTTTTTATAGCTATTGAATAACTCTTGACGACCTGTCATAGAAGTCAAATATATATACAAATATTACTTTCAATGAAGTTTTTGCAATAAAGCAGAGTCTTATTTGCTGATTAATCTATTTCATGTTGTTAAGTCACTTTTCATGTCCAGACCAGACCTAGAGAAACTTATTCATGCGTTCATCTCCAGCAGGCTGGACTACTGCAATGGTCTCTTGTCTGGTCTTCCCAAAAAAGCAGAGCAACAACTGCAGCTTATTCAGAATGCTGCTGCTAGAGCCTTAACAAGAACCAAGAGAATCCAGCACATCACTCCTGTTCTTAAATCTCTACACTGGTTACCAGTAAACTACAGAATCCATTTCAAAGTGCTTCTACTAGTTTATAAATCACTCAATGGCATGGGGCCAAAATACATGTCAGATCTCCTTCCAGTATATGTTGATTTTATTGTTCTTGCCATTCTTGCTAAATGGAAAGCACATTGAATTGCCTGTGTATGAAATGTGCTATGTAAATAAAGCTGCCTTGCCTTTATTATCTAATAATCGTAACATTCCAAAACACACACACTTTTATATTCTAACATCCTCTCATCCTGACAGATGATGGAGGTACGGCTGTTTTGGTCAAATCTTGAATAAAAGATTTCACTTGACTCTCAGCTACCTCCATTTTATCTCAATGTCTCAAAACTGACAGAGTTGGAGTCGTTTCTTGTGCTTGATGATGCTGATTGGCCATCTTGAATGGCATTGACTCACTAGTTTGTGACAAAGTCCAACATTTATGTTCCTCTTTATGCTCACTGGGCTTTCTGACTCTTCCTCTAACAGAGTATTTTAGCTGTCCTAGAAGGGAAGAGGGAATTGTTCCAAGAAGAGATCACACTACTGACTTTAACAGCAGCAGATCCCTCTCACAGGAACAATCCTTCCTATCATGAGTAGATCCCATCCTCCCATCCTCGGCTAATTTAGCCCAGGAAGAACTCAAATCTGTGGGAAGCAATCCCTTTCCACACACCCACAGGGAATCCCTTAACGTCCTGCTACCAGACACTTCAGGACACCCACGGGTTTTCTCTCCATGCTCAGTCATTGAGATAAATAGAAACTGGAAGAAAAAAACAAAGGAAGCTCACAGTTTCCTAAACAAAACAAGCATCCCCTTATTTTGGATGGTTCTGCTACAAGTGTTAGGTCCATCCTCCATTGTGAAATTTAACTGAGCAATGTGGGGGAAAAAAATCAGCAGCTGTAATTAGATATTTGAAGACTGAAAGCTTTACTGTGGGGGTTTCAGCCTCACATGCCCCCACCGTGTTCAGGTGTTTTATTAAAAATCAACAAGGCACCTGCAGGTAATGATCTACAGCTTCAGAGAAGAAGGCAGAGACTTGAATAGAATAGAATAGAATAGAATAGACTTTATTGATCCCACAGTGGGGAAATTCACTCGGGTTAGGGTTAGAATTATGACCTCTATGATCTTTTTGTTCAGCCTTGTAAGAATTGTCCTGGTCTTCTTTGACCACCAAGCTCCTCCAGTGACATTCCTACGAGATTCCCAGGTCAACCTAGAGGCATAATCCCTCCAGTGTGACCCCCAATGGCTCCTTTTACCATGAAATACCTGAAACGCTTCCTCTGGAAGGAATCTTGGAGGCATCTTGATTACATGCCTTAAGCATCATGGCTGACTCTTATCAACATGGAGGAGCAGCAGCTTCACAGAGAGTCCTTCCTGGAAATCCTGCTTAAGGAGATAATGTCGGTCAGTCATGTCAAACTCAAGGCCACAATTCTGCTCATAGTTTTATCTGATTCCAAGGCTGATATTCACTGTCGTTGGGTTGTTTTGTGTTCAGATAAAAAAAAGATCATATACAGTATATTTGTGTGTGTGTGTGTTTAATACGCATACAGCGATGATCAATCAAAACATGTCAAGAACAAAAAAACATCTGAGATTAAAGGTTGAATATGGAACAATTTCATAAAATGCTATATTTTTTAAGAAATAATGCCTCCACGGGGTGTTTAGAGGTGTGCAGAATGAAGGTACTGTACTTCCTTTAAAAGCTATATTTGAATTAAAAAATAACCAAATATATACGGGCACAACACTGGGTTTATGTTTACATCTACCAGCCAATAGAGGGCACCGTTGCAGGTTTCCAAATATGGTAAATAGTCCACTCGGCACAGCGAGGCTGGCACTGTGAAAATGGCGGACTCGGCACATCAAGCAGCTGCTTCTGAGCCCATAGATGTCGTTATCCTTCTCAGAAGAGGAGCGACCATAAAAGATCTAAAACCAGAGTGGCTTTAGGTCGTCACTGGACATGGTGCTGGCTGGTCACTTCACGTATCGGCAACCTGGCATCCCGACGGCTGGAAACCTTGTTCTATTGTTGCAACTACAACCTCCACACACTAGATGGTGCTTTGGTGTTCCATATTCCACCTTTAAACAAAAGCACACAATTGTGTTTATTATATAAGGAGTTTCTGCTGAACAGTACACAAATGATTGAAACTACAAATCCCAGAATGCACCAGAACAGTGTGGAGATGTCTTGTAAAACCCAGCTGCAGCCCTCTCACCATCCTGATGTTGTCTTTATTAGCCTCACGCTGAAGGCAGGAGTCAGATTGAGTCCAGTGGAAAGAGCCAAAGCGACGGTGGACGGTGACGACAGGTCGGAGGCAGAGTTCTCCTTTCACCAGGACTGAACCTGTTGTGGCTGCAAATAAAGCCTCTAACAACGTAACTGTGAAACAGAACACCAGGGCGTGTCCAATCGGCTCAAAACAGCAGAAACACATAAATAGAAGAAAATGGATCGAATCTCAAAGCAGACTTTTGTCCTCCCATGAAACGGAGTGACTCGTCTGTTGTTGGTGAAATGAAGAAAATATATCTAGTTTCAGAGCGAACCAGCCACCAATACTTGTAAACAAGTGATTGTTGCCAGAAATGTGTTTATGTTGCATAATTTTTGTGAACACATTATTATTTTAGATACCATTTACGTTCAGGCAATTACTTCCAATACTTCAACCAGCTAGTATTTATGCTACAGTTTCTGTGGGAATTTTACTGTCAGAGAGCATAATTCATATGTCACTCATGCTCTTTGGGCTCTTTTTCATTTATTCTTTTTCAGATTGGTCAACATGGTTAAATGGACAGGGTTTTTTTGCCGTGAGAACACATACATATAGTTTGGGTCAACGAACGCTATAGGAACACTTTGTGAAAATAAATACTTAACAGTTGTGCGTTTGTCTTTTTAACACCTTAATCTAACAGCTGAAACGTCTCCTCAGCCTTCATTAGTGTCTACAGGAGCGGTTCATCACTAAATCAAACAAATCAGCTGTGTTCAGTATCTAAAACATGCAGGAAACATGCTGGAAGCAGACTGCAGCACCAGGCATGTCAGCTCCACTTTACTAAGTCCAGCAGGGACCGGACCGGCACTCTGAAGTTGCAAGTGTGGTATTCTGGCCACAGAGGACGGTGGGGGTCTGAGTGACATTTCATTAACCCTTAAGGGTTTTAGCACAAGAATATGACTTAAATATGAAAAAGCTGCATAGTATGTCTTTAACTCGGTGGAAGCATAAGCTGATTAAAAAGGACAACTGATGAAATAGAATTGCTTTAATTATTATTAAACTATTAGATAGCAAGTCAAAATTCTCCTTTAAACATAAATCCCTGGAGGCTCGTGGTGACCTGCAGTAGGACAGTGACCTGTGATAGTTTTTAGATAAGAACTTCTGAACAGAGAAATAAGAAGAAAAGAGATGCAAATGCACTTCCTATAAAATCAGTGAAAAAGGAAGGATTATGTACTTATTGGTATTTTTCCACCATCTGAACAGGTTTTTCAGCGTGTATCAGTTTTCCTCATTCCTGCAGTAAACAAACAGGCCGACGGGTGTTTTAGTCATTGTTCATTCAAACAGAAAGAGGTCATTTTACAACCTGAGCATCAGCAATAAAATGATGCAATTATAGGGACTTGGGATCTTTATTTTTAACTAGTTTGTGCTTCATTCCTCAAACTGAGGAAGTAATAGTGATCCTACATGATGTTGGTATTATGGTATTATATTGGTCCATGATGATGGGTTTATACTATGTGCTGCTGAGGGAAACACTCAGATGAGCTGATATTTAAAACCAAACTTCCCCAAAGACCATGATAGCTGAATTTGTGTTGACTCGTGAAGCCGTGATAAATGATCAAATGATTGTTCCTCATTTAAATATATCACTTTACTGAAAAGATCCGGTAGTACAAGTATGTCATTTACAGTTTCAATAATAGGATAAAGGATTTCATGTGAAAAGTTGATATTGTGTCGAAAATGACTGGAAAGAAGATCAAGGATGGCAACCATAGTTATTATATGGTACACTAACATCATATTCTATACAACAATAAAAACAACAATTTATTATTGTTGCATTTTAATAAGCTGGATGTTATTTTTATGTATTTAGATTTTTATGTTCATAAGATTTAAGAAACTAGGGAGTACCCGTAGGGTTTTAACTCAGAAGCATTCCATTCAAATCACTTTTACACTTTTTCATTTAGTATCTTATTGAACTCAAAGGTCGGAGATTAGATGAAACAGATGTGTGGATTAAAGGAAATCTGTTCAGTTTTGGCTTGCTTTTAGCACCCCCTAGTGTCTGTTAGTGAAACCAAAAGTGAAACTTATTTCCTCGCTGTGCGTCCATAGCTGAAAAGTCTCCTCAGCCTTCATTAGTGTCTACAGGAGCGGTTCATCACTAAATCAAACAAATCAGCTGTGTTCATGATCTAAAACATGCAGGAAACATGCAGGAAGCAGACTGCAGCACCAGGCATGTCAGCTCAATTTTTTTCCAAGTCCCAACAGACTGGACCGTCACTCTGAAGTTGCAAGTGCGGCATTCTGACCACAGAGGGCGGTGAGGTCTGAGTGACATTTCATTAACCCTGTAAAGGGTCATTTTAGCACATACTGGCTCAAGAAAATGATTTAAAAATATGAAAAAGTTGCATAGTATGCCTTTAAACACTAAACAGTTTTTTTTTCACATTTTTCATCCTGAATATAAAACACTAATTCTAACTAACAACTTATATTCTTTGAAATTCTGCAGGGAGGTTTTGGACATTAATTAGAGAAATCTCTGATTTCAGAACACCTTTGTTATTGTTTGCTATCAAGCGGAAGGTAAACCCCATTGAAATGACCAAATGCCACGGACAATCGTTTCAGATTTTCGTATCGAGTTTCATCTGTGTGCTGTCGAGTGCTCTGGAGAACAACTAAAGTAAAGGCTCTGGTCTCATGGAAATATGATGACTAGTCATGTTTAGATAGAAATACAGACATAGATTTCTTCCTCCTTTGGTTTCCACATCACTTAAATGACAAAAGATATTTTATTTCATAAAATGTGAGAAGTGACATTAAGTGTGTGTGTTTTTCTCTTTGTGTGTTTTGATAATCTGCTGATGAAGGGTGTGTGATTACAGGTGAATGTGAAAACTTCCTTTTTCCTCAAACATGTTCACTTGTTTTCGTCATTTGTGAGAATAAAAACATTTTAATTTGTTTAGTTGTTTGATGGCTTTCAGCATCACATGTACTTTTATCAATTAGATGATCAAAGGGCGTGACGTGCATCTTCATCAGCTTTATTTAAACAGCGCTACACTGCAAAACCAATTTAAACCCAACGAGTTAAAAAAACCAACAACATAACAATCAGTAAATTTAAAATAAATTTAAAGAAAAACAAGCAGGTAGATGAGAAATGTTAAAAGTAATAAAGACATTTTAAAGAAGCTTTCATGGGAAACCCAAACATTTTGAATGAAGTTGTTGTTGGATAAGGTCGAAATAAAACGAGGCAATAAATTTACAATGCATAATCTCAATTATAGAATATTGTATATATATTACTATATATATATATATATATATATATACACACACATATATATATACACACATATATATAGTATATGTATATATTACTATAAAAAGTATTAAATATATTTGTATATATAGAAAAACAAATATATTTAATACTTTTTTGACATCTATATTTTAGCATTTGAAATGTATAGCCCAAGTGATCCAAACAGCTATTTTTTGTTTTTATTTAGATATTTTTGGTAAAAAAAAAAATGGCATTAATGATTTTTAAATTTACTATGAGTTCTAGAGATAATCCCAGGACCCTCATTTGTTGTTTCAGGACCCCCACTGGGGCCCTGACCCTAGCTTTTGTAACCATTGATCCTCTTTGGGAGTCTTCTGGAGATTCTCAAAATCTTTTTTTTTTTTAGATGACCAAGGTTTCTCTTTTATGAATTGTTGTTTGTCTGAGATCTGCAGCTCTTTGATGACACCAAGTGTTTCATTACTGACCTTATTTGAAAAAAGTTATATATATGTTTTTTTAATCAGAATATAAAAAACAATCATGAGTGATTTTTTTCCTTTTGATAAAAACAAAAATCCATCCATTCATTATTTTTACCGCTTATTCCTCATTATGGTGACGGGGAGCTGGTGCCTAACTCGCAAGTCAATAAAAAGGTAAAAAGAAAAAACAAAAATTACAAAAAAAATGCAATAATTTTTATCTGTTTTGCAGAGGATGTTGAGCTTCTTATTCTTAAAAACAGGCACAAGAACCTGTATCATGTATGCTTCTGCATGCAGAATTGAGTTTAAAGGTCCAGGATAAAACAAATAACAGCATAGCTACTAAACTAAAAGCAGTAGATAAAAAAAATAGTGGTTGATTTTTCCTGGATGTACAAAGTTATTGTGCAAAATATGCAGTTATTAAGGATATGACACCTCATAATAAACTTTAAAAGTTTCTGCACCTCACTTTTTGCATTCCTCCATCTGGCACATTCTTTAGAAGAGCGCATCAGTGAAACTTCCTGTAGTTTGTGTTCATTTTTTTTTTGAAAGAACAGAAATTTGCAAATTCCAAGTCAATTTAAATTTGCTACATTTTAGAGATCCAAAATGTTCAGTTGATGCAGTATGTTATTTATAACTAAAGTAGTTTTTCCACAATGAGTTGATTCAACAGAATCAGAGTGTGTTGTCCACTAGATGGCGGTAGTAAATAACTGAAACTATTGTTATGCCTTTTCCAGAGTAAATAAAAGGCTGATTGAAAATGTTACATTAATTAATAATTAAATAATAAAAACAACTTTTATTAAACTAGTCAGAAGACGTGATATGCCCAAGTTGGACTTGACTTGATATTAACTGATTAATTTATTCTCTATTTCAAAATCATATCGCAGTATTCATGTTACAGAATGTTGACAATGTTTAAATCGCTCCATCAAGGCTTACATTTTCAACGGTGTCCCTTCTTCTCCCTCTTAATCAGGACAAACCTAAATAATTCACAATCGACCGCCTGAATCACGTGTGCTCAGATTTAGACGAGGGATTTGCCAAATACTGCTCTTTTGTTGTTGGTGACGACGGTCTACTTCCTGCCATATTGTGAGTCAGCGTTTCCGCTTTAGCTGGTTTATTAGATCTGTATAGCATATGCGCTAGCTGCATTGGCTGCTCGCTGCGGGCTGACTTGCTGTGTTGTTGTTTTAAGATCAGTGAAAGCTGTCGGACACGCGCTGCGTTTGACCGGAACCATTGATTTCGAAATAAAAACAAACGAGTAAAAGTCCGGGGGAGAAGTGCGTGGCTGCTGGCTAGCTCCAACCAGGGTTTATTCCTATAACAGGTACTCATTTTAGTTCAGTTATTTATGCGATAAAGAATAAATGCATTTATGACTTTATATGTCGAGGTTGCTGTTTTACAACCACTGGTTGTGGTTTATTTAGCTCAGTGTAAGAATACGTTTATTATTGAGCGGTTGTGTCGAGTTACATTTACTAAACGTCATATTTTTTGTTATTTATTTTATACCACATTGCTGTTGTTATGTTTTATTTCGTTTGGTAGAAACACGTTTTTATTATTGGGCGTTTTCGTAAATTCACATTTTATTAAGATTATGTTTTGTTATTTTTGCCTGATTTTGTTTTATATTGAATGAGACATATAGTCTAGGTCAGGACCACTTGATAATCTGGTCAAAATATTTGATTCACAGTCCTGGTTCAAGTAGCTTTTGTAAACATTAATAATAAGTTATGATCAATAACAATTCTTATGGTGGTAATTCCAAACAATCAGTGCAGTGAAGTTTCTTTGTGAGGCTATTTATAATCTAGGATTTTAGTGCTCATTCTTGTCATGCAGGATATTTGAGACTTTCTTTCTTTCGCTGCTGCCAAAGGAGATAAGTTCACTTACACTTACGTAATATATCTTCTGTAACTAAGATATTCTTACAAACTTAATGCAACATCCTTTAAAAATCCTTCTAAAAAAGTAAAACTTTTAGAGAAAAATCACTGAATCAATTAACTCATGACTCATGTAAGGACTTTAAAATAAACCAGCATGTATTTTAAACTAGTCATCTTTTATTTATTTAATTCTAAGGGTTATTATCACATTGTCAGAAATCTGTTTGCAGTATTTGCATTACCAGCTACCAGTGTTTGGAAAATCCTACAGTCAAAACAGCAGCGATGAGATGGGAATAACTGATAGGGCAACACAGACTGAAAAATACAACAGCATCTGTATGTTTTTAAAAAACAGACATGGATAATTTAGTATTAGTGTCTCCCCAGATTGTGGCGTTCAAATCCTTTTTTACCGATGTGGTTCTGTGGTTTGGTAGAAGAATAAATGTGATTTCTAGAAGGTTTTAAAGCATGATCACCTGTTCATGTCATTGTAAACGATCATCTTAGACTGTGTGGTTAAAAATGTTTTGGCCTTAGAAAAAAAAGCTGTGATTGTCTACTATTCCTGCAGAAATATGGCAGACATCCACCCTCCCCATTCCGCCCTTTCTCATTCTTTCCTAAAAATCACAAAGCTCCCACATCTTCTGCACTTTGGTTATTAGAGATAGTTCTCAATCTGTAATGACTCTCAGATGATATCAATTTCCACACCAAAGCTCAGATCTCTAAACTCAGAAAAGGGCAGTGAAAATGTTGTTAGTTATCCCCAAAAATACCTTTACGTTCTTCTCCTTTCTTTATCGTGTTATGGTGAGCTCTTTGAAAAAAGATGTCTACCAGATGGACGTGAGATCCTGAACTGTTTACTCCTGGTTCTCTGGTTCACTCAGACAGAAGTGACCCTTCACTGTCTGTAAGTCAGAGATTTAACCGAGAGCCAATATTAGAGGAGATCCATCCAACCTCTTTTTCTCCTGCGTCTTTATCTTTGCTGGAATCTCCAAGAGACGGGGAGTTTCTGGTTCTTGTACCACATGTTAGTTGAGTGAAAAAAGAGAAAAATTAACATTTTATGGTTTAGTTGAACAACTCTTTTAAGGGTAAATCCTTTAAATCAGTAGTTTTTTGAGTTATCTGGGTATAAAACAGAAATCCATCCACCCAGGAAAATAACTCCCATCTGAAGCTCTGTGTCCCTTTTCAGACACGCCACCCTTTTTCCGACCAGACCAAACTTTTTTTTCCTCCATTTGACTGGAAACGCAGCCAGTGTCAGTGTTTTCACTTTTCTCTCAAATGGATTCAGCATTACGTCTCCAACTGGCTTTAATGACTTAATCTGATTGGTTGCAGCTGACCGTCGCTCTACAGTTTGATGAACACCTTTGATCCAGTCACATCCGATGGACAGCCGTACGCCACGAATGAAAGATGCTTTGCATTTTTATTTAGAATTCAAATAAAAAGCACGTGCGGCTTTGTGAGCCTGAAGCTCTTTAAAATACGCCCAACCAAGTGAATCTGAACCTGTCCAGAGGACACAGATGACTTCATCATTACCTCACCCTTCTCTGTTAGAGGACTTATCAAAAACATGTGGCTCCACTCTCCCTGCACACTTGCAATCTGATGATAGAGCCTTGGTTTTTTCCTTTGTTGGGGGAAATATGAGTTTGCAAACAAGTCTGCTTCTTTTTATTATCTTGGATTTTCTTGTCTTAGCTTGGGCTTTTTGTTCACCTGGCACGTTTTCAGGAGAAAGTATGGGTTTGATCTGACAGCATTGAGACCTTCTAAGCTGGATACCATTGAACCTACTGGCCTAGCTGTATATGTGTCCCTTTACATTCAATGAGACCAGATGGCAAACATCAGAGGGACGTTTTATCACCAGATCAGCCTGCAGTCAGAAAAAGGACAACTTTAAATTTCAGGTTTAAAACTTTCCTCATGGCTTTCAGAAGTTTGTTAACCCTTTAAAACTGATGCATGAAATGAAAATTGGAAAACTGATTAAAACAACAACTGTTGTATTGGCATACATTAATGCAGTGTTTTTCAATTATTAGTTCAATTCAGTTTATTTATATAGCGCCAAATCACGAGTCGTCTCAAGGCACTTCACAAAGGAAACATTCCAATACAGTATAGTTCATTAGGCTAATCAGTAAAAATGTTTCCTATATAAGGAACCTAGCAGATTGCATCGAGTCACTGACTAGCATCAGTGTCTTTTCAACAATCCTCATACTAAGCAAGCATGTAGCGACAGTGGAGAGGAAAACTCCCTTTTAACAGGAAGAAACCTCCAGAGGATCCTGGCTCAGTATGAGCAGCCATCCGCCACGACTCACTGAGGATTTAGCCTTAGCCAATCAGTAACCAACCGTCTCTGATGTTGCGTTCCCGGCCTGGCTTGGTACACTTGAGCCCTTTTTATAAAACAATGCCGCCAATTTGCCGCAACGCTGAGGCGGCATCTGGGGGCCTAAGGTCATTTATACGAGCTCAGACCATGGCGGAAATGTTTCACAATCATGTCCGTTTTATAAAAGGTTACGCGATGGCGGCATAAAGGGGGTATGGGGCAGTCTCTGCACTGTCACGGACTTCTGTTTATCTTGGACATAACTTGCTTTTGATTGTGATCGAAGCCGCGCTCGTTAAGTTTATTTCACAAGCAGCTCCTACAGGTGTGTGTCGTCCACCGTCCCTGTGAAGTGTCAGATGATCTGAGCTGCAGATCTAACAGAGAAAAGCTCCCGGAGCTCTGCATCGCTCCAGTTTATCATCTCAGTGGATTCTGTTTACAAAACAAAACTTATGCCCGTGTTTACTTTCATTTTCAATATAGTTCCCGTCTGGAGCTCGGCATTAATTCATCACGTGGTCATGACACCACCCTCTGTTGCGCCAAGGCTTAATGTGCATTTATATAAGACTGGCGAAGCCGCAATATTACTATCAAGCGTAGAGGCACGAATGCCGCAAAGTTCCAGCAACAAGATGCCGCCATGGCGCGTTCATAAGACACACGTTGCGGTAATATTACGGTGATTTGCCGGCATGGTGTCTTTAAAAAGGGCTTTGGAAACACATCGTAGAAGATACTGAAAAGGGGACGGCAACTCCAGACCTATTCTTAATGAAGATGACTTGAAACCATGCAGAGACGAGCCGTCTCTGGCAGCTGTGGCTACAATGTAGTTTGTGAGTGTGTGTGTGTGCGTGCGTGCGTGCGTGCGTGCGTGCGTGTGTGAATTATTACACTATAAAGGGCTTTGGAGTCCCAGAATAGTACTATACAAATATGAAGTATTGTTATATTATTATTATTATTATTATTATTATTTGGGAAATCTGCTACTTAGTGCAGTCT
Source organism: Aphyosemion australe (assembly GCA_006937985.1). NCBI lineage: Eukaryota > Metazoa > Chordata > Actinopteri > Cyprinodontiformes > Nothobranchiidae > Aphyosemion > Aphyosemion australe. Next base: position 361,842 of record SSNS01000258.1, read on the forward strand.
TTTGCACTCTTAACATTGCAGTGACGATACTTTTGACATACTGTGCAGAATTGTTTCTTAGATTAGAAGAGTTAAACGAAGCTGATGATTCTTTTGTGTCAAGCTGTTTTTTCAGCCACAGTCGGGGTCCAACCTCATGTCATTTGAATGTGGGCTGAGAGTTTAGATTCCTCGGTTGTTTGGTTGCCAAGCCAGAGGTCCTGGCTGGGTGGAGTTGGAATAACCTTATCATTTGGTGGATGATTTACTGAAAGCAATGTAGCCGTGTTTCTAGTACAGCTACTCAGGTCTTTCCATGAGTTAAAATGTATAAATGTCAGCATTTTGCATTGGTTTCACAAGGTGTTTAATGATCTAGGCCCTTTTCTCTGTCACGCAGTTGAGCTAAAATGGCTTTGGCATAGAAATTAGAGTGGGGTAACCCGGGCAACGGGGTCAACGTCTGACCACTTTAAAAGGAGAGGTACTGAGTTTTTTGTCAAATGAGCTTTGAGACTGACAGCGGCCCTTTTGATCGCCTCCTAGTCGTCATCTTATTAAAGTGAACATTTCAAGCTGAGAGGAATGTCGACTCCATCAGACGATACTTTTTTAATCTTCTGGAGTGATTGTGATTGGTTGCATCTTATCTGAAATTATAGTTATTATCCTGTCACTCACTTTATTAACTTGAGGCCAAAATCATCAGTTTTTCACATTAAGCTACAACAATCTGGTCTGTTATTATCAGATTTCTAATAATTTAATAAAATCTTAAACCCTGAATGACTTGAGTTGTGTTAGTGTTCTAAAATACTTCAAATGAGTGCAGGTTAATAAGACTAACATGGTGCTTTGCTTGGGCCTTTTTCAGTCTCAGTAGTGAGTCTCTGCCCATTTCTGAGCCCTAAGGGTTCATATTAATATTTAGATTAGATGATGACTCTTCCAGGTCACCAAATTCATCCAATTAACCAAATGTCATGTTCAGTATTTACCAGAAGACAAAATTAACTCGCACATACAGGGAGACAAGAGAGTTATTATGACTTCATATTCATGTAATACACGTGTGTGTTTATTGGAGTTAGATTGACTCCTTTGGATGCTTTCATTGTTGCTGTTGATCCCATTTCTGTCATGGTCATGTAATCAAACTTGGGCTGGCAGGATACAAATCTGTAGAATAATATTCCAAACAACCGTCATTATCTAATATGGTCTTGCACACGTGTTTACTGGACTGAAATGTCTTAAAAAAGTACAACTTAAATGGCCGTAACTATCTTTTGGGCTTATATGGGGTCAAAAAGTAATCAGGTATAAACACTGGAGAACACGTGAAGATATCTGTCCGTCCGTCCGTCGATCGATAGATGCAAATACATAATTTCTCCGAGTGCTCCAGTTTGCCCCCCCACTCCAAAACAAACTAAACCAAAAAAAAAGAACAAAACAAACAAAAACAAGACCAAAAAAACCCAACCACCCCACAAATTTTTAACATTTTAAAATGACTTATCATGTCCTACACAACAGAGAATTTACATCAGTGTTGATATCTTTTATTTTCTCTTTAGTCTGTTTGAAACTCATTTCAATCTTGTGTTTGGTCATAATTCACTTGAGCGTCTTTGTAATGATTGTGCATATGTGGAATGTGTATTTTTAAACTAGCCATTAACATACCATGTAGATGTCAGTACAATGATGGAGGGTGGATCTTTTTACCACCCCTTAATCTTTCTGGTTGGTTGACCACCAGCTGGCTTGTTCCATTTTGCTGTTTGTGTTGTTGTAGAACCACTTCTTCTTTGGTTTTGGGGCATTTACTGGTATATGAGTGAAGCCATGAAGGCTGTGATGTCATAAATGTGGTTTATTGTCCAGTTAAGTGTCATAAAATTAAATGGAGCCCTGGGAAAAACACATTTATTACATTTAGAAGAGAAAAAAAGTCTCCTTGGCCTCACGTATTTAGGAAACACCCTGTATTGCCTCTGTGACCAAACACCTACAGCAACCACATCATCTGTTGGGCACACCCATGGTTCCTCATGCATGTACTGGAACAGCGCTATTGTTAAATCACTCAAATCCCAGCAGACAGCACAGGGTTCAGTGATCTGCTGAACCTGGTGTCACTGTAGGTACATGTACTCTGGTCAGTTTGTTTACTAAATAATCATCATCATCCTCAGCTTCACCATTGTGAGGTGCTGTGTCAGCACTGCTGAGCCTTCATGTTTTGGCATTTATTTGTTGACCTGACTGACTGGTTTCATCAATTCAGTGAGCTGTTTTTGGATCTGTGACAAGGCGGGTCATGAATCTGAATGTCAGCGCTGACGTCTAGGTGGCTCTCAGACCTGTTGTTTTGATTTGAAGATGAGTCACGGCTGTGTTCGTGTACTTTGTGCTACTTATTCATAACTTGTCAGCTTTTTTTCTGTGTTTAGCATGTAGAAGAATCTGGCTATGAATTATGGTCGTATTTATGTTAGTAAATTAGAGTAAAACTGATTTTGGGTCCAATTAACAATTTGATTTCCTCTTCTTCCTGTAGGCCTATATATTATAAAAAAGGAGTTGATTGTTTTAAAATTTTTTTAGCTAAAGTTATTCAGATCCACTGCAGAAGGTCCAAGAGCCCAAGCAAGTTAAGTTGTGGTAACTTGTGAGAAACTGTGAAATAGTATAGTTTTCTTGTTCATGTTGAATTCAAATAAACATGAAATATATAATGATTAGGGTTGGGAATTTAATGCATTAATTATGATTAATTGATTAGAAAAAGTAACACATTAATAAAAATTAACCCTATAAATAACTATATTAACTCCAACACTGGTGTTAAATTGTCAACTCCAGAAGACTAAATCAGAGTTAAAGTACCAACTCTCCAAAAACAGTTAAATTAACTCTTACTGGTGTGGACCCATATAGACACTTTAAAAGTGTTGAAATCAACTCTGACAGTGTTAATTTGAGCATCCTGAATTTGCTGTGTAGTTTGGAGGTGGTGACCGCACGAACAGGTGGAGGAGAATGAGGAACAAATTTGTCCGTGTTAAAAAGTCCAATAAACACAGTATGAACACACTAGTGATATGACTATGATGATAGCAGGATACCCCAGAAGAAGCTCTACGCCCTCTGTTGCCTGCCTGAGAATTGCTTCAAAACACCGACACACCAACAGAGAAGAATAAAAAGAAAATGTCTCCATCAGTACATGTGTGTGAGTGCAAATGTGCTGACAGAGAAGTATAAACTAGGCTTTAGAAGGCAGAGGGTAGCAGAGTCGCTCAACCGCGGGTTTCTGGCTAAAAGCACCGCCCAACTTCCGTTAGCTTCGGTTAGCTTGGTTAGCTCAGTAAGTTAACTCGTAGCTACATCGGCTCAGAGTTTGATGGGTGTCAATCATCTGCCCCTACCCTCACAGCCCCACTCTCAGCTCTATTTTTGTATTTTTCGGGAGGGACGAGACACGTGACACGGCCAAGATGGCGGTGGTGTGAACCGCCCATTGAGCTTCAATTGAGCTCTTCAGAAACCTACGGGTGTTGGTGTGGAGGGTTCGTCCATCATATATACAGCCAATTTTTAAAATGTAAAAACTTTTGGTAAATGCACAATACGTCCAAAAGATAGTCATCAGAAAAAATTACTGCAGACTCAGTTTTGTGCTTCCACATCAGTGCACTATCTGTGTTGGGTCTTATCAGATAATTGTTGCATAAACCTTGCAACAAGAAGAGGTGAAACATATAATTTTATTGTTGAATAAACCTGGATCACATCTTGACACCGTCTTACTGAGCCTGAGAATAGGTCCATTTCTGTTTGTGCCTGATGAGGCATTCAGTTGCTGTTAAACTTTCCTGTTGCAGAAGATGCAGAAGGCTCAGACGCATCAAGATGCAGACATGCACTACGATCTTAAAGATTTGAAGGAGTTCATTCAGAGCACGGCTGTGAATCAATGTGACCTTTCTCCTCAATTACAGCCACAGTATGCATCGTGTGTTGCTAATATATTTAAATGTGTGCACTCTTATTTGATGTGACATAGTACCATGGCCTTTTGTTCCTCTGTGCTCATTATTCAGTCATAGGGTAAAAAAATCTGCGCAACAAATTACCTTACTATCGATGTAAACAGTGTGTCTTGATGCTGTTATTAGTGATGCACTCTGCCTTCTGTTCAGTTGTGTCTTGAGTAGAGCCCGACCGATATATCGGCCGGCCGATATATCGGGCCGATATTTAGCATTTTTTAAATCATCGGCATCGGCCTATAAACCTCTTTAGAAGAGCCGATATAAAGTCAGGCACCTCCGCGGGCAGCCCACTGCTTTGGGAGCTGAGGAAGGACCCCATTCCAAAACACAGAGGAGTATTTTCTTCTGAGTAAAAGGTAAGGCTTCTCTTTTGGTGTTTTAAAACCCTACAGCTGTATATTTAGTGTGAATTTAAAGTAAAATATGAAATAATACTTCGCTGAGTGAAAGAAAAAAAACGAGCCGTCAGAACCGCCGTTAACCGGAAGAATGCTGCTAATGTTCGCTAGCTTGTTGTCAACTTTACTGTCTTAAACTATCAGCTGCTTGTTTGTTTAACATATTAGCTCCAGGTTTATAGATTAAATTGTTTTCCTGTATGGAAGTCGGAGAATTTCACTCTGAGTGCGGAGGAGAGGAGGAGAGGGGGGAGACTCTCGGAGCCGCAGCTTAGCCTGCACTCCCCCCCTCCTTCCCCCGCGGACACCGGTGTTCAGAGTTCGGGGCTTCTCTCGTGGGTCGGTGCGGAGCACGTAGTTTGCGTTTACAGTCTTTATTTGAATGACACATTGAACAGAAAAAACACAGAAAATGATCGCTATATAAATACAGCCTCTCTGTGTTTTTCTCTGTTTAGCGTGTAATCTGTGATCAGACACAGCCGAGAGTGTGACTAGAGACTATTTTTAATTTGTACGGTTTGTTTCCACATAAAATCTGTCCATCAACAGTCAGTAACACTAGTGAATAGTTAGGGTGCACTTTTATTAATAGAGTGTGATTGTTCAAACGTTTCTCTAATATTTATTATATTATAGACTGTAATGTGCTGAGTTCTTTGTTGCTGGAGTTCTCCTCTGTTCTTTCTGACTGAACTGATGATGGATGCTCTACAAAAATAATATCTGTTTCTCCTGTTTAGTTTCTGTCTGATGGCTGGGGAGAGGGAAGTCTGGGCCTCTCTCCTTGCTGCTGCCCCCGCGACCCGACTCCGGATAAGGGGAAGACAATGGATGGATGGATGGATGGAAGGATGGCTCAACAAAAGTCAGATCAAGGCAGCATTTCATGGAGTCAACACCAAGGAAAGCAAAGTGTGATATCAAGCAGGATGCTGGTGAGCTGGAGATGAAAAAGGTAAAAAGAAAACACAACCTGAGGGTTCCCCATCTCCAGGCTTACAAAGAAGCTGCTGCTGAGACCAGAGCACTAAAGGGTTTCATTTATAGTTTACATGCAGATGTTAAGAAATAGTCAATTAAAAAGGCTGAAGGAAGTTTAGATGTTGCTGGTGTGTTTTAGCAGGTGGCTATTGTGTTTTCAGCATTATTCATTATTAAATTATTATATTACACATTTTAGTAGAATTTGTTTATATTCTAAAATTGTATTTATTTTTATTTACATGTAAATGCACATCTCTGAATAACATGCTGCTTAATAAATGTTCTGAAATATTATCAACTGACATTTCTTTTTTTGCTTGTTTTGTATATTTCATACTTGGTCAGTTTATTGGTATTTTTTATTAATCTTGGTAAATGTTTGATTTTAACACTGAGCGGTGCACAAAATTAAGATTAAACAGTTGGTTAAATTCAGTGTTTTAAAGCTGATTAGGTTAAGAAATGTGCATCTACTGTTATTGGTGATAATTTATCATTCAGATAAGGTGCAAAACATTAAAATATTGGCCATGAAATCGGCGCAAAAAATCGGCAGCACTTATCGGCCATCGGCTGACCATGACCGCCTCATATCGGCATCGGTATCGGCAATAGAAAAACCAATATCGGTCGGGCTCTAGTCTTGAGCATCACAGCAAGTACTATCTTGTATATATTATCACTAATTGAAAGTCACAATAGATAGCTTTTTAACTTTAAGCTAGAGCTTTAACATTGATCTCAGTGGTTGTTGGGTTAGAAACTTGACCAGTTTCATATTTGACACCATTCTGCAGCCCTCTGCTGACCAAAAACCGCACTAGATAGTTTTGTGGAGCAGGTAGGTGTTCTACGGGGCGCTTTTATACCTTCTTTACGGCTGTTAGCTGTAATGCTAGCAGTTAGCATTTTCAGTTTGCTGATTGTCAATAAAAAGCACAAGAAGAAGAAATAGAAGAAGTTTGCTTTTACTGTTGGCGTGATGGAGGAGCCTGGAAGTAAAAGTAAGAGAGTAATGTCTTTGGAGGTGAAGCAGAGAGCTAAAACCAGAGTAAACATTGTCACTGCCTACGCTAGTTTGAAGAAGCTAAAGGAGGCTACAAAATCACGGACTGATGGTGACCTGTCTTTGTTGCAACTGGACTTGTAAGTAATAATATCTTTTGTACAACAGTGTGGATCTTTTTACTTCCTGGTTTATTTTAGTATTAGTTGACTCATGTTAGTGTTAGCCCATTGTTAGCACTAGCTATAGCAGGCTGCAGCTGGGTTGTTTACGACAGTTGTAATTCCACTTTCAACCAGTAGGGTGGAGGAGCAGGAAACTGCTCACTGTTACTTTAAGGTTTCTGAACATCAATGTGAATTTTATTCACTGGTTTACATCATCTCTCATTTGTCTTCAGACGTATCTAAATCTACTCTACTAAAACTAAAATCTACTGAAGTCTTCAGTATTTGCTGTGCAGGTGCAGCTCCATCCGTCGTAGCTCCCACAGGTCACCACTCACCCTCCTCACATCATGTTTTTAATCATAAACAGGAACCTGGTAAGAAATAAACAGGCTGAAGCACATTGCACACAGTCACACCCAGTGTTCCCAGTGTGTTACAAGGTGCAGTTACTCAAGAACCAATGTTGCATGACATCTTGTGTATTCAGATTGCAACAAAGTATATTTGTAAAGGAAGAGATCCACCCTAAAAAATAATTAGGCAGAACAAAAATACATCAAATTTGTCACTAGATGAATCTGCTTAGATAAATGTTTGTAGTGTATTATAGCAGTTTTATCTGAAATAGAACTAATTATAAAAAATTGTCTTCAAAATGTTAAAATGTATAAAGATAATAAATGTAATATCAAATGTGTTTTCTTTATTAGGTTATATTTTAATATTTTGTTAGATGCTCCATACTGTTATAGTATATCAGTGCTCCTGAAAAACAAACCAAAAAAAAGCACACTGACTTCATGGTTGAACATCCAAACCTTTAGCAGCTTTTCTCTGCTTTTATGGCAGCGTCATGATTTGTCCACGTGACAGTGGTGTTGGCATGTTTTTAAGGCCTGAATGTCACAAACATATTTGTTTGATATATTTCTTATCCTAAATAGGTCTATAGACATTTTATGGTAGTTTATTATTGATTCCAGTGTCGTGAGTTTTATTCACCATTAAACAGCACCTCTGCCACCTGCTGAGATAAATCACTTCCTTCTTAAAATGTGAACTCTTGATAGTGTTTTCCAACTCAGTAATATCGTTAAAAAATTAGGATTTCAGTAAAGACCAAAATAATCATGAAATATATTGTTTTCCATCATCCTATTTTCTGCACAATCAGTTCACCCTCCCAAGGCTTTCACACACACACACACACACACACACACGCACGCACGCACACAAGTTTCCACTGAGGATGTGTCTGGTTAGAGTCAAGGAGAGATACTCCATCAGATGTGCGTGGTGGCGTGTCACATGTCTTGGACTATTGTCACAGGATGGGAAGTTTGTAGAGGCAGAATTTCCTTTACCTCAGCAGAGGAAATCACTGGGTACGACCCATAGCCTGTTCCGTCTTTTCAGGACGGTCACTGATACATTTTAAGTCGGATGTTAGACAAACACACACAAGGTCATATGAAATCCCACATTTTGTGTGCCTGCACTCGACATGGACTGCTCTCAGTGTGGCGTTTCCTGAATAACCGTTTTCCACTCGGTTGAGTGATGTCACCCAGTTTGGGAGCGGAGGGGTTTTGCTTCGATGCCGTAAAGATGATGTCATCAAATTTAGCTAAAATCTGATGTTATGTTCTGGAAAGAATTGTTTCACTGCCTCGGGGTTCTCATTAATTGGAAAAGATGACTAATACGCTTGTTTTGATCACGTATGAGTGCATGCCAGAAGTTTTTCACATCTTCAAAATTTCTAGTTTGGCTTTAAAATAGAATGCTAAATGTTTACGTAAAGTTTTTTTTTTTAGTCTGGCATTATTTGAATTCTCAACCACTATTTAGGTATTTGGTTATATTTAGTTTTTCTGATTCAGCTTTTCACTTAGAAGATGGAAAAAGGGACGTCATCTTTTATATGTTAAGATGTAGTAGCACCAGCTATATCAAGTGCATGAAGTAACTGTAAATAATATTATAGTTAACAAAGTGCAAAGGACTCTGACCCTTAAAGGTGTGGTTCACTGAAAAACAATTTTTAATGATTATTTCTGATTATAAAGGGCCCCCTGGAGTTTTTCCATTCAGGCTAAACATAAAAATAGTCTCCTACACCTATCTCCTGCATTAGCTTCTGATAGAAAATAAATGGTGAAACGCGAGGATTAGAAAATCCTGACAGATCTACGTCACACTGTCACTCAACATTCATGGACTCACCCATCTTGACTCATGACGGGGACGGTTGTTGTGGGTTTAGCGTCCAGGAAACAGCAGAAAACGTCTCTGCTAGTAGAAGCTAACCGTTAGCATTAGCAACTCAACAGCACGGCAGAACTCCTTCAGGCTTGTGCTATTTGTGGAGATAAAACATCAACGTTGCAGAACAAACGGAGTCAGTGGCAGTGGCGGCCGGTGACTTTTTTTTTGGGTGGGGCGCTAACCACATATCACCACTAGGGGACGCAAAATTACCATTGATTCTTAAGCATCAGCGTCACACAACTGACGGTCACAGTAGCGCTTCCGGCAACAAAGTTGTTCAAAAGGTTTTTGAATATATTAAGCATGTTTTTGACAAACATTCATCCATTCACCCATATATTACACAAACTGCACACACGCTTAAGGGGACTAGGCTAAATCTAATCAATAGAATCCACTTTCTACAAACAGAACACCCATAAGCTGTAAGTAAACGTGAGGCCGTAAAATAGACGCTACACGTATCCAGAAAAACACACAGTGACCAGTGGCGGCTCGTCCAGAAGCAGCCGGCGTTTTAGATTAAAGCCCAGACTCACAAACAAGAAGTTCAACTTAGTTCAAACCGTATGGAGCGGTGCTAACCGCTAACGAGGCAGCATGCTGTTTCCTGAAGCCAAAAGCTAAAATGAGGCTTACCTGCAGGTTATGGCCATAATCCGTGTGGTGTAGTAAAAATAATCCACTCGGTTCGTGAAATTCTACATCCCAACGTAAAAGCTTAGCTGATCAGACTGTTTGCTGGCATTGTTTTGCCAAAGACAAGAGTTTGCCCGCCCGCATTCATCATTTTCCTGTTTACGTGGATTCTCTCCCTGTGATTGGTTAACACGAAAGCCAGCCAGCTGAAAAAAACTCAACAACAAGCAATTCGATTGGCTGAGGTTTCACACATTGGAACCTACTAGCAGCGTTTGCTACGTCAGGTTTTGAAGCAATTAACTTTATTTGTCACTGATGATTTCACAATTATAGCAAAGATGGCTAAAAGGTTGGACAACAAAAAAATATTCAGTGGAAGCAAGGCCGTATCCAGAGTTTCGAAATTACCGAGGTCCAACTTCCGTTATCCCGTGCACATTAATTACAAAGACAAGACCATAACTGATTCCAGTTACATTATTTATTTAAAAATAAAGTTACTTGTATGTGTATGATGTTCTTGTGTGTGTGTGTGTGAGAGAGAGAGAGAGAGAGAGAGAGAGAGAGAGAGAGAGAGAGAGAGAGAGAGAGAGAGGATGAATATGTTTAGCTGGTATCTAGAGTAGGGTTGCAATGATTATAAATATTGGTGGTACGATTATAGGCTGAGAAATAATCACGGTTTCATGATTACCTTACATGAATTGATTTCACATCTAACATATAAATCACAAACATTTTATAAAGTATTGATAATGTGCAGGAGTACATTGTATAAAGGTTTTAAACTCCTGAGGATATTTATTGCTGCTTTTCAGAGATTCTGCTTAGAAAAATTCATTAGTAAAATCAAAGTAATCTCTGTAATTTTTAAATTACAGTTAAAAACTTTTAAAATACCCTTAATTAGATTTGCCTAATAGCCTGTTTTTAGTTTCTGTAAAAACAAAAAAGGTTTAACTGTTGACACCTGGTCAAGGTTAACACGTTTATTCAACACTGAAAGATGGAGACGCCTTCATTAAATGAGATGCTAAATTCCTACTAGTGCATTTGTTATTATGAATATCCTTAAACATAATGTCTACTTGTTCATATCTGTATTTTCAAAATTGACTAGTAAGAATATTATTTGGACAAGGATAAATGATATTATTGCTATGTAACATAGGAATAAAAAAGGTGTTAGATTAAATGTTAAAATGACTTGCTGTACTGGCTTGTTATAGACAAATACAGGGGAAAGGTAGTACAGACTACTAAATGAACCCACGTGTTACGTGTTAAAACTTTTNAAAACGCTACTGAACCCATTCTTAGTTTAAATATTTTAGTATAACTCCGGTTTTATTTGGGCTCTTAACAAAAATAAAAACGGGTGTGTAGTTTATAATTCGCATTTTAAACATTAATTGAATCGGAAACTCAGAGAGGCGGAGTCTTGCTGCTGCAGCGTCCCAAAGGTGTGTTTTCATTGGTCAACTGCAGACAGGAGTCGTAGGTTTTTAAGCAGCGCTTCAAGACTGTTGGAGGGTGTCTTCTTTCTAATGAGACTCATATCAATGCCTATGCTACACGTAGGCTGCTGGTGAGCGCAGCTGAGCTTTTTTTTTCAGCACCCCCTGCTGAAAATATATTCCCACGACTATGATCATAAACAATAAGTTCGGCTGCCTGGCGTTGTTGTAGCGCCTCCCCCGTCATAGGCTGTTAGAGAATTTTTTTTTTAATATTCTGCAGAAAAATACCGAGGTCCGGACCTCGGTGTCCTCAATGGTAGATACGGCCTTGAGTGGAAGTAGTGTGTTGCTGCTGTGACAAATTGGCACAGATGGAGCCACACTGTGCCAGCCTGTGGAAAGTTTTCCCCTCAGGGCGGGGTGAACAACCTGACCAATCAGCGATCTCCTCCCCCTGGTCTGAGCAGAATTCACCCGGTGAGGCGGCGACGATCGCTAAAAGATGCGACCAACCGCTCTCCTATTCTTTCTCGTTGTGGACGGTTTGGGGACCCACTGCACATGCGCCAGTTAGCCCATATTAAGTCAATGGTAAAGATTGCTGCGCCCGCGAGAGGACACGTGACAAGTACGTCGACGATTCGGCCGTGTTAAAAGTAAAATAAAACATTATTAAACACAGATTACACACAGCACTTAGTCCATATGGTGTGTATAGATCGTTTAGTTCACTTTTTATGTTTTTTTAAATATATTTTGTGATTCCTATCTTCTTCTTCTCCTTCCTGTGAGTGGTGGGGCGGCGCCCTAGCGCCCCCTATGGACGAGCCGCCACTGGTCAGTGGTGGAGTCCTACATTTCAAAACAGCATTTACCTTCTTGTTGAAAATAGGCAGCTTGGGGCGTCTATTGTAGCATACCAAAATGTCTGTTCTGTCTCCGTCCTGCTTTCCTAAGCAAATTAGTAGTGTTTTAAAGGCCACAGAGAAACGGTTTGTTCTGAGAAAAGCTATTACAACACATCATAAGCTTAAACACACATCAACTCGCATGTCCAACCCACTTTAATATTGGCAATATCTAAATGTTGGTGGCAATAATGCTAACTGCAGAACAATGCTAGCCAGAGCTACTGCTAATATTCCAGTTCAAACATGTACACACACCAGTACTAAGCAGTTAACACAGCAGCACTGAGACTGGCAATTTTAAATCAATCAGCAAGAGATGAAACCAATAGCAACAGTGTCATCTGCAAGTCCTTTTCCCTCCAGGTGAAGTGGATGGATGACAGCTGACTCTGGATCAGACACAGGCCTATTCATTCAAGTCATTTTTGTGTTGAATTTGGAAACCACTGCCCAGATTAGTAATGTATCACAGTTTCAAGGTTATACTTTAATGAATAAATGATAAGAATTCTAAGTGCTTAATGGATCTTTATCCAGTCTCGTTGTGTCATGTACTCCTCTTGAATCCATCTCTCAACAGGGATCTTGTCTTGTTAATACAGCTGTCCTGTAGATCTGTTCAGAAATACTTTGTATTGAGTGGCCTGCTGCCAAAAACAGGCAAGCTAGACATAAAAGCAGGATAACAGTTACGATTTAATGACTTTATTTTTTTATTAACCTGAAATCGGACACTGAAATATGAGTCACTGTTGCTGCTGTCCAGTTTACACTATTACAACATGATTTAATACACTGAGCTGCAGCAAGGCTCTAATGAGTCAACCTTTATGGCCTTTCTGCCAACATTTTTGCAAACCCTTGTAGTTCCTTTTAAGTCTCTGTGGTGAGGTTCATTTCTAACGTGTCTCTGCAGGTGATCATGTAATCCCAGCAGACTCATTTAAAGGCAAACATTCAGACCTATCCTGCTGTTGCTTGCTCACTGGAGCACTTAGACACACGGAGTCATCATTAACCCCACCTGTAAAAATGTGATGCCTGCCACATAAAAGCTCTGTGCTGTAATCAAACTGATTCAGTGTGGTTTGGAGGTCTTTACATTGTGAATTTAACTGATTTTAATACATGTCTCAGTGTTGATTAGTAATTAAATGATCTTGTATTTGGATGCTTGTATGAGGTGTATACAGGAATTTAAATGTTTCCATAAATGAAAACAGTGATTGTACTCAGATTCAATGTCTTCAATGGTTTTATGTGTAGATGAGTTTATAGGAGGTCTGGCTGTATAAAACGCAATTTATTGGGTTATAGACAGCAAAACACATTCATTTAGAAGGTTTGGATGCAGAATGTTGGGCAAGGCTTAATTAATGCAGGTTATTGGTTCTGGGACTGGATATTGGGCAGATTCTTTTGTTTATTCTGCTTTCTGTTTGTTGCTTTTTGCTGAAAGTAAAAAAAAGGCATTTCTTGTTATTATGCTATGCTTGACTCTGCATGTTTTTTCTGCAGGAGCAGTCTGTTCCTGCACTTTGCTTTGCACTGTCGTTAGTCTGCACTTTTACTCCTGAGACAGAGTTGTTTTGTTCGTTCTGATTCATCACTTGAGCCACACAACGCCCAGCACTGACTGGCTTGTCCCATGCAGTATAACTGTTGCACAAGCTGTAAATCATAAATCAATTTTTTGAAAATCCTAATCACTTTGTTGTTACAGCTTGATTAAAAATGGTTTTGTTGAGTTTTTATTTATGTAGCTCAAACCTGAATTAGCACCAATCCCCCCAGGACAACTCAGTGTTTGCAGTAGTTCAGACATGAGCAGCTGTGTTTATCCTCTCTTTAGTGTGATTGACTTGTCTTTATCTTCACTGTCTTTTGTAATATTACTATCCATCCTTCAATTTTCTTCCACTTATCTGGGGTCGGGTCGCGGGGGCAGCAGCCTAATCAGAGAGGCCCAGACTTCCCTCTCCCCAGACACTTGGGCCAGCTCCTCCTGAAGAATCCCGAGGCATTCCCCGGCCAGCTGAGAAACATAGGGTGTTTCCAGTTGCAAGGAACCTCGCCTTGATGCGTTTATCCGACCCCGGTTGCCTAGGAGATACGTCGTCAGTAACCGCCAAGGCGTATTCCAATCGTTTCCAATGTTCATGTGCTAGCAAGGTGTCTGTGCTCCGTTTGTTAGCTGTTTAGCTAATTCACCAAGGATACATGAAAGGTGCCTTGTTGCCTTCTCTTGGTCAAGAATTTCCCAGAATGCAGTGCAGTATTTTCAAACAGATGTGATCAGGAGCCGGCAGCAGCTACTTCGGGGGCAAATTTCCAGTTTAAATGTAAGTCAACTAATTGTAGCTATCGGATTTATATCTAAAATGTTTTTTTAGACTGTACTTCTCACCCTATCTCTAAGGGAGAGCCCGGACACTCATGGGCAGAAAACTCATTTCAGCCGCTTGTATTCGTGATCTCATTCTTTCAGTCACAACCCAGTTTTAAACAATGAACTTCTTCAGTTGAAAATCTAAATAAATTTTGACAAGAACATTAAGTCATAATGTTTGTATGGGATGGGACACGCTGTCGGCTACAATCAAATCAAATTGTAGCTCAAATCTGACTGCATTGTAGCCATTTTTGTTTGTGTTGTGTGATAATGGCAATAAAGTTGTCAGTTTGACTCTGTTGATTCTCTAAACCTAAACAACATATTTCTTAAGTATCATCTGTTGTTTCCTGCTTTAATGAGCTCAGTCTGACAAGTTCTCCATCTGTTCTGAGACTGACGGTGAACATAAACAAATTATAACTCACACCTGTTATATTTTAGGTTTGATCAAATGTCTCTGCCTCTCAGTGTGGATTTCTACCTGTTTTCATCTTTTTAAAATAAATAAATTCATAGTTTTATTGAAAATCTTCTTCTGACCCATACAAACACAACAACCCTTTAGGGAATGACAGCTCTGAGTAATTTGGACATGTCAGCGATCACAGTATGCTCATGAATCCGTCTGATTTAATCATATTAATGAGGTCTAGGGATTGTTGTTTAACTGTTATGATACATAATAAATAAGTCTCAAGGTGTTGCTTAGCCATCTGATGTCATCATATATTTAGCTGATAGAGCAGTTTTTCAAAATAACACTTGGTTACTATTATTATTATTATTATTTATTTTTAGATTTTATGTAACCGGCTAAAGCGGGTCATGCTGTGATGCTGGACAGTCACATCCGGTAGATCACCAAGGTCAACGCAGCAGTCGGCAGAAACAGTTGTTATATAACTGTGCTGCTTTTCTGACCTCTCTGCATCTTGCTTAAAAAAATGTTCACAGAAGTTTTGGCTAAATGGAATTTAGCAGAATTCAGATTTTTCTAATTAAAACAACATAAATCTCTTTTTGCTTTACTTCCAAGGAGCCATATTTCCCAGGAATCATTTGAAGTTCTCTTGATCTATTTGTTCAGTTTTTGTAAAATTTTTAACTCATCATCCTTGAAGAGCAGATCTACTGAGAAACCATTTTATTTTTGAAAAGAATCCATTACTCTGAGTTTAACATGCAGGTTGAACGTGAAAATAGTCTTCTACCCCTATTTCCTGCATTAACTTCTGATAGAAAATAGATGAAAAAAACACTTGGCTCAGAAAAGCCTGACAGATCTATGTCACACTGTCACTAAGCATTCATGGAATCACCCATCTTGGCTCGCGACAGGGAAGGCTGTTGTTGTTTCAGCATCCAGGAAACAGCAGAGAACGTTTCGGCTAGTAGAAGCTAACTGTTAGCATTAGCAACTCCAAAACATGGCAGATTTCCTTCATGCTTGTGTTATTTGTGGAGATAAAACATCAACGTTGCAAAGCAAGTGGAGTCGGTGGTAGAGTCGTGTTGCTGTTAGCCAATCAGAGGCGAGATGTGTAAATATCAGGAAATAAGACTCCAAATCCTGCCGTCTGAAGCTACTTTCTCCTCCGACTGAGGTCTATGTCCTTAAACTGGTGCACCGGAGCTTTTTCCCCCCCAGAGAACGACTTACAAGGCACTCACTCCTACTAGAGACCACTGACAATGTATTAAAATATGAGTAACATTGACCTTTAAGCTAATCTACTTTTGTTAATAGATCCTTGGGAATCTTCTTGGTGCTGAAATACAATTTTATACTATTCAAACTTTTTATTCTTCATTGTTTCATAGATCTAATTTAATTAAATCTGATTGTGTCTTTGGGATGCTGGTAAGCTGCCTCTTATGTGTCATCAACACACAAATCCTAGGAGTTTAGGAGCCTTAGGTCTGAGGTGTTTAACTTTTAACAAACAACAAAACAGCCATTTGAAAACAGTCACACACTGAAAATTAATATAAAAACCACTGAAGTCCAGAGAAAAACTTCTGAAGAAAAAAGACACTAAAGCATAAAGAAAAGATGGATTACTCCAGGAAGGTTCTGTCATTACATCACTTTGTGCTTAGACTCTATTATTACATGCCTCTAAAGGTGTTTGGTATCTTTGGTTCTAAACCATTATTTTTCGTTATTTAATTATTAAAATGCAGAAAATCAATCTCAGTCAAACTGATCCAATGAAGTTCAATTAAAACTCTTGCAATGCTTTGAACACAATACCTGATGAGAGGTGTCAAAGCAATCCAGTTAATGAAGCTAAAGGTATCTGATGCCATGTGTGACCTCTATTTCTGAACATTTTTAGATGTCTAAGAGAAGTGCAGACTACGTGGCAGCAGGAATAAATGTCTTTCATAATCAATGATGACACACAAACTCATTTTTTGTAGATTTTTCTAGCATATTGTCAGTTCTCTGTTGGATGATGTGGTAGATCTGAGCGTCTTACAATCCTCATTGTTCTGATGGAAAGACTAAATATCCCCTACAGGTGTAGTCAGTGGTTTCAATTCCTTTTGTTCAGCCAAACCGGACAGACGTGTTTCCACCACTGCTGTACTACGTGACTTTTTTTAATATACATGTGGAACCACTTAAGCCGGCTCACACACCTTCTCCAGAACCACCGACACGTCCATTCATTGTGCCCTGAGTTATATAACTAAGACTGTAAAAAACACCATAAACTAACACATGAGCTTTGACACTCACCCAACTGGTCAGTTAGTCGCTTTTAACATTTTGTAGTTATACGGCTTGTATTTTAGACTTTTGTGGCTTTTTTTATTAACCCATTAAAGCGCAAAGCATGAAAAAATCTGAATATTCATTTTTTAATGATCTATTTATCGGGCAAACGTCAATAAAATAATTATGGGATTATTGAAAACATTTATTAGGTAAATAAACTATAATGCAGCAGTTATGAGAAAATATAAACAGCACTTATGTCCTGCAGTACTTAGATGGTCCACAAGGAGGCAGAAGACTTATTCAGAATTCAATGGAGGAAATGTTTGAGGAATATACTAATCCTGTAAAAGAGATGGAGGTCTAGGAAAAATGGAATATTTGGCTTTAAAGAGGACCTAGAACCTAAACCAACATTTTCCTTGTTGTTGAATAAGACAGCTTGGGTGGTCAACAGTAGCATGCCAAAAAGTCAAAGCCGTGTGTGACCTACTTTTTATGTAAATTAGAAAGTTAAAAAAGGCAAGAGAAAAACTTCTGATCTGAGAAAGCCTTCCTTAACACGTCACTAGGGGGAGCCCTTCCTCCTCAAACCTGCATGTCTCCAGTGTCTGAGGCCTTCTGGGGAAACCAACCAATCAGCAAGCAGCTCATTATCATATTCATGTCCTGGATGAGTGGGAGGGGCAAACAGCTCTTTTCACAGCAAGGCTGGTTTAGGGGTTTTAGAATGGCCTGTATCAGGGCTCCTGGGACAGATGAAAGCCAAAAGAGTCTCAAAGCTCTGTTTTAGATTGTTGATTAACTGCATTCTAGGTCCTCTTTAAGTGGTAAAATGGCAATTTTCATTTTGGGCTTCATCTCAAAGAACAGGTTGTTCATTTCTGTTGCAACATCAGCTCTTGCATACAGAGTTCATGCACGGCTGTAAAAATCTTTTAGAGGAAAAAAAGGGTCTATTTCTACATATCATCAAATAACCCCCAACTAACAGCTTGTTCCATTACTATTTTAGACCTTCACATATTTTGGTGCTCTGTTATTAGACGTCCAGTCCAGAAACTCCCACTGACCGGTTATCATCATAATGGAATTCAGGCCCAGCAATGTCTGCAATAACACAGCTCACATGTCATACATCAGCTCGTGTGTTCTCCTACGGCGAGTTGTCCTCCCTGGTGTTGACACAGTTGGTGTTTGTGCAGATGACATAGACGAGGGCAAACTGAGTCCCTTTGGCTTCCTGCTGCTTTCACAGATCATCAGTGCAGGACGTAGACACGGCCCACTCTCTGTAGTGGAAGCTGACTATCTCTGTTACTGACACACATATCTGAGATTGGTAAACTCCAACAATAAAATCAATTTAGCTAATTTCCTTCAATGTCAGAGTTATAATGTTGACTTATAGTTGGTTAAGGGACCTAAATAATGTATTTAAAGCATCAATCATTATGAGACGGGCACTTACTGTAACTCCTTTGCCACCGTCATACCAAAAGATTTGTTAAACTGATTGTAGTACGTTAAAACCTTTTCCACTTGTTGTACTTTAAAATCTTTCCTAAAACGTGCAGCTCTGCTGTTTATGATGTTAATTGGTGCCTGTAGTCTCCTTAAAATGTGAACTCTAGAAAGAGTTTCCCAACCCAATGAGTAATGATGTGAAATAACACTATATTCCATCCATCCGTCCGTCCGTCCGGGGTTGTGTCGCGGAGGCAGCAGCCTAAGCAGAAAGGCCCAGACTTCCCTCTCCCCAGCCACTTGTGCCCATACTTGCCAACCTTGAGACCTCGGAATTAGGGAGACATTCAAAAGGGCCGGGGGGTATACATATACACTCACAAGTGAAAAAAAATCAAGTTTTTTTTATTTGACATAATAATTATAAAACATGGGACACAGTCTTAGCTGCCCCAGATTTGGTCCAGGAAAACAATAATCCCCAGACTGCTATATAATTTTTTGACTTTATAATCACTATACTGTAGATAATTTATTGATGCCGTGTTTTGATTGTTTCATCTCCTTTGATTCAGTAGATTTTTCACAAAAGAATTTTATGATTTTCTTTCCTTAACAGAATGGACACTTAGGGAGCATACAGTCTATTCTACACATTATTTAAATAGAAATACAAGAACATTTTTTTAGCCTATGTGAGTTATCAGACTTCCAACTTAGTATCTTTAAATGTATATTTTGGCCAAATCCACCTGTTAAGATGCAGCAATGTTTTTCCACAGACCTGCAGTGTTGTGAGTTTCATGAGCCCACAGAGTTTAAATAACTTAGTTCTGCTCTTGAGTATCAACAGTGATGCTCATAAACCTTTAGATGGGCTTAAACTATTATGCTGTTGGTTTAAAAAGCAGGAATGTGATCCTTTATTAGGAACCAGGCAGCAGAGAACGTAATTGACTTTAAAACATTCGTCTTAACTGTGTTAAAAAACGTCAATTATTTCATTTATCTGCCCAAAGTCGTGGCTTTTTCACTGATAAGAAACTTGTTAATAACGCAAATATATTTTAATTTAGCCTCGTCGCTCTTATTTCTAATCATTTACTTCCTTAACGAGCGGCTGAGCGCTGCGCGCTCCCGCTGCAGGAAAGTGCAGAGCAGAGCTGAGTGAAGTTAGCTTCCCACCCACGAATGGTTAGTGCTACGTTTGTGCTGGAAGCTGCTGAAGATGGTTTGCTGAGCAGCATGCACGCTGCCGCTGGAACACAGACAGCAGCAGCGGTTAGGCAGAAATTTGCATTGTTGTCCGGGTGGAAATCGGGAGAAATTCGGGAGAATAGTGGCGGCGGGAGATTTTCGGGAGGGGGCGCTGAAAATCGGGAGTCTCCCGGAAAATTCGGGAGGGTTGGCAAGTATGCTTGTGCCAGCTCCTCCGGGGGAATCCCAAGGCGTTCCCTGGCCAGCTGAGAAACATAGTCCCTCCATTGTGTCCTGGGTCTTTCCTTGGGTCTGCTCCCTGTTGGACGTGCCCGGAAAACCTCCCCAGGGAGGCGTTCAGTAGGCATCCTAACCAGATGCTTGAGCCACCTCAGCTGGCTCCTCTCGATGTGGAGGAGCAGCGTATCTACTCCGAGCCCCCCCTGTATATACCTCCAGATATAAAAGTCGAGGTGATCGATCTTTCCAGGCTGTTGCACCCCGACTTTGGAATGAACTTCCTTTATCCCTACGTGTTACTGACAGTCTGGTCACCTTTAGAAAGCAGCTGAAGACCCTTTTGTTTAAAACAGCTTTTACTTAAATCTTTTATGTTTTATTCGTTTTTTCTAACTTGTATTTATAATAATCTTTCATTTGTTTTATCATTTTTATAATTTTATGACTTTCTGTTTTCTGATTTTTAATGATTTTATGATATTCTGTTGTTTTGTTTTAAGATCATTTTATGATGACTATCTTGTGTTTTGTTGATCTTTGTGAAGCACTTTGTGATTCTTTTTCTGTGATAAGTGCTATACAAATAAAATTTACTTACTTACTTACTGTATAACCAAGCTTCTCACCCTATCTCTAAGGGAGAGCCCAGACACCCTGTAGAGAAAACTCTTTTCGGCCGCTTGTATCTGCAATCTTGTTCTTTTGGTCACTACCCAAAGCTTGTGACCATAGGTGAGGGTAGGAACGTAGATGGACCGGTAAATCGAGAGCTTCCCCTACCGACTCAGCTCTCTTTACCATGACCGGTACAACGCCCGCATCACTGCAGACCCAGCACCAATCCTCCTATTGATCTCGAATAAGACCCCGAGATACTTAAACTCCTCCACTTGAGGCAGGACCTCGTCCCTGACCTCCCCCTTCCACTCGTGGGAGGGGCCATAAGGATCAGGTGTATTGTATGTTGGATGGTAGTCAAAGGCAGGGACCATGGCGGTCTGATCCTGGGCTACAAAAGCTAGCTCTCGGTACATAGAATAACGCAATATTGACAAAAATAATTGTCCCAGTATCGAGCAGCCTTATATTGTAGTACCAAACTACAGAGGACAGCTTATGGGTGTCACAACCTCAGAGAAGAATCTGTTCCTCAGCCTTATTGTTCCAGTTTTGATGCTGTTCAACCTTCTACCTGAAGGAAGTAGGGTGGAAACGACGTTTGATCTAAAATGCACTCATCTGCTTGTTTTCCTAATCTTAGAACTTTGTTGTTGTGGATTGTTTTATTGTCTAACTGCAGAAGAAGCTGAGGGTCAGAACCCGGAAGTAAAAATCTGTTTTCTTTTTCCTAGCTGGTGAAACGTCAGGAACGACAGTCAGCGGTCCTCGGAGAGGTAAGAATTTCAACATCAGCCAGCACCATTTTCCCTCCTGCTCAGGCTTTTAATACACCTGCTGATTGCAGGAACAACACCGCTCTATTTCGGGTATTATTTTACACCAAAACAAGCACGACTGATGGGAAATAAAGTATGGGGGTGAGGTGGAACGTTTTGGTCTGTTGTCCAAAGCCTCCTCCCTTTTCTATGGTTTTTTGTCAAGGACACAAAGGCTACTTGGAGAGCAGCAGTGGACACTTTTATTTTGGAAAAACCTTGAACAAATGACAGCGTTGGTCAGTGGCTAACTCACAAACTACTTATGGCCTGAGTTTTTATGTGCACAAGGTAGCTTTATTATTATTATTTCAAACAGAATGTTGTTCCAAGCAAGACGAGTCTGCGCTTGTTGGTTTTAGAGATGAAGTGTGTGTTGAGGGAAATACCAGTAAAGAACCACTTAAACACACTATTTTCTGACAACTGGAAAATGTTCTTTTTGTTTTAAAAACTGCTGCAGTTTCAATGTTTTATTTCAATTTATTTTATTAGTGTCACACTTTTCACAAGACAATTTCTGTTTTGCTTTCTGTTTGTGTTTCAGTCGTTCTTCATTCTTCAGTTTCTCTTTTGCCTCTGTAAAGTTGTTACTGGTGACAGCAGGCTGTTATGTTTAAAGACCTGCAGGACACCTAACGTGTTTTTCATAGCAGTAAAAATGACTGCGTAGCTATAAACGAGCATTTTCTGTCCAAGTGCAAATTTAAATTCTTGGGTTGTTTAGGAATTAAAGTCAGTGGAAGCATTAAAGGTGCTATGTGGGAAATTCATAGAAATCATGGTAAAAATTGCGACTCTTTAGCGACATGCAGTTCAGAGTAAGTATTGCAGCTACGGTGGCCCACTCAAAAAGGCAACAACTCCAGCGTTCACTCCAGCCATCTGGTTCGTTTTTTACAAAAAGCATGAGATTGATTTATTTCTAATCTCTGTAGCCTAACTCACACAAAGCATATAACTACTCAAGCAGGGAAAAAACATTTTTTAATGAGTGTTCAGTCATAATGCATAATGCCAAGCGTAGCCCCCCCCTCCCCCGACGAGATGATGCGCACACCCCCCCGCGACGAGGCGGCGCGATCCGCCACCCCCCTCAGTCAACAAGCATCACTGCTGTAAACATTTCTAGGGGAAACACTGCTGTTAGCTGTTGTATCAACCTACCAGTCCTGAAGGAAGCTAGCATAGCTGCCTGTCACCGATTCACACATGGAGGAGGGGTGGCATCAGCTGTGGCGTCCGGTGTCATGTGGATCAGAGCAGCGGAGTAAACAAGAGTCTGCCGGTTAGCCATCAGCTAATCGTGGCACACGGTATGAGCCGCAGTGAAGATCGAGATGGAGCTAACATCAACCACTGGCTGTTTAGCGATCGGATAGCCGATGAGGTTTGGCTGGAGCCGGGGACACGCTGTGGAAATAAAGTACCGGTAACTAATGCTAATGTGGCTACCGGCTAGCGGACCACCGCTGAAGCGTGTTGGGAGAGACACGGCAGGCTGCGGTAAGAGAGGAGACTTAGAAGGAACTTTCTTAAAGAAGGACTTTGGAACTGATATGTTGGGACCGGATTGGGAGCTTTATTATGAAGAAAATAAATAATCAGCTGAGGTGAGTCATAAACCACACTTGGTGTCTAGCTGTTGCGGGCGGGGTTCTCATCATATGCGGCTGCTGAGTGTTGGAAATCAATAAGACCTGACATATTTGATGTGTCTTTTGATTTCATTGTTTGTTATTCAAACTAACAAAGTTACAGCAACGGTGTAGCGGCTAGTCTCGTCTCTTCTTAGTTGAATTGTCAGACGCCATGCTTCCACGGCGCACTGCTGCCCTCTGCTGTTTCTTTCAGGTTACAGTCATAGTGCAAACGCGTAACTCAGAGCTCGTATGTCCCTAAATAGCTACCGTATTTCAAGATGGAGGATGACTATGGAGCGTCGACCACAATTTATGTATTAAAAATGTAAAATTTGAAGCTGAGAGGAATATTTAGAATTGATGTTGGTGAGAAATATTAATGAAAAAGGACAAGTTTGTGCACTGGATGCACAGAATTTGGTAGTAAACAGGTACAAATATTACACACTGGGGCTTTAAGTCTTCCTCAAATGTAAGCTTTAAAGGGACACTAGTCAGTTTTGGCTTGTTTTTAGCACCCTCTAGTGTTTGTTGGTGAAACCGAAAGTAAAACTTATCACCTCACTGTGCGTTCATCTTTTTAACACCTTAATCTAACTGCTGAAATGTCTCCTCAGCCTTCATTAGGTTCTACGGGAGTTATTCATCACTAAGTTAAACAAATCAGCTGCGATCTAAAACATGCAGGAAATGTGCTGGAGCCAGACTGCAGAGTCAGGTAGGTGATGCTGAAAATGTTCTAAGTCCCAGCAGACCGGACCGGCAACTGTGAAGTTGCAAGTGGAATATTCTTGCCACAGGGGGCAACAGGGGCTGGGTGGTCTTTCATTGACCTTGTAAAAGGGTCATTTTAGCACATGCTGGCTCAAGAACATGATTTAAAAATATTAAAAAGTTGCAGTGTCCCTTTAATGACTCATTTTTCTGCTGTTGTGGTTTTTCTACCTTTTGAGTGGGAAACTGAGGCTGATTGTCATTAATCTTACTTAGTGTTGGCTCTTTCATGGAGAAAGTCACTTTATTTGTCCTAAGGAGACTCAAATTCTGATCTTAATTGATGCATTTTCTCTGATTGAAATTCCCTTATTCATAAACACATTTTCAGTTTAGTTTGATCACATTGTACCGAGACTTTGTATCATCTGCTGAACAATAGGTCCGTTTCCACTATCAGAACTTTGGGGTAATTATACCGGACCTCTGCGGTACACTGGGGTGGCGTGAACTGGGGTATGTACACAGTAGAGTTACTGGGTAGTAGGGCTGGGCGATATGGCCTAAAATCAATATCACGGTATATTGATGAGTTCACCTCGATAACGATAAATGGACGATAACTACATAAATGCGCAAAAACAAAAGTTGTCCACTAGATGGGGCTGTCACGTGTATTACGTTGAGTCACGTTGTCATGTGACTCGAGGTGGTACAGCTTCTTAAAGGTTCATGAACGTCACCAACCTACACACATCTTTTCATTTTTTTTTGTTATCAAATTTATTGACATTGGAAAAATTATATCAGAGTCAGAAATTTCGATAGCGATAAATTTTCGATCTATCGTCGAGCCCTACTGGGTAGGAGTTGTGATTAACTCATGCTGATTGGTTGTAGCGCCAAAGAAAATGACATCAGCAGGCGTTGCCCAAAGCGACCATAATTGTAAAATTGGAAGAGTTGCTGGTAAAGCAGAATGAAATGAAAGGAAAAGAAAAGAAAAGAAAAAGCATTGACGCAGTTTTAAAATCGCCATTTCTGAACTCTCAAAGCCGAAGATCTGTGGTCTCCTACAGAGCTCTGTAAAAAATGTGTTTCTTCTGGTCATTAAACATCACTTTTTACAACACACAGTCGCGCTCCCCACCTCGAATGGATTAAGTTACAGCGAACTTCGACAGAATAAAATCATTTTTAATGTTATTAATGTCCTTGGATGCATTTTATCGCTGATCAGTGATGTCATTCACCTCGGTCGCAATATGCTGACGTCTTAGCAATGTCCTGAAAGGAGACTCTTCCCTGTCACCTTCCTCGAAATATGGCTATTGTTATATTTACATATTTTTTAGACCATTCTTGTTGCAGTTTCAGCTAATCAAAAATATATTTTTAAAATCTGATCCCTCAGGATTCCAACCGAAGCTGCAATATTTTGTGATTTGGACCCGTTTGAGTGCAAACTGCAGCTAATCCTTCCTGCTAATCTCCTAATGCTCCATTTACCCCACAATAAAAGGTGGATTATCAGCTGCTAATATAATCCCTTAATGAGTTTCATTGTGCTTTCTGTGTTCTGTTTATCCTCTACTGATAACAGAAAGTTAGATGTAATACACACTAATGAACGCAATCAGCTTGCCACTTGACATTTGTGTGTAAATAAAAACTCATTAATTTTGTCTGATAATTGCACTTTCAAATGTTGCTGTTAGGCTCTAATATGTTAACCAGGGGAAAAACTGGAAGCCTGTATTTATTTGTGTATTTAGTTTACTCCAGTCTCAATTGGAAGATTTTGTACTAAGGATGAAAATGTACAAACATTTTGTTTCATGATTATGGTGACATTCCCCCCAGGTGATCCCAATTAAAAAAATAACTTAAATCAGGCACTACAATATTTTAATTTTTTGCATTTTTTTTATTTATTTGGGGCAAAATCTGTCATAATGTAAATGAATCATATAAAGTAATAATAGTAGATAAGGCATAGTAATGGTGGCAGTCATACACTTTTAATTTAGACATCCCCATAGTTTTAGAATATTTTTAGCTTATTAATCTGTTTGTATTGTTTTAAAGGAGACATATTATGCAAAACTCACATTTTCCATCATTTTGTGCTGTCACATGTCTGTACTGCATCTCTAAATACTCTTAATGTGGAAAATACCTGTCCATCCATTTTTCTGTTAGTGTTTGGTTTTAGGAATGTGCCTAAATCAATCCATTTCAAAAAGTCCCAGTTTGTGATGTCACAAACAAGCAAATTAGAACAAAACCACCTCTCACATGCAAGACTGAGCCCCTCCCAGAAATTGGAGCCTTTCAGCTTATAGCAGTGTGATTGGCGTAGGGGTGGGCGTGGCCAGCTCCAGCTTGTTTTCTTAAAGTGACAGAGCCCTGAAACGGCTCATTCTGGAAGGTGCTGAAAATGTCAAGAATAAAACTTTATGTTAGAGGGATTTTGAGCAAAGAACTTCATGAACAAGTTTTGTGTTGACCATAGAACTATTATAACGTAAGAAAAAAAGTCATAATAGTATATCATAATTTAATCCCTGGTTTACTTTAACCAGCATTTTCTTCTTAGCCTAGAATTCTAGACCAACAGTTGCAGCAGCAAAAATATGTTGCTCTGCGGGTCGGTCTACCAGTGGCCAGAACGGTTTTGTGTCTGGCCAATCATCGCTCTACGTTTGCTGGTTGGGCTTAACGCTAGAGCTGCAACGGAGAAACACAACAACAAAGATGGCGTCGGCTCAGGAACAGTGCTCGTTTGAAACAGCTTTGGCGTTGATTTTGGACGATTTATTCAATTTAGCGATTTATTAAATGACAGAAATCATTAGCTACGTTTACATGGGCACAAGTAATCGGATTGAACGCCCTATCGAATCAAAATTTCGTCATGTAAACATGTCAATCGGAGTATTCTGATCTGAATGAAATTTCATTCCGATTGAGAGAGGTGGTTTTGTCCGATCGTCAATCCGATTGGCGTCCATGTACACAGCCATTCGGATCGTTGGGGTAAAATAATGCCCACTGCGCATGTGTGCAACTTCAGCGTGCCCTCTCTGCGCATGCTCAGGACAGATGCAAAACATGGCGGGCGGTAAACAGAAGTGGTCTGTTGCCGACGTTATTTTTTACTGGAAATACTACGGGAGCTCAATATTACTGAACGTCTCAATGGCCGAATGGCTAAAAATGCCGAGTTATACACTCAAGTGCATCTAAAGTGCATCTAAAGATGCAGGAAGCGGGAATTCACCGAAGCTAGAGAATAAGCAAATAAAATGCAAGAGAAAAGACGTGCGGACAAGATGGCGTTTGTTTACAATTTCTCTTCCGGGAAAGACAAGTCTGCGCATGCGCAAGCTATGGTGCGTGCATCGCGGCGTGATCGGATCATTCCAGTTAGTGTCCATGTAAACTGAGGTTTGGGATTTCCGATCAACCAAGATTTGAATTGGATTGGGGAATTTGGCGCATGTAAACATAGCTATTGAGGGTATTTTTGGACACTCTAACAACCCTGTTCTTCTTTTACGATGCACATTGCCCCGTTGACTGTTTTCCGTCCTGATGAATCATCACACAGTTCGTCCAATTGCATGCAGAGACAGTTTGAAAGACAACCGTAGATTCTGCCTCTATGGTTCTTGGACAGACTACATATGTATATATAGGATGGCTTACTGGTCTAGTTTCTTCTACTATCCTGTAGTTTTTAATATAAATGAATTGAATTCAAATTATGAATTTATTTTGAAATGACAATACTAACCTAAGAACTATTACCACTGTAACCACTGGAAATGTTGCATCCCTTTTTCCTGAGAACCCTCTGTGGACACGTATTAGTCAGATGTGTTCTGTCCAAGAACTGACACGCACGCACGCACGCACGCACACACACACACTGATTTGCAGATATGAACTGCTTTAATTATAATCAGAGTGGGTGTTTCCCTGATAAATAACAGCTGTCTCCTCAGTGACTCATGCATGCTGACATGATGCAGTTGATGTTGGTTTGTGTGTTCTTGTGTCACAGCCTGATTGTGGATGTGCTGCTTTTGGTTAGACTTTTACACCCGTGTTTTATGTGACTTGTGGCCCTCTGTTTGTAGTTATGTTAAGATGGAGGGGAAAAGTGGGATGTGGTCTTGTTGATGCGGCTGTGAGTCTTTTGCTTTGTGGATCAGAGTGTGTGTTTCATGGCTTTTGTGGTGGAATTTGTGTATTAGGTACATCACAATGAAGCACAGACTCAGTGTTGTTTATCACACACATGCACACACACACACGCACGCACACACACACACACACACACACACACACACACACACACACACACACACACACACACACTTAAGGATATCTTCATTTAAACACACATTCTCACACAGATTTTGACTTCAGGTCAGGGAAGGTTTGTAGAGCAGAAAGGCAACAAATGACATCTTTGTGTTTTATTGGGAAAGTACACACACACACACACACACACTTTATATGTGTCAAAGTCAATGCACAGTTCTGTCCAGCTCAATAGGCTGATTCATTGGAGCCTGCTCATGACTCTGGAGGAGAAAATGGAGCTGCAGTAAAGGGAGGATGAGCAGTCAGGAGTGTTACAGCTCAGCTCGCTAAAGGCTGACGCGACCTGGCAGGGGTCAGTCCGGATTAGATAATGACCTGTAATGACCTGACAGTCTGTCTTAAAGGGAAAATACAACATAATTTACTTAATTGCAATGTTCAGAGTCTCGTACAAGGTCTCTGTGGGCAGATGCATGAATTAGCAACATAAATTTAATCAGTGTAAATCATTTAAGGTTTTTTAGTGGGCTGCAGCCCCGATGATGCCTTGAACCCATCGCTTGAACCCAACAACTCGGTTTCTAAACATGTGAAAAATAAAAACAGAAAATATACAACAAACCACTGAAACCACAACAAAACATAAAGTACATTTCAAATTTCCATATTTAAGATTTACCTTAATTTAAATAAAGTCAAAGCGCAATGGTATTTTAGTTAGAATGTCCTTTTAGGAAAAGAAAACCGGAAAAAAGATTAAAAGCACTGCACAAAAACAGCATTTCACAAACAGCAACAACAACAAAAGCAGCAACGACAATAATAACAATAACAACAGGAACAACAATAACAACAACAACAATAGCAGTAACAACAATAACAACAATAATGATAACGATAACAACAATAATAACAACAGTAACAACAATAACAACAATAGCAGTAACAACTATAACAACAACAATAATGATAACAATAACAACAATAATAGCTACAATAATAAGAACAACAATAACACCAATAAGAACAACAATAATGATAACAATAACAACAATAATGGCAACAATAACAACATCAACAATAATAACAGCAGCAACAACAACAACACCAGTGTTTGCGAAAACTATTGAGCCACGCCTGCCAAACTGGCAGACGTCAGAGCGTCTCACGCAGGACATTTTTAAACCACGTAGGACAACGTCCTCGCGGGCTTCAGATCTGTATCTATTTAACAGTGGGTATTGTAGTGACCTCTGACCTTTACATATTATACATATTTTTATTGTGACAACAATCTGTTGACATAATTTGAAAAAAGAACCATCAATGTGATTTTCTGAAAAAATCAGAAAATGAGGATTAGACAGTCCCTCTGCTTAGAAAATAAACCAACAGAGTTTATCAGGAAATTATTAGAGATCATCATATAATTATTATAAATTATTATGAAACACCAGAAACAACATATTATATATGAAACAATTTCTAAATCTTGTAATGATCCATAAGGGCTTTTTGTGACTGATGCTGTAGCCTGATGTTACTGTTCCTTTAAGAGACGCTGTGGCTGGTTGAGGTGAAACTGGAAGTTGGAGATGCGGGTTTATCTCAGCTGTTTGTTAAACTACTCTAATAAACTGCTGTTAAGGACAAAATGTAATTCTGTCTGACGATTTAGTTCATCACAAATATCACAATATAAAGAAATGATCTTTTTCTTGGGGGGCACTGTGCCGTGGTCCCCGAAATGTTTTGAAACGGCCCTGGGTGTGGGACTGAGTTTTGAAGGTGATCTGAATTGTATCAAATAAATAAATATTACATGCTTATAAATTATTATTATTATAAATTTACAAACATGTAGTGGGGTAAATCTACCTACATTTTCCTCTTCAAACACTTTGTTTTGTTTTTTTATGCGACTATTTTCCTATCCTGTCTGTCTCTTATGCATCTCCTCTCAATCCTCCAGAAAAACTGCTGCCTGGCTTATTACTTTTCAACTCACAAGTTACTTTTGAAATAAGCAGATCAAAGAGATCTGTCGACCGCAAAAATAGCGGAATGTGCGCTGTGCGGCCGCGCCAGTGAGGTGACGTCACCGAAGCATGGGAGATGATCTCTGCAACAGCGGCGCGCATCACGCACAAATGAAAGAGAAAGTATGAGCAAACATGAATGATTGCGTGTTAATTATGTTTTTTTTGGTGGCGTCACTTTGAGAATGTTACTGTAGCCGTGCGCAGGACGCAACTGCCTGGTGAAGCGCATCAGTAATCAGCGCTCTGCTGCTCTCCATCCTCTCCGCCCCAAAAAAGACCCGCTACGCTGAGAGTCCAAATAAATAAATAATGTAATATATGTAGAAACTAGATCTTTTTTCGGGCTCCCCCTGGGTGTGTAAGTTGAGGGCTTCCAGGGGAAGCCAACAAACAGTCTGCAATTTGTGGTTTTCAGGAAGTTTATTTTATTTTGGCACGTTCAGAGAAGACGCACGGCGTCGGTCATAATGTCCGACGATTTAAAGTTTTTCGTCGGACAATATTAAATCACGTCGGTACTGTCCGGCGTGTTTTCGCAAACACTGCAACACTCATAACCCCAGAATATTTGCTATGATCTGTGTTCATTTACCAAACCTTTGCTCTCATATTTAGTTGTGTGTTTTGAATAAATCCCACCAGACCGTACGCTTTATTCACCAAAAAGCACCGTTTTATATAAGATGTTTTTTGATGATGGAGGATTTGTGGGTAATGGTTGGTACCAAACTGTAGATCTCCCCTTCAATTTGTCTTCTTGAGTCTAGACGACCAGACCTCTTGGTGTTCTTCATGTCCTTATAGGTCCCTCTGGACCACACAGTGATGAAGCTGATATTTACAGCCTGTAAATGTCTCAAAGGCTTTTGCTAACATCAAAAATGATAACAAGAACTGGTTAGTTTAAAACTGGAGTGTTGGATATCAAATTGTTTAGTTTGACCATAATAAACACCCCCTGACCTCATTCCAGACATGAACTCATTAGTGAAACTCTATTATTTACTGCTGTCACATGGTGTTGCAGTCAACATGGGGGATTTACAGACCGTGTCCACAACTCCCCATGTAGACCACAAAGGCCCACACCCCAGGCTGGAGGCATGAGTGTGAAAAAACCAAGAGAAGAACACTTGTGATTATTAAAGCAGGATGCTCTGGGCTATTTGTCAGGTATAATAATTGTTAAGGTTGACGTTCACTCATGAATTATTTATTAGGGCCAAAAATCTGTTGACTTCTAGGAACAAGAAACCTCATAAGCTTATAGAGGTGGAAAATAGAGAGAAAATAATAAAATTTTAAAAACGATAATGATGGATTTAAAGCAATCTACTATGAAAAATCTATTTCTAATGACAGACCCCAGCCGTTCAGTCCCTCCTTCCTTCAGACAGAAGGTTGATCCTGAAAACAAGACAACATGAGCTCCAGAACCGTGACCAATTATATTGCTGCTGCCACCCATCTGCTAGTTTTATGGCCTACGCATCGATCCTTAAGTTTGTTTTCAAACCTTTCTGCTTAAAAAAGTAAACTTAAATACTTAAACTGAAGCAAAACTCTAAATCAGTGCAAAAAGAAAAGACTTCAGCAATAATCTTAATGGCACGGAAAGCTTATGAAGGTATTTTCAAAATAAAATTGGAGGTCCTCGTGCAGCAAGGCAGATTATTTGCTATCTGATAACTAAACTAAAGGAAAGTTGGTGTCCTCACAGGACAGATAAAGAAATACAAATCAAAAAAGCATCTTACTCACTTCTTGTCTGAGCATGTAAAATGTTAACGTTTATGAGCGCATTTAGAAAACGAATAAACAAGAATGACTTGTTTAAAGGAGATGCCAAAATAAGGTAAAAAAAAAGCAAAAACCTGCTGTTGGATGGCTTGAGTTTACAAAGTCGCACCAGAAAAAACTCAAATAAGACTAATCAGATCAGGGTGGAGAGGTTTGGACACAATTGGCAGCAGCACGTTTGGTGGAGAATAAAAGCTCAGCACTGAGCTTGTCCTGCAGCTAAAAGCTCTTGAAAACTCCTTTATGTGGTTAAATTGTTAATGAACGTCCCCACAAAATAACATTTGCTAGAGTGAAAGATTATTAAATGTTTTCTTAGTAAGGTTTCCTGCTAAACTGTAATAAAAAGACCATTTATTGCATTAAGAAATGTCCCAGCTCTTTGTTGCAACTGCTTCTTTTTCCCAAGAGTCAAACCTTTTATTCTTCTCTCTGTGCAGTTAGACATGTGATTCATAATTCTTCATAACAAACTCTATTAATCACCAAAATAAACCGAGTTGCATTAGGAGGCGTTGCTGTCCTTTTCCCCTGCCGTGCTTTGTTTGCAGAGCTGGACACGGTCCAACAGGCCACTGCAGGCTGCTGCAGGTGAATCCTAGCTCTTCCTCTGGGTTTTAGGGGATTTCAGGCTTGCGTCAGCATTTTCACAGCCTTTCAGTCCCTTTGGGCTTGTTGGGAGAGAATTGGGTTGATTCATGCTGATGCTAAAGCTCAGTAGAAGCTACCAGTTTTGTTTGTTTCCTGTGGCTCTGCTGTGGATTAGTCACCAGAACCATGGAAAGAACCAACGGACCTTTCCAAGGAATACATGGAACAAATTGTGAATCAAACCTGATGTTAAATTCGGCACCACTTCTAAACTCACTGTGGGCTGAATTAGATCATCTCTGATGTTACTGTTGACAGGGAAGTTCTATATTAGCCACTTTTAACTCCACCTATTGGATGCTCTGTTCATCTTGTTGAAACGCAGCGCTGAAATTAACATATGACTGACTGGGACCAGGGGTGACCTGGATGACCTGTGACCCTTTCTTCATGTTCACATGAGAGGGTTGAGATCACAGACATCATATACGTAGACACACTGTGGACTGGCGCTGCCTATTGGAGTTGGCAGCGGGCCACCATCTTGGATGGGTCCCATTCGCCCCCAGTGCATTAATTTCGACTGAGGAAGGTGTTCACCCAATTAACAAACACATTTTATTATGCTTTTTCACAAAATCAGATATATGGTATTGCATGATAATAAAATATAAATATAATTAAATAAAAATATGAAATCCCAACAGGTAGGCTGGAAAAGTCAATAGTAATCCCACGTGATCTGTTTTCAATAATACGCCGGTTGTTGCAACAGTAACCTGCAAAAAAACAGGCATAGTTGATCACTCTGCATTGACTCCAGTTGGGTTTGAAGAGTGAGGAACCCATCCAATATGGTGGCAACACTGTTACACACTCCAGCACCCAATGGGGCGTCTATGTACTCATGTCTATGGTTGAGAAAGAAAAAATTGTTTGTTTTTAGTAAGCTGACTCAAAAAGACCAGACTTCCTTTGTTGGTTTTTGAAGATGTTTTGGGGATGTTTTAATTTTCATTTAACGAAACAAAATGATTCTTGGATAAAATGTAAAACATCTTGAAAATAAAAAAAGTCCTGTTATTTTTGGTTTGACGTGCTAGGACTCCCCTAGATGTACATCCAGTGGTAGAATTAAACTGTCTTGTTCAAAGTGAACTGTTCCCTCTCTTCCTAAAGGAGTAACTATTAAAATGTATCCCCAGCAAAACCTAAATAATTTAGACATGCATCTTTTTGAACCCATAGAGACCTCTGAACACATTAAACTCAAATATGTGCTAATGTTAGAGCGAGTATCGAGCGGCAGCTATGCTGTAGGAGGCCAGATGGTGAGGTTTATTCTGGGACAGGTATGCTCGGTCTAAAAAAGCTGGAGAGACACACATGAAAAAAGGTTTGTGTCTTCCTTTAGTGTGTAAATATATTAAACAATAAATCCTTAAAGGAAAATAGCTCCACTGGGAAAAGGTTTTCTTTTTCCTGCTAATGTAAACCATCATCTTCCAGCGACAAATGACTCTAGACTTCCATTCCTGCGGATCTTGAACACACCACAACTACTTTCAAATAGTTTCCAGCGTGGAGGATTCACTGCCTTCAGACTTGATGAGAGATTGATCCTTTTCTTGTAGACGTCGTTTGACAAACACAAAACCACACTCACCACACCGACAAGCAGAGCGAGCAGGGAATCCCTGCCACTTAGAGGCTAACAGCTGGTAGACAGCAGCTTGGCGAGCATGTTTACCCATAATCCCCCCTGATTCATCGATTCTGAATTGATTTTGAGCTCATATTGCTGACTTGTCTGTAAGCTGGGTCTGACTACAGGGTTGTAGATTTGTGTGTTATAATTATTGTCTTTCTTGTGTTTTTCCAAGTCACCCTTAAGCTACTTTGACTCCTCTAACTGAAGCCTTTGGACGTAGAAAACGGCGACTGGCGTTTACCATGCTCTCCGGCCTGGGGCGAGAGTTCTGAGACCGTTTGTGTTGAAAAGCTAGCTCGGTTTGCAGATTTTCTATTGCACCTTTAATGTGGAATATGCAGATTATAAATGTACAGACCCATGAATCAAAAGTTGTGGTGCAGCCCTCAATAGCGTTGCACATCCAGACCTGTTAAACTTGCACAAGCTTTTTTATGAATGGGGTTGTACCCTCTAATCTATTGTGATCCATTATTGCTTGCTAATCCCAGAGCACATTTAGCAGGTTTTGTGCTGAGGCTCTGCAGGAATCTCTTCTCATTGAACTCGGGAACTCAAAGGCCTCTTTAACAAAATAGTTCTGCTATGTGACTGCAAAGAAATAAAAAGCCCCTCTTCAAGATCCCTCTGACCATTCATAAATTAAGATTCAAGCCGACAACTTTTCTCTTTTTGATGAAACCGGCCATGTGGAACCAGAGGAGGTGTGGAGGTAAACTCGATCTTGGGCATCTCTCGTTATAAAACCCTTTGCTCGACTTGTCATCACTTTATTACACCATCTATCAACCCTGATAGTCAGCTCACCCCTTTAAATGTGGACCGTTAACGGCCTTGTCTCTGGATCAGAGGTGTTACAGTGGTGGGTTGACTTTACCTGTCCCCCCTAAAGACCATTTCACACAACGTGTGTTTTTCAGCCGTCGTAAAGAATTGCTTCACGTCATTATTGTACAAGCTCGAGATGAGGCCCAAGATTCCAGTGAGTAAAACAGCACAATGTCTCGCTCTAAAAGGACACACCCGTCTCGTAACCAGAGGGTTGCAGGATCGAGTCTCGCTTACTCTGTCACAGTCATTGTGTCCTTGGGCAAGACACTTAAACCACCCTGTCTGCTGGTAGTGGTCTGAGTGACCAGTGGCGCCTGTGTTCGTGGCGCTCCAGGACAGCTGTGGCTACGTTGTAGCTCATCACCATCAGCGTGTGTGCATGAGTGAATGACTGTGTGTGTGGTAAGCGCCTTGGGGGGTTGTAGAACCCTAGCAGGCGCTATACAAAAACAGGCCATTTACCACGAGCATAACGTCGCTGAAAAGCATTTGTCAATAAAAGCCGACAGACATCAAAGACGGCAACCATGAAAGGGAAAAAAGCTTCTTTTATTAGACTCCAAAAGGAGTGGTCCACGTGTTCTTGTGTCTCCATTGTTGCTAACGCTGCTACAAACCAAGACTTCTCAGAATAAAATCCAATATGGTAGCTATCAGAGAAAGTGTTGGGCATTTCTTCGGGGTATTCAAGTGAGGAATCGATAGCCTAGTGAACTAGACCAAATTCTTGCCTTGCAAAGTTTGGTCTTGGCACGCTTCATTGGAACCCTCGTAGCCCGATCCACTGCTGTGGCTGTCCAATCACAGCTCTCTATAGTTTTGGTTGGGCCAATCACAGCGCTCTATATTGTGGGCCAATCACAGAGCGGGAGTAGCCTATGACGTCAGAGCTGCGGCCGCAAACACAAACAACATGGCGGCAACGCAGGAACCATGTTCGTTTGAAACGGCTTTGTCATCAACATTGGACGATTTAGACTCACACGTGCGTAAGTCTGTCGGATATACTTAGCGGCTTCTTATTTTTATCAAACAAAGTAGTGCAATGTCCCAGTACACCTGATATTCGCATGTTTTTCATACAAAACGACAGAAATCATTGATGTTAGACGCCATTGCTGCCTCCCTCTTCTTTTCCGTCGCTGTGATTACGTCACGTTGTTCGTTACTCTGATTGGTCCTAGCGCTATCCAATTGCGTGCTGACATTTTGAAAGAGAACCGTAGATCCCGCCTCACGACTGAGAGCCGTCAATGGTTCGTGGCCAGACTATATATACACATATCTAGGATGGCTTGCCAGGCTAAGGAATAGGCCTTTTAGTAAAACAAAAAACCTGGCTGAACAAATCTGAGGTTTTTCAGACTTTAGCAATAAATTGTTAATTTGCAGCATTTAGATCTAAAGTGTGATCTAGAAAAGGGGGAAAGAGATGGTCGACGCATGTTAAAAGAGACAGTGTTTGTCAATCTCTTATTTAATTTGTCCAAACTTTTTTATTTGCTGTCTCTACAAACTTTGTTTTAACATGATTTTTGCATGTTTTTGGAAGAAGAGCATACAAAACCAAACACTTTGATGTCTTCATTTAATCATTTGAAGTAAAGACCCTGTCACCCCATGCTGTGTGATGTATGTGCCAACTTAAAGCACCCCTCCCCCCTTTATTTGCTCTGAATCCGCAACCCCCTCACCCCCTCCTGCTGCGTGCTGACCAGCCCTTCGCCATGCCTGCTGCAGATAGCGTTGTATTTTCCAGCAGACATACCAGAGCGGCTGCTGCTTTAGTGGGAAAGGAAGAGCGCCGAGAGAGGGAAAGAGGGCGATACCATGGGAGGGGCGTGGGGGAGAGAGGGGAGGATCACTTTTACACTGAGTTCAGCCTCAATGGGAGAGGCGTGTTAGAGCGAGCGGTGCGGGGAGAGGAACTCGCTGCAGTGCAGGTGGATCACAGCTGTCTGAAGAGGAAGACTCAGCGTAGCGGTCCTGCAGGTTTGTCCAGCTGATTCCTACTGATAGTAGCTGTTTGTTGCATGGACGGCGCCTCTCTGTGCCTGTGCTGGAATGAATGGATGCTGTGTTCTCCATCATCAGGGCTGTTAATTCACCAGTTCTGATGCTTCTGTGCAGTTAAGACATTTTTATTCACAGCTCGAGTCGACTCATCCTGTGATCAGCTCACACACAGTTTTGGAGTTAGAGAAATATTCGGTGTAGGAGAAACTTTGTCAGACTTTCTGCTTTGGGTGCTTTTGCAGATCCAGTTTTCTGAGTGCAGCAGAGGCCATTTTCCCTCCTTTCAGATTGAGTTCTTTTACTGTGGAGAAGAATAGAGCTGGGAGCTTTGAAAGGCTTTCAGTATGCATATGAGCGGTGCCGCCTTCTCAAGTGTCAGCATGCTTATGGGAAGGTGGTGGTGGTGGTGGGAGTGGTACGCTGGGGGTGGTAAATTCAGGAGCTTGTCGTTTGCAGAGGGGGCTGGGCTTCATGCATCTGGATTATCTGGCTGATAAGACGTGAGTTCTCACCTGCGTTTCGATCACGTAAATGCTATAAAACCAGCACTGAAAGTTAAACATTTCCAAGTTCCTTAGCTCCCATCTCCAGTCATAATGGTTGTTAAAAGGAGAAGTGATGTTTTTTAAATTTTTTTGTTTATAGGGTGTCTGTTTACTGCTGACTGAGCAGTGATAAGGAGACATTCGGAGAAGCTTGTTTCTATTTTTGACCTCTGTTTTTCTGGGTGTCCCTATGAAAGGCCCCCTTTCATGGCTGATGAGAAAGTTTTATTGCTCTTGTTTGCAGCTCATCTGCTTGCCTGTCCTGAATTTCAGCCCCATTTATTAGATTTACAAGTTACTTCTTGGTGTCTTTTGCATTCTGTGCCTCTGCGTTTCTTTTATCTCTTAGAAAACAAGGATACAGAAACCATTTCAGCCCAAGAATCTCTGATTTCAACATTTAACCACAAATATTTCCCCTCTGCTGAGCACTTTATCTGTATGACGGAGATTTGGGGCCAAGTTCAATCTTGTTTGTGCTGGGGTTGTACTTTTTTGGAATACGATTTTTACTTACGCTGTGGATTTCTGCTATAAGACCAACCACAGCAGATCCTGCGGTGCAAATGAAATATGTGCAGGTTGTGATCAGCCAGAAATGGTAAACACCATCAGTTTGGTGTGCTCACAGAACGAAGTATTTAACTTTAATGTAATATTTGCATTGTTTTACTCTGCGCCGTTCTTCTTGACAAAAGCAGCTGAAATTCTTTTCAGTTCTTCGATTAAACACGGAGGATTTTGAACCAACCCTGACTTCAAAATACAATATGGCTGCCTCATGCAGACATCTGCAGAAACAATCAGCTCTAATTGTATTTCAATAAAATAACAACAGATAGTTTTTTAAACTTTAAGCTAGACCTTTATCATTGATCTCAGTGATTGTTGGGTTAGAAACTTGACCAGTTTCATATCTGACACCACTCTGCAGCCCTCTGCTGACCAAAAACCACACTAGGTAGTTTTGTGGAGCGGGTAGGTGTTCTAGGAGGTGCTCTTATACCTGCTTTACGGCTGTTAGCTCTAATGCTAGTGGTTAGCATTTTCAGTTTGCTGATTGTCAATAAAAAGCACAAGAAGAAAAATAAGTTTGCTTCTTCTGTTGGCATCATGGCGGAACCTGGAAGTAAAAGTAAGAGAGTAATAATTTTGGAGGTGAAGCAAAGAGCTAAAACCAGAGTGAACATCGGTGCGGCCTAAGCTAGTTTGAGGGAGCTAAAGGAGGCTACAAAATCACGAGCTAATGGTGACCTGGCTTTGTTGCTACTGGACGTGTAAGTAATAATATTTTTGTCCAACAGTGTGGATCTTTTTACTTTGTGGTTTATTTTAGTATTAGTTGGCTCATGGTAGTGTTAGCTTGTTAGCGCTACATTGATGACATGTCACTGAGCAGACATGTTGTTAGTAATGTTTTTTTACCTGAGGCTGATTAACTTTCTCTCAAGGCATTGGTATCCAATCCTGTTTCTTTTCTTTTCTGCCTGTTTTCTGTTTTCTGCTCGGTTTCTCTACTCCAACACACCTTGACTTGAATCAATGAATGATTAACAGGATTCTGCAGAACTTGAGGGCCCGTTGTAGAGGCAACCATTAAAAAAGGTGTTGCAGCAGAGAAACAGCTAAAGCGTGCAGGATGGATGACTGGGACTGGACACCACAGCTCTAAGTACTTACATCAACAACATAAACAAAGATTTTTGTTATTCTCACCAGGAAAACACAGAAAATTTACACCAATTTAAAAATCTGCCTTTAGCAGCAACTTTTGCCTAAACTGGAAATCTACTTGGAGGCTCGGCTCAAGCTCATTGTACTCGTTGTCATGGTGATGGCCTCAAACGTTAACGAATCTCAGATTAATTAAATATTTGCCAAGTTCTTTTGCAGAGGAGCAATGGTACAGACTCTTTCCACAGGCGTTGTTTGTTCATTTCTGAGGTTTTCTTATTGTTTTTTTTTTTTGTGCTTGAGCCCTTGGGGGTAGGAAAACAAATGTTGCTGCTTCAGTCTGAATGATTTTCAGCCCCGCTGGCCTTGATTTCATCTCCTGAGGCACGCCGTCGTCCATGTGAATATAACTCTGCATGCCTGCACTCAGGTTTATGATAAGAATTAACAGATTTGTCAGCGTTATGAATAACTTATTACACTCCAGCCATATGGTTTAACAACATTTGTAAAATAAGATGAAGGAATGGATTCCTCCCTTCAGGCTGAGGTGGAGGATTGGATGGTGAGGTAAATCCTGGTGTCTTAATCAGCCTTTGTGATTGGAGCGCCTCTCCTGTTTCCTTTCATGGTCGCTGAAGTCGTTCTTTATGTGTGTAAATTATTTTGTGTTACATAAGAAGACATAATTATTATTACCCTGGGTGTTGCTCCTTTTTTCTAACTTGTGATTTAAATGGCTCGTTTATAGTGTGTGTGTGTGTGTGTGTGTGTGTGTGTGTGTGTGTGTGTGTATGTGTGTGTGTTTAATGGATTTCGACCCAGAGATTATGTCATACAACATGGTTTCCAGCTGTTTCTGTCAGCTGAACTTAATTTTGTTTTGAAGAAAGTCATTCCTAACCACTGTGTGTGTGTGTGTGTGTGTGTGTGTGTGTGTGTGTGTGTGTGTGTGTGTGTGTGTGTGTGTGTGTGTGTGTGTGTGTACATGTTCTTTTTCATTTGTACCTTTTTGTAATCCGTTTTTTCAGTTGGATGAATCTACACGAGGGGCGTAGTGTCACTTGTTGGCTCGTAGAGGAGAGAAAATCTGTGTCTATAAAAGCTTGGACACTTTTCTTCACTTGTACTTTCTGATGATGGTGATTCGAGTCTGATTGGATTCCAGTGTTTAGTAAAACCAAATGTCCCCGGGCTGGGTCCCTCTTCAGGACTACAGTTTAGTCTAAGGGATGAATGATGATTCAGGTGTAAATAAAGACTCTCCGCTTGAACCAAATCAGACTTTTTGCACCAAACAAAAACATCTTTGAATCATTCGTTGTTTTCATTCTACCCCTTCTCCTTTGTGGATCAGGTCTTTTCATTCGTTCAGTGTCTCATTGCCACTCTTGGCGATTAGTTTAAGTTACAAAATTCTCAGGGCATTCTTTAAATTTCCACTTGATATTCAGTGACTTGATATGTACCACTCCTATGCATCACATTACATGTATATGCTAAATGGCCTGTATTTGTATAGTGCCTTCTTACAACCCCCCAAGGCGCTTCACAACACAATCAGTCATTCGCCCATTCACACGCTGGTGGGGATGAGCTATAATGTAGCAACAGCTGCCCTGGGGCGCACAATGCCTGCCTCCGACCACCACTAGCAGGCAAGGTGGGTTAAGTGTCTTGCCCAAGGACACAACAGCAGCATTCTCTGGCGGAGCCAGGATCGAACCGGCAACCTTCCGATTACTCGACAACCCGCTCTACCTCCTGAGCTACTGCTGCCCAATGTAAAGTGGTCAAATGTTACAGTCATGCAATTTATTTAGCTGCAATTTACTTGTTTAAAGTAAATTGTTAATCATCACATTTTTTGTTAGTTTTTACCGTTAATCTTTGGAAATATCCATCGAAATATTGTTGAAAACTATTGGCGGCTTTGTAACATATAACCATAAAAATGGGGTCTAAAATACATCGGCGCAGTTCTAAGTTTCTGGGCAACGCCATACTAGAAGCAATTTTTCCTTCTACATGAGCCCGTGAGGACAACCAACGCATTTACAGAACTTTTGCCATTCACAAACGTTTTAAACGTTTACCTTTTCGCTCTTTTCCAGTGATGAAAGGGAGTGCTTGTCATTTTGATGGAGGTTGAACGATCTGACAAAGTACTCGTTTGAAAATTGCGCTCCCAGGGATTTTTGACCCTAATGGCCATCCATTGGTTGCTTGCAATAATGTAGGTATGTAGGGAAAATACACACCTTCACTTTAAACATACCCCCATTTCATTCCCAAACTCTCAGATTTCTTTTTCTACTGACTCATGGGAACTAAAGATGTTATGATGTTTGGGATCATTGGACTGTGGATGATTTATTTGTTGGTTTACTTCATGTCATGTTAGTTTATTCCTTTGTTTAAGTATATTTAGTCATAGTTTTCCCCTTTTTGGTTGCCAGTGTGTGTTCTCTTGTGTTCCTTTGACGTTTTATTTTTAATTGACTTTTGCACAATATTCATATTTTTCAAGTTTCACCGGTAATTACCTGGAATTTTCAGCTTTGCTTTGTTGAGTTTAGGTTAATAAAGATGTTGCAGTTCGGTAGTTGCCTCATTTCCGTTATACACAGTTCTCGGGTTGGTCTTTGGGAATGCTGGGAGTTCTCGTCCAATCAGAAGTGTTGAAAGAAAGGTTCTTTCAAAAGTTCTACCTCCCTACCTAGAACCATTTTCTGTTCCTGTGGTGTAAAGAAGTGGGTATAATGTCCCCATAAACCTACCTCAAATATGGAAATGGACCTTAAATTGAAGGTTCTGGATGCCCTCTTTGACTGTGACTTGATCTTTAACCAGAATTACCTAAAAAATTGTTTGATCATCCTGTTTTATTTGAGTTTTAGTTGAGTGATGGGCTGTTTAAACCAAAACATCTCCAAACTTTGTAAATAAAACCAGCTTTTGACTATTTTGTATTTATTAATGCTTTTACCGCACAACATCAGAGGCATTCTTGGTTGGACCCAGACTGTGTGTAGTGGGAAAAAGCAGCCGTTTGGAGGGTGTTTTATGAGCTTTTTATAGTAGCGTTTAATGGCTCATTGACTTTCACTATAAGTGATTTTAGAAACACAAAAGTGACTATTTGTTTAAAACTCTTTGAGATAGTTTCTGTTGACTAAAGTCAGGGTTTTAAAGGAAAAGGTGGAAGGAGAATCTCAGAAATCTTCTTTTGATCATTTTTAACGACCTTGTTGCTCCTGGATGTGTGTAGATAAACGTTAGAGAGTTGTGTCTTTATCAGGAGATTTGACCAGGTCCTTGTTGACCTGCTTCTTGAGCTACGATGCTTCAGACCCTTCTTGCTCCTGCTGCAGGTGGATCAGCTCATGTAACTTGGTGCTCTGAGAGTCTTGACATTTCTATCAAGGATTATCTGAACTGCTCTTTGTCTCATCTTTCACCTGCAACTAAGACAAGTCTGGAAGTCATTTATGAAATAGGAATTGGGTTTTTCCTGCACAAGAGGAGATAAACATCTACCAATCAGTGAGAAGGGACACTAGTCTGACATCCCATCATACATCAGCGTGGAGAAGATCCAGCTGTGGTTTTTGGCTTCAACCTAAATTAGTTACTTGACCACAGCCACAGCTTTCCCCAGAAAGTCAACATTAAACAAGATAAAAGAGGCAACATTTGTAACTTAAGCCAGATTTTTATTTGTGCCAGCTGTTATTTTGCAGAAGTTAAAGTCATACTATGCAACTTTTTCATATTTTTAAATCATGCTCTTGAGCCAGTATGTGCTAAAATGACCCTTTACAGGGTTAATGAAATGTCACTCAGACCCCCACCGCCCTCTGTGGCCAGAATATCGCACTTGCAACTTCAGAGTGGCGGGCTACCACCTGTTGGACTTAGAAAAAATGGAGCTGACATGCCTGGCGCTGCAGTCTGCTTCCAGCATGTTTCCTGCATGTTTTAGATCATGAACACAGCTGATTTGTTTGATTTAGTGATGAACCGCTCCTGTAGACACTAATGAAGGCTGAGGAGACATTTCAGCAGTGAGATTAAGGTGTTAAAAAGACT
Organism: Aphyosemion australe; assembly: GCA_006937985.1. NCBI lineage: Eukaryota > Metazoa > Chordata > Actinopteri > Cyprinodontiformes > Nothobranchiidae > Aphyosemion > Aphyosemion australe. The sequence goes on from SSNS01000258.1 coordinate 405,184, forward strand.
AACGCACAGCGAGGAGATAAGTTTCACTTTTGCTTTCACTAATGGACACTAGGGGGTGCTAAAAGCAAGCCAAAACTGCCAAGTGTTTTTTTTAGCTACAAATGATCATTCCATTGAAGGCTGCATGCAATTTCAAGTCCTTAATTAACTTTTTGTGCATGTCTTTGGACACCGGAGTACCTGCAGAAAACCCATGCAGCCTTAGATTTAACTTTGGAAGTCTAATTCATCTTCTCTCAGATTCTATCTTACAATAAAAAATGTAAACGTCTGTTTTCTTTCTTTTATTTTAAGGCTAAATTTCGTGATGATGGAGATTTTAATCTCAGTCATCTTTTGTCTTCAAAGCAAAAAACAACAAAAATTCTTAAAAGAACAGTTTTTTAAAATTTCCATCATTAATTCTTTTTCATTTTTTTGTCTCTTTATTCTTCAAATTCCTCTTCAGTAAATTTCCTTCTTTAATATGAGATATTCATAACAAGAGATCATTTATAATATTGCTGATTCATTCAGAACTTTCTTTTACAAACATATAATCACCTTTCCTCACATTTTATCACATTTTTTACTTTCCCCATGTTTTCTTATATTTTTCCATCCATCCATCCATCCATTTTCAGTAACCGCTTATCCGAGCAGGGTTGCGGGGGGCTGGTGCCCATCTCCAGCAGTCATCGGGCAAACAGGCGGGGTACACCCTGGACAGGATGCCAGTCCATCACAGGGCAACACAGAGACACACAGGACAAACAACCACACACACACCTAAGGACAATTTAGAGAGACCAATCAACCTGTGGGAGGAAGCCGGAGTACCCGGAGAGAACCCACGCAGGCACAGGGAGAACATGCAAACTCCATGCAGAAAGACCCCAGGCCGGGATGTGAACCCAGAACCTTCTTGCTGCAAGGCAACTGCGCTAACCACTGCGCCACTGTGCAGCCCCTTATATTTTTTAATCATTTAAAAAAGTTTATTTCTTAACTTTTTTATTTTTTTATTTTTTGTTCTCGTGATTTTTATCTTGAGAGGCGTTTTATATAAACGATAGTTTCTTCTTGTAAAATGAACACATTTGTGTACATTGTTAAATTTAGTTGATTAGAAATTGAAAAATAAAACTTTTAGAGCTTTTAAAACCAGCCAGAACTCTGCTCTCATTATGGTATTTTACGACCAAGAAAGTCACACTTTGAAAACAGAGTTTAAAAATATTTTATCCATTTATCATTGCATTGTTTTGACTATGATATTGTGCAACATACCGGTATTTATTTTTGGCAAAAGTTGCACTTTTTTTTGTTTTCTTCAAAAATGTAATTTAATTTGTGGTTATTTCTTTAATCTCAAACCCCAAATCAGGAGAACACTTCCCAGATTCCTGTTCTAGAGGCAAATAGTGAAGAAACCAAATCTGCATACGTTTGTTTGTCTCATGAGTTTGTAGTAAACAAAAAAAATGTAAATTTCATGGGTCAAGGGTGACAACAATAATGATAAGATGCACATATTTACATATGTGTGGAGGAACAAACCACATAGAAGAAACACTTTAGCATATTTGAGATGAGAAACGAGCGAGTGAAGTCCGAGCGTCGATGGGAGGAATTGTTATGAGTTTCTGTTGTTTTCAGCTCGTTTTGTCATTTCCTCCACAGCTGGTCCTGGGTTGAGGGGGAAAGAAAAATATTACATTTGAGATCTTAAATCTAAACACTGGTCCTGCCAGCGGGTCGGATCCTCCCCTCTGCTAACACATCGGTAATAAAACACATCGTCAGATTTCATAATCGCGGCGAGTAGGAAACTACACAGACAGGATTTAACGGTTCAAATAAAAACAATAATCAAAACAAACTGGACAAGGCGATGGGTAACCTAAAGATCCGATAGATTCTTCACTTCAAGCTTGAGTTTGTTAAAATTAGTGTCATTGTTCATCCTGACAGGAGTAATCTCCCAGATTTATGTCCTCACATTGAGACCCCCCCTCTCATCTCAGGTCAGGTCTCTGTGGTGTGATCTGACGTTCTAGGGGTCATGACCTAATTAAAATACACCCAGGGCTGTAATATTAACACCTGCCTGATAGACAGCAGTAGAAAGCGGGTCCTGATCATTGATGGATGCAGGTCTATGATTCCTCCTACACTTGATAAAATATCTTAAGTTAAATTTATCATTAGGGTCACCTGCAACATGTTACAGACAAACATGATAATCATTAGGGCTGCAACAAACGATTATTTAGATAATCGATTAATCGGATGGGGTCTTGACTTGATTAATTGATTAAACAGTCCAGAAATGCAGTAATTGTTGGAAAGTGGACCTAGAGACACCCCAATGGTTCTTCTGTGACTAGTTCAGTATCATCTGTCACAGTTTCATCCCATCAAAATTGTTTCCATAGTAAAACTTTCCTCTAGTTCAGGTTTGTATAGAAGTGAGAGACACTAGACAGATGTTTTTTTCTCCTACGTTTAACTTTTGTCCTGCGTATCAGTTGATAGATTTGTCTATGTGGCGTCTGACTGGCCCGACCTTTTACAGTCGCTCACAACTTCAAAGGACGCGTCTTGGCTCAGGTTCACAAAACTCGTCATCAGTGCCGCTAAGTGGCCTCGTTCAGAGTCCGCCTCTTCCCTCATGCTGTCTGTAGCTTGGTGGGTAATGTAGCCAGAGATATGGAAGTCATTAAAATTCCTCTGAAACATGTGGACTCTTGTTTATTTTTCCGCCCACGCGGGAGGGTGGAGAGCTGCCAGGAGGCTGCGCTGTCCTTCCCTCGACAAGAACTTGTGAGTAAGGAGGAGGGGCTGGCGGCTGGACGAAGGATGTAAACGACAGATCAGAGGAGAGGAGAGGAATGAGTGATTGATAGAAGTTTTGAGGGATGGAGGAGGTGTTTTTTTAGAGGGAAACATGGGATGGAGAGTGAGGGGGAGAAGGGGAAAATGGGAGACACCCTCTATTGGGACGGCAAACAAAGAATTGGACAAATGAACGTTGAGGTTTCAGTGAGCCGTACAGGATGAGGATTAGAGACGGACGGATTCACACAGACTGGAGGCTAAAAAAAGGGAAGAGAGGAGACAAAGGAGGTTCCAGTCAAAGCAGAGCAGGACAGAAAAGACGGAGAACGTCAGCATCCTGAGAAGAATGAATGTGCAATTTCCAGAACTTTATAAAATATTTTACAGATGTAGTAAAAATCAGCTGATTACATATTCAGATTTATTTCCAGTGCAAATCCTGGACTGGTCACTTACTGGTCCTCTGTTAAAGCGATGGGAAACTGTGAGCTGTTACTAAATGAGTTCCGACAGTGTCTGGTTTTCTGTGACAGATTAGTTCCTCCATGTGCTTCGAGTAGTACGACTTCGCCCACCTACTGGCCGTACATCTGCAAAGCTTTTCTCATAAACGTGAAGAGATCCCTTCATGCTCGTTTTCAGACACCAGCTCTGAGACGAGCCTGCTGAGATTTTGTGATTGGTTAAACAGAGGGGAGGACTTGAAAGCCTTAATGGTGCAGAATGTCACCCCCTAAAGACCCACAACTGTAAAACGCTGTGGTATAAAAACAAAAACGGCGGGCCTGCATGTTCCATCAAGCACCTTGTAAATCGATTGAAGTCACCATCTCGACTATATGACTTCTTTTTTCTTTGTCTGAAGATGAAACTCTTACTGGCCAACTGCAGCGATGCGCCGCGCATCCATCTGTCCACGCTCTTGTCTCAAAACAGATAATCTATGAGGAGTTTGTAAGAAAATCACAGAGGGGAAGAGAAATCAGTGTGCTGCTGTCAGTAGAGGAGGATGAATGTAAAGAGTGGGAGAAATGAAGAACTTGTGGAATTTCATGGTGCATAGCGGTGGTATCACTATGCACAGTCGAAAAATGCATCAACATATATATCACCCGGCTGTCCGTACTCCCCTCATCGTGAGCCGGGAGACGCACGCACAGGAAAGAAGCGTCTGGTTTCCTCTGATTACGTCCAAGTCAAACTTTGTCTCCTGTTTGGGTCCTGATGGGATCCTTGCTTTCAGCTCCCTGACAAATCGGTGGATAATTAGGACGAAACATGAGTCTCACCTTAAAGTACGCTCTGAGAAGGAAGTGACCTTTAACATAAATCCAGCAGTGCAATTACATGTCAGTGATGCCGTTTTAGGCTATTATGTGGTCTGTCTGCAGTGCTGACATGACATAGGGTCGTGGCCCGGCTGCATTCTTGTATGCCAACGGGATGAAGACTATAAGTTGAAGACAGAGATTGCCGTGCTTGTGCTGCTTCAGCAGGAACCTCTAAGTTAGTTTTTACTCTATTTTCCAAAATTGCCTTAAGAATCCTGAGGGTTTACAGTCCTATTTAGACTAAGATCTAACATTCCTCTTGGGTATTCCAATCACAAGTAGACAGCTCTAAATTCAGGAGAAACTGAGGAAGCGTTCAGATCTGATGGCTCACATTCAGTCATAAAGAGCTTGGAGATTTGTCTCATTGTCATAGTACCCAACCAGGAAAAGTTGGAATTGGGTTGGAGGTGAGACTCTGCCTCACATGGAAGACTTTAGGTATTGTGATGTCTTTTTTGCAGGGATGGGGTATGGCCAAGGTTTCATCTATGATGAAGTTTGCCTACAGAGCCAACAGGTCTGTAGATGATGCCATCAACATGGCTCTACACTTCATCCTGCAGCATCTGGACTCCCCGGGTACCTACGCCAGGATCCTGTTCATGAGCCCCTTTCGGACTGTAGGAACCTTTTGTAGTTCCTATAACCTTTTTAGGAACCAGCCCGTTTTTGCGCGTGTTCGGACAGATAGGAACTAGGAACCTTCCCCCGCAGTTCCTAGAACCATTTTAGCTCCTACTCAGAGGCAGGGACTTTTCGTGGTTCCCGAGGAACTAACATGACGTCGGTGCTGGGTGAACCCATAAGCTCCGCCCCTTGCTATATTTCCGCATCTTTTCTGTTCCGATCGATGTTCCGATTCACGTTTGTTTATTTAGAGACAGACCTGGACTGCATCCTGGATATTCCTGCCGCCGCCAGCACACCTCGCCAAAAACGAACAGGTAAAGAAAACTGTCTTAATGCATTTACAAATGTTTCGCCGCTTTTCTTGATGTAACGGAAGTTTGCAAAAGGAAATTTTCCATTTCTGGATTAAATCTCAGAGCGATAGCCGCCGATAGCGAGCATATGTTTGTACCAAATTAGTATGGCGTCATTTTAGTTTTCTTTTCGGTGAATTTCTCCTTTGTTCTTTGCACGTGAACCACGTGCGCGAACACAAACAACGCAAACACGCACGCACGCAATTACGTTTTTTTTATTATATTTCATGTGCATTCGCTTTATGGTAAACAGTGCAGAGTTTTTACCGTATTATCTATTACGTTTTATGGTGGGTTTATTTGATTATTATGTGTGGTTTATAACTCATCACAGAGCCAATAAGTTAGTTTGGGACACTGCATGTTACTGATGGAGG